>CM021105.1:518093315-518326017 GCA_007115665.2 Sequoiadendron giganteum | reverse complement strand
GTTTAAGGGTTGAGGGTTGAGGGTTGATGGATTAAGAGGGTATAGAGGTTGAGGGATTTGGGTTTAGGGTTTGAGGGTTGAGGGATTAAGAGGGTATAGGGGTTGAGGGATTAGGGTTTAAGGCTGAGGGTTGAGGGTTGAGGGATTAAGAGGGTATAGGGGTTGAGGGATTAGGGTTTAAGGGTTTAGGGTTGAGGGTTGAGGGATTAAGAGAGTTTAGGGTTGAGGGATTAGGGTTTAAGAGTTGAGGGTTAAGGGTTAAGGGATTAAGAGGGTATAAGGGTTGAGGGTTGAGGGATTAAGAGGGTATATCGGTTGAGGGTTGAGGGTTGAGGGTTGAGGGATTAGGGTTTAAGGGTAGAGGGTAGAGGGTAGAGGGTTTAGGGTTTAGGGATTATGATTTACGGTTTAAGGGTAGATGGTGTAGGGTTGAGAGAGAGAGGGAGGGGTTGAGGGTTGATGGTAGAGGGTAAAGGGTTAAGGGTTAAGGGTAGACGGTTTAGGGGTTTAGAGTTTAGAGTTTAAGGGTAGAGGGTTTAAGGGTTTAGGGTTTAACTTGGTTAAGGGTAGAGGGTTGAGGGTTGATGGTTTAGGGTTTAGGGTTTAAGGGTTTATGATTTAAGGGTCCCACTCCCTCTCTTAGGTCTTCCCCCCCACCATAATTGAATAAATATCTCCCTCTCAAGTCTCTCTCTCTCTCTCGGGTCTCACTCCCTCCCATGCTACTTAGAATAATCTGTCACTCCAATGCCCTCTCCCACACCCCCCCTCTCTCTCTCTCTCCCCCTTTGGTATTTTTGTATATCTCGGGTCTCATCCCTCCCAACTCCTCTTCCGTTGTCATGTATTTTCCCCCAATGTAACTGGATAACTCTCTATCCCTCTCAAGTCTCTATCGTTCTCAGGTCTCAATTGCTAACACACTACCTAGACTAATCTCTCACTCCTATCATCTCTCCCTCTATCTTGAGTGTCACTCCCTTTATCTCTATAGAATCTCCCCCTTTCAAAACAACACATTTGGTGCTCGCCAAATGTGTTTTACCTTGAAACGGTAAAATAGTGGTTGACCCCGTGATTCATGCCCACATGCTTCTGTATTTGTCTAGTTCAACGCTTTATCCGATTTAGAAACACCTTTTTTATGCAGTTGAATTCATGTTGTACCAATATATGCTTGATCCATCACCTTTTTACCACCAATCTACATGGTAGACAACGTAGAAGAAGACATTTTGAAGTTTCTACATCATTTTACATTATTTGAGGTAATACATTCATTTTGGTAATATTGAAATTTTTATATTTAGTATATTTTTTTGTTTTTGACAATATAAACTAAATTTCTTTAATGATTTTATTAATCATAACAATTGGACATAGAATTCAACATTGAATTAGATGGGATTTGCATAAAAAAGTTTAATTTTTATGAGTTTGAAGAACAAAAAAGTGAAAAACATGGAATTTACTTAACACAAATATACTTATGAATTCTATTTGCATTGCTTATAGTAGTCCATTTCCAGCATGGCTAGTGGAATTCAATCTATTTCATTTTATTTTCAACTAATTTGGAAAACCTAATAGCTTTCATCAATGTTAATGCAAGTTTCCATTAATTTTTTTCTTCCATAAAAAAATCACCTTCATCACATGTTCTTAGATAAATTCAAGTGAGTTGACATAGGTGTTAATGCAAGTTTCCATTCATTCATACCATTTACCTTTCTAATAAATAAATAAATGGAAAATTTTGTGCAATTGAGAATGCTTATTGTCTTTCCAAGTTACTTCATTGCCAAATAAATAGTGAATAACTATAAGATATAGCATCAAAAACCCTTATTTTAATTCATATTATTCATGACTTCGTTGACAATCATAAATTTGGTTTTGAGAACAATAAACACAAGATTCTCTAGTTTTCATTTAGGTGGCAACAACTTATACCTTAGGTTTGTGATGCAGAGCAGGGAGACAAAAAATTCAACAATCAAAATTAGATCAGTTTCAAACAATCTTCAATCTCAAAAACCTCAATTCAATGCTCAACTGACCAATTCATGTTCTAGGCCTCTGGCGCAGGAGCACCCTGTAAGCACAATTTTGTAAAAAAGGTCATCTTTAGTGAGCATGGTCAAATTCTATGACTTTAGTTAATGTTGAGTATTTTATGTTCAATAATTTAAATTAGACCATTTTATAATGTATTTGGAGCTAAGGGAGTTCAATTGTGTCATAGCTTGCAATTTGGCAAAATATGGTTAGAAAAGTTGCTAAACGATGCAAAAGTTGTAGAGTTAGGTGCATGCAAGGTTAGGTAAGTAGAATGTTAGTTATAGGATTTTTTTTATGTTGTTATGAGTGCATCAATGTGAGGAGAACCTTGAGGAAGAGGTGAGAGTATGGAAAAAATGAAGAAGATTAAGAAGTATTCCCTATTTTTAGTGTAAAATTTTGAGTTTTGACTGGTAAATCTATGTTTCAGACCCCTATATGACCCCATACAAGTGGTTCATGGTCTAAAATATATGGGAAATGTTAAATTCATGTTTTAACTTTCATTTTTAGTTTGTTTGGTTTAATTTCATGGAGGTTTGTGAGTTTTATGATCATTTTGGTGCTAACTGGTATGAAACCTTATTTTTGAGTTTTGAACACTAAAGAATGCATGTATGAACTTTTCCTTCAGTGGATACCTCTAAAAATTAGTGAAATGAAGGCTTATAGGTTTTTTTCCATGTTCTATAAGGATTCAAGAGTTGAAGAGTTGATGGAAGTTTTTTGCGAGTTGTTGTCCTAGTTGATTTCTTGTGTCTTTACCAAAAATCGAGGTTTCAAGTAAGGGTTTGAGGAAATAAAAATTCTAAAGGTTGGGAGTAATTTTTAGAGAAAGTGCAGGCTATTTTTAAAGTGTTCCAAGTATTTTTTGGGTGTGGTGTGTTGAGGAAGTCCAGGTTTCAATAAAACCCTAGGGGAAACCTAGTTTGAAATAACACTAGTTTGTAAGTGGTTAAGGAGTGAGTAATACAAAATTGGTGTAGGGGAACCTACACATTGTATTGAAAGTAAATGGATTCTTGGAAGGTCTAATAGAATAGGTTGAATTTTCTTGATTAATAAGCAACGAGGAAGTTGCAAAATAGATTGAATTATAAAAGTTATCAATAAATGTCAATGATGACAAATGAGGTCTAGGTGGATAGAGTATGGAATAGGTTTGATTTTAATTTTTTATTTCATTAATAAGGTCAATCAATACAATTTAAGGTGTATTAGGTCAATTTTTAAGTCTTGGTGGTCAAATATGCAAAAAAAATGCATTCTTCCTACAAAATTGTCAATATTTAAATTTGTAGCCTTTTGAAGGTAAATCCTTGAATTTGGATGTAAATATGAAATAATGAGGTCTAAAAGGTTTTAATAGGGATATTAAAGGTGTTTGAGTGATTTAGGAGTCCTTAGGTGTCAAACTTAAAAAATTGCAAAAATCATGTAATGTTGTCATGTATAAAAGGTCTAAAATGCAACTTAATGAAGATTAGAAGGTCTTAATGATTAAAAATCATTTATGGGCATTGTAAAGCAATAAAAATATGTATAATAACCTTCAATTCCTCAAAGGAAAGGTTTTTGGTTGATTTGTAACCCGTTTTTGATCAAGAAGAATGTTATTTTCTAGAAATTTATTGGTTTCTCTCACTTTTCTTGTTGTTGTACAACCTGTACGGACTCTAAGATGATCTGAAACTGGTTGATTATTGTAGATTAATGAATTATATTTCATTTTAACCTATTTATAAGTTAGAACTCTTTTTATAGAGAAATTTATCTTGTTTTTACTGTTGCTACCTACTTTCATAGTGTTCTTGGATTGAAGGGTTTCATGATGTAATTTGACCCATTCCACTTTTTGTGCCTAATCTAACTTATGGAATGGGTCATATAACTTGTAAAATACATTCCTAACCTATTTATAATGTTGTGGGGTCAAGTTTGGGTGTTTGGGATGATGTTCTAGGACCGTAGCAGGGTATTTTCATGGTGAAAATGAGGGCTTCAAGTGGTGTTTTGACAAAATGTGGGAAGGACTGTCAGTGTAAAATATTATTCACCATGTTCAGGGTCTAGTAAGTGTTTTTGGTGCTTTGTATGGGTCTGGAAGGTTTGGGAGATAGGAGTTTCATTAAAATCCCAAGTATTTTGCTTGAAATTGAGGGTTTGGTGTATTAGGGGTCTAGAGGTCTTGGACCTAGAAACAAATCAGGAAATTGGAGGTTTTGAAACATAACATACTACTGTTTGAGGAGTTTGAGTGAATATATAGTGTTTAAAAGTTACTCTATTTATAAATTAGGTCAATTGAATAACCTTTTCCAAGGTGGGTCTATTGGAAGTCAATGTTGGTCCAAAGGAGTTGATGTTGGAGTTTACCTATGTTTTATAACTTGAAAATGGGTATCTTAATCATCCCTAATTTTGTCAAGTGTTTTGGAAAATACTGGTGAAAAGGCCCTTGAACTCCGTTACCTAAGCTACAAGGGAAAGCTTGGTAGAAGTTGGGAGTTTGAGTTGAACATCTGATTTTGCTTTGGAATCTGATTGATTCTCATTGATTTGGTGTATTGAATGGTTTCCACTCCTCTCTACATCAAAAATGGTGTTTCTTGGTAAGTTAAGTGATCAAGTTGTGTTTGGTTTATTATTTTAATCTTGTTAGATGTCTTAATAGGCTCATGCAAAGCCCTTGTACCTTAGTGTGGATTGGAGTCCTTAGAAGCCTATTTCCTTTGATTAAACTTTGAAAGAGTGTGTTTCACAGACATAGACATGTTTGATAATTCCAAACAACTCGCTGCCTTCTTTCATAAAATGCTTTGGTGTGTTTCATATTTAATGCAATGTAATCAACGATATCAATATTTTCATAAAATGCATTACTTAATTTTTTTCTATGTGTGTTTGTGGTTGTAGGTGTGTTTGTGAAAATGTACCATTGAATTTCATGTTGAGGAAATGATTGAAGCATCTAACACCGGAAGAACGTGCAGTTAAAAATGCAAGGAGAAGAAAATCAAAAAATGTAGGTTGTGAAGCAAAGGAATTGCAGCCCATACAACCAAAAATTCTCGTGCAATCTAAGAGAGATGTCGAATTGGAAAAACAAAGGGCACAAACGAGTAAAGTTCGTGGAAGGACAAGAATGTATACCGAAGTTTGGGGCACATCATCAACCATAGGTGAAACTCAAAGCACATCTCCAGTTGAAGACACATCGACAACATGTGGTTTTCCAAGTACATCGAAAATCACATCTCCAATTGAAGACACACCATCAACAACATTTGAAAGTACATCAGAAAACACATCTCTATTTGAAGGCACTCCACAAATGACATCTCAAGTTGGAGGTACAACATCGTTTACATGTCAATATCAAGGTATGCCATCAATTGCACCTCTGATTGAAGGTACACGATCTATCCCTGATGTTGTCGAACTTCCTAATGTTGACACAAATTTACATTTGAGAACTCCTCCTAGAGTTTTGCATATAAAACCTACATTTTTATTGATATTGATTCCAACGTTTTGAAATGGATGCGTAATAATATTATAAAATGTACATGTCAAAGATATGTACAAAGGATATGGAGTTTATTTTTTGCGAAGCTAAGTGAGGGTGGAAGATGCCAACTATTTGTTGAAATGATGAGGAAACTCAAATTTATGCCCACCATGAAGGCTCTTGGGGTAAGAGTTTCAAATGACTCAAGTGAAAATTCCATTGTAAAGAACTTGATGAGTGCATCTGAGAGCATGGGTTCTACCTCATGCACGAAGGATAGTTGTGCCACATGACGTGTGATGACAACACTGTTAAGTAGTCAAACAAGGAACAAGGTGAACCTTACAAAGGCAAGTAAATCTTTGAAAATAAGTAGATCATCTTTAATGAGAGCTAAAGGAAGGCATGAAAAAATGGAGGATCCAAATAGCGATGAGTTATGGGCATTCTCGGGTAGAGTGCCACAAAAAGATACAAGAATTGCTCAAGGCTTGAGATCTTAATTACGAATTATTGGAAGGGTAACACAAGGACCTATCCTAATCAAAGAGATGTTGTAAGAAGGAGAATTAGTAGTAAAATCCATGAGCCACATCAAATTCATTATTTGGATACCACTCAAACCCAATTTTTTGTCTATTTTGTACAAAAGTTTCTTGAAATTAAAATATGTCAAAGGTATTTTGAAATGCTAAATCCTTTTTATGTCAAAATAAATCACACACACACTATTTTTTGTTGTAGGGTTTATATTGAGTTTTCTAACCATTATGATTTTTATCGACGTATATGTGTAGATATGCATACTGACAATGTTTTGTAGGAATGTAACATAATGCCTCCACCTAAATCGTCAAGGAAAATTTTGTCTTCCATTTTATGTGAAAGAGAGGATGGTCAATTTTTTTACAAGAAGTCATGTTTGGATGGCACATGTGATCATTGTGGTGGCATCCAATATTTGCCAATTTTGTAACACATGGCTAGTACACACACAATTGGAGACAAAATTGTGGAATTTGGAAAATATAAGACAATGACATACAATCTAAAAGATGGGAAAAAAGCAAAGATGTGTGAATTGGTCAGTAATAAGATTCTAGTGTATCAGTTTATGGGAATTTTCCGTTATCAGGTGGTCTATGAGTATGCAAGGCATACACATAGATCACAATGGTTGGGCTCACAGTTCAAGTTATGCAAGGACACAATTCCACTTCATCATATCATTTCAGCCGTCGACTTCGCTGAGAACTACACACTATAGCCACAAAATGAGGTGCAATCACAATACTACAACTCCACACAAGTTGCTATATTTGTGCATATAACATTCATTCATGCAAATGATAGTACAAAGGAAAATAGGAAATTATTGAGGGAGTATCACTTTTACATTAGTGATGATCGCACACATTCTATAGAGTTTGTGCAAGGTTGATTTCATATGTTCTATGCTGATCTGGCTAGTAGGGGCATATCATTTAGTCATCATATCATATGGTCAGATAATTGCACAATTCAAGAACGCTAGAATCTTTTATTGGTTGAGCAAGATGCATAGGATCAATGGTGTTTAACATACATGGAACTTCTCAGAGGCTGGGAATGGAAAGGGGGAGCATGATGGAGCAGGTGCATGTATCAAAAGAGCCCTAGCACAAGAAGAGTTAAAGTACACAGACGCTGTAAAGTTGACAGATGCAAGATCAATTGTCCAGTGGTGCAATGGTGCAATGGGTCTAGGTAGTGAAGTTAATTCATTAGTTAGTAGATTTTTTCATTTAGTAGATGATACTAATATTGAAAAATATGAGAATTGTTGTACACTAACAGGATTGAGCCACCTACACTCTTTTAGAAGCTCCAATGTAGGTACATGGACTATCCATACATGAAATGTGGCATGCTTTTGTTATGCATGTACAGTTCAAGCATGGAATGATTGGGAGTCAATAGAGTGGGTTGACGAATGGTCTGTAAGAAGTCTAACCCCTCTCGACACTTATCAACTCCCGACGACTCTACAAATCATGGAGATGCAATTATCCATTGACTTTGATCATGTATCAAACCTACTAGAATCAAGTAATATATCTTACTTATAGGTTTTATTATGATGCTTGGTAAATACATCTAACAAGATGAACATATCAATGCAGGGCACATTTATGTGGTGATTGCAGATGAAGACAATGAAGAGGGTACAAATTATTGCTTGTGCCGTTGTATCGAGGCCAAAAAGAAATTGGAGGCCCCAGTTATAGATGGAGAAAACATAGAATATCTTATAGGTTCGATGGTTGTTACTGGAACATGGCTTCAAAGGTATCCAATTAAGAATTTTGTAGTTTGGTTGTTTGAGGACTTTGACACACATCAAAATATTCTTAACTACTCGAACCTTGTTGTCACCACCAATGTTCATTTGATCAAATATAAGGGAAAACCTGCGAACAAGAACTTGTGGAAAGTGCGTGAGTCTGACCACGAGGCAATACTTGACACAATAAAGAGTAGAGAAGACTTGGATGGTTCCCTAGATTGATTTGTAAGTATGCACATTGAATTTATAAATTCATGTTATTGATCATTGCTTTCTTTCAAGCGTTTAAGTTTGATTGTATAAGGGTTAGAAAATTGCATAAATGTAGATATGCAAAATGATGGTTATATGATTTGTTAATTGCACCATATTCCCTATTAGTGTTTGATGTCATATGCATTTACGATTGTCATTGATCCTATTCTGATTGTGACTGTAGGTAATACTAAGTTTTGTCAAAGTTTAAGAAAAGAACAACATTAGTTAGTGGTGCAAGTGTTCAATGGTATGGGAAACATCGGTTGCTGGTGCATTTTCTGGTTGTCAATCTTCTCTTTCTTTTCCATCTCATAGTTCTATTAGATTGTTATATGCTACATATTTTATGTTAATTTTGTCAGTGATATATTTGAAATTTATACTTAAGATCATCGAGAGATGAGAAAGTAGCGAAGGGCAACATCACCATTGTAGGACCTCCAATCGACCTCCTTATCTAGCATGCATGAAGGTGATAGTAGGTCTCATTAGGTGTATAATTGACATTATATAGTTATTTCTATTTTAATGATTTTTATGTGAGTCCATGTCTAAAATTGATAGGCTTTTGTAGGTTTTTTATGGACCAAATTCCTATGAGAGTACACAACCACAGAGAGGCTACTACCCTTGTGTTTCATAGGGAGCAGGGGATGTACATGTTTTGAAGCATTTTAGAATACAAATGAATGGGCTAGTTGAGGTGGATTGGAGAAACGAAACTTGGCAACTACTCCTTTTGTTTCTTCTTGTACAATATATTTCATAATCTGTGCTGCAAATGGGAGGATTATTTCCCTGCATGTATTGCTACAAGTATTGACAAATGGGGATATTTTCAAGATGTTCTTCCATCACTATTGTAATATTTTTCATTGACTTAGTGTATTTTTTTATACATGGAAAATTTGAGAAATTAATACATGCAAATGTATATATTCCTTAATGTATGCCTTAATTAAATGTGTATATTACATTTAAAATTAGTTGTAATACTTCATGGTTTACATTTAAAGTTGTCTTCAAGGAAAAAAATGTGGATTTATGAGTAAGAATGAAATAATGTCTAATATAATTGTAGAAAGGCATATTTTATTGCCCCTACCTTGTCAATCCTACCAAATTGGCAAGCTAGTGAGCTTACTGGCTTTCCAATTTTGTAGGGTTGACAAGGTAGGGGCAACGTATGTCTCATAAAAATTGATGCAACCTAGGTCATCTCTAACATACCTCAATTCCACCTAAGACTCCTTTGGAGCAACTTGCTAAAAAATTGAAAACAACGTTGTCCAACCTCACTTTTTCATGTAAAAACACCCTAAATGCCACCTAGGGCATCACCAAATATCAGTACGCGCACCTCCCTTGCTCAAGAAACAATGCAAACATGTTTATCTATCTCAACTAAGCCTATCCACCAAGTTACAACATCATACAATGGGTGAAAGGCTTAAAACACCATTTTAAATGCACTCAAACCCTTGAAACAAGGTTCATAGACCGACCTCCTACAACTGAATCCAACCAATTTTCAAAATCGTTATGGATGTTGGAGTACAAAATTGCACTTTTTACATTGGGAAAAATTAACTAGTCTGCCAAACCACCATTGGGTAGCATTAACTAGTTTGCCAAACCACTAATTCCTCCACTTTTAGGGCGTGATAAGCCCTCTAACATAACAAACCCCAAAACCCTCTTCATTCACAAGTTAGGCAAGGGTTTATTGAAAAACCATACTCCAAACCTTCCCATAGCCAACCAAAACCTGAAACACCTTCAAAAAGGTTTGCACAAGCTTAAAAGTTCAAGAGATATCGTTGCCCCCAAAGATTTCTTCAAACCCTACCACTAAACCACCATTTTCCACTAAAAAATGCACCATTTGACATTTAGGGCATCACCTAAAAAACCTCTATTCACCTCCCTTGCAAAAAAAAACTTTGCACACATTTTTTATAACCCTAACTAAGCCTTTCCATCAAGTTACATAAGTAGACAATATGTGGGAGGTTTAATATGACATTTTAATGCGCTTAAAACCCTTAAAATAGGGTATACAAACCAACCCTTAGTAATTGGCTTCTAAAATGCACAAAATCACTTGAAATACAACCAAACCAAAACTAAAATGGAGTTAAGTTTTCTGGCCATCTACTTCCATCGAAAAGAGAGCACAATCGCTCTGAACTACGTTCAAGCGACTCGATCCCTTAAGGTCCAAAGTGCAAAAGGGAAGAAATCTTTGACATGATATTACTCGTAAATTATGGTGCTTAAAAAATCTCTGTCTGAACCTACGAGATCATGTTGGGCCCCTCTACAATAACCTCTCTCGGTTATTTCTATCTCGGAGGCATTTTCCTGTGGTGTCTAGTTTTCACTTGATGGAAAAAGTGTCAAATGCAAGTAGTTGAAAGTTGCAAAGTGGTGCAACTTTTGTTTTGCATCTCGTGTGACCAAACAAACTGTTCCAACGCATCCAAATAGGTACGTTTACGCTAGACATGGTCCTCTTTCACACCCAAACACGCAGAATCGCTCTCGCACCCAAACATGCGGAATCGCTTCGAGCTACGTTCAATCAGATCGATCCCTTAAGGGTCCAAAGTGCAAAATGGCTGCAAACTTCAACATGATATTAATCGGATACTGTGATGATTAAAAAATTCTTGTCTGATCCTACGAGATTGCATTGGGCCCCTCTACAATAACCTCTCTCAGTTTTTGCTATCTCAGAGGCATTTTCTTATGGTGGCAAATTTTCACTTGGGAAAAAAGTTATCAACTGCAAGTAGTTGAAAGTTACAAAGTGGTGCAACTTTTGTTTTGTAGCTTGTGTGACCAAAAAAATAGTTCCAACACGTCCGGGTGGGTATTTTTATGCTAGGAATGGTCCTCTTTCACACCCAAACACACAAAATCACTCTGAGCTACGTTCAACCGAATCAATCCCTTAAGGGTCCAAAGTGCACAATGGATGCAAAATTCAACATGCTATTACTAAGATACTATGACACTTAGAAAATTCTTGTCTAATCCTACGAGATCACATTGGGCCCCTCTACAATGTGTCCGAAGAGGTATTTTTATGCTAGGAATGGTATTATTTCACACCCAAACATGCAGAATCGCTCCGAGCTATGTTCAACCAAATTGATCCCTTAAGGGTCCAAAGTGCGAAATGGCTACAAACTTCAACATGCTATTACTCGGGTACCGTGATACTTAGAAACTTCTCATCTAATCCTATGAGATCATGTTGGACCTCTCTACAATAACCTCTTTCATTTTTTTCTATATCAGAGGCATTTTCCTGTGGTGGCAAATTTTCACATGGGGAAAAAGTTGTCAAATGCAAGTAGTTGAAAGTTGCAAAGTCGTGCAACTTTCTTTCTGCAGCTCATGTGACCAAATAGACTATTCCAACATGTCTGGGTGGGTATGTTTATGCTAGCCATGGTCCTCTTTCATACCCAAACACGCGAAATCGCTCCGAGCTATGTTCAATCGGATTGATCCCTTAAGGGTCCAAAGTGCAAACTGGTTGCAAATTTCAACATGCTATTACTCAGATACTGTAACGCTTAGAAACTTATTATCTAATCCTATGAGATTGTGTTGGAGCCCTCTACAATAAACTCTCTCAGTTTTTTCTATCTTGAAAGCATTTTTTTGTGGTGGCAAATTTTCACTTGGGGAAAAAGTTGTCAAATGCAAGTAGTTGAAAGTTGCAAAGTGGGGCAATTTTTTTTTTGTAGCTCGTGTGACCAAACAGACTATTCCAATGCATCTGTGTAGGTAATTTTACGCTAGACATGGTCTTATTTTGCACCCAAACATGCGGAATCACTCTGAGCTATGTTCAATCGGATCGATCCCTTAAGGGTCCAAAGTGCAAAATGGCTGCAAACTTCAACATGCTATTACTCGGATACTGTGATCCTTAGAAAATTATTGTATGATCCTACGAGATCGTATTGGGCCCCTCTACAATAAACTCTTGGTTTTCACTATCTCGAAGGTATTTTGTTGTAGTGTCCAATTTCCACTTGATGGAAAAAGTGTCAAATGCAAGTAGTTGAAAGTTGCAAAGTGGTGCAACTTTCATTCTGCACTTGTGTGACCAAACATACTGTTCCAACATGTCTGAATAGGTACGTTTATGCTAGGCATGGTCCTCTTTTGCACCCAAAAATGCAGGATCGCTCCGAGCTACGTTCAACTGGATCGATCCCTTAAGGTTCCAAAGTGCAAAATGGCTGCAAACTTCAACATGCTATTACTCAGATACTGTGATACTTAGAAACTTCTCATATGATCCTACAAGATTGTATTGTGCCCCTCTACAATAACCTCTCAATTTTTTCTATCTCAGAGGCATTTTCTTGTGGTGACAAATTTTCACTTGGGGAAAAAGTTGTCAAATGCAAGTAGTTGAAAGTTTCAAAGTGGTGAAACTTTCGTTCTACAACTCGTGTGACCAAATAAACTATTCCAACACATTTGAATAGGTATTTTTACACTAGGCATGGTCCTCTTTCACACCCAAACACATGGAATCGCTCTGAGCTACGTTCAACCAGATCGATCCCTTAAGGGTCCAAAGTGCAAAATGTTTGTAAACTTCAACATGCTATTACTTAGATACCGTGATGCTTAAAAAATTCTCGTATAATCCTATAATATTTCATTGGGCCCCTCTACAATAACCTCTCTCAGGTTTTTCTATTTTGGAGGCATTTTCCTGTGGTGGCAAATTTTCACTTGGGGAAAAAGTTGTCAAATGCAAGTAGTTGAAAGTTGCAAAGTCATGCAAATTTTGTTCTGTAGCTCGTGTGACCAAATGAACTATACCAACACATCCGAGTGGGTATTTTTACAGTAGAAATGGTCCTCTTTCACATCCAAACATGCAAAATCGCTCTGAGCTATGTTCAACCAGATCGATCCCTTAAGGGTCCAAAGTGTAAAATGGTTGCAAACTTCAACATGCTATTACTTGGATATCGTGATGCTTAGAAACTTTTTGACTGATCCTATGAGATTGTGTTGGGACCTTCTATAATAACCTCTCTCAGTTTTTTCTATCTCTTTTCTGTGGTGGTGAATTTTCACTTGGGGAAAAAGTTATCAAATGCAAGTAGTTGAAAGTTGCAAAGTGGTGCAACTTTCATTCTGCAACTCGTGTGACCAAATAGATTGTGCCAACATGTCTCAGTGGGTAAATTTACACTAGGAATTTTTCTCTTTCACACCCAAACATGCGAAATCGCTCTGAGCTATGTTCAACCAGATTGATCCCTTAAGGGTCCAAAGTGCAAAATGGTTGCGAACTTCAGCATGCTCGTATTTAGACATCGTGACGCTTAGAAAAATTCTCATTTGAGTCTATGGGATCATGTTAGGCCACTCTACAATAACCTCTCTTGGTTTTCACTATTTCGAAGGCCTTTTCCTATGGTGGCGATTTCTCGTTTGGGAAAAAAGTTGTCAAATGCAAGTAGTTGGGTGTGTAAAAATGACTTTTTAGCCATTCCACCCATTGTATCCTAATGTAACTTAGTGGAATGGAATAATTAGGGGTAGGGAACATATGTGCATGGTTTCTGGAGTAGGGGAGGTGAGTTGAGTGGTTTGGTGTGATGCCTTAGTTAGCAATTTGATGAGTTTTGGTGAAATTTAGTGGTTTAAGAGTGGAAATGGTTGAAATCCTTTGGGGCAGCAGTTTGTGAGGGAATTTTAAGCATGTGTAGGTTCTTTTAAGCATATTTGATGCATTGGAAAAGTGTTATGATTTATGGGAATAATATTTTCAATAAACCCACCCGTTTTAGGCTTTTAGCCATAACAACAAGGCAATGAACTATTTGGTAAAATGGTTTGGTAAACATGTACAGAAAATGTGGTAGCATAGACAAGGCAATGAATTGTTTGAAAAAATTCCTTAAAGAAATGTGGTCTCATGGTAATGGAATGTCATGAAAATCCATAGCTGTGAGGATTTGTGACTTGAGGATTGTGATTAATGATTGGAATTGTGTTTAGTGAGATTGCAAAACCTCCCCTACTGCATCAATGTTTTAGGGTTTTATCCATAGCAGCAAGGAAATTAACTGTATGATATAATGTTTTGATATATATGCACGAAAAATGTGGTATCATAGAAAAGGTAGTGAACTCTTTGAAAAAATGCCTCAAAAAAATGAGGTCTCATGGTGATGGAATGCCATGACAATCAAAAGCAATTTGATTGTCATGGCATTCCATCACCATGAGACCACATTTATTTGAGGCATCTTTTGAACTAGTTCACTACCTTGTCTATGGCTTGTCATGGCATTCCATCACCACATTTATTTGATGCAATTTTTCAAATAGTTCATTGCCTTTTCTATGCTATTGCTTACTATTATGCTTTTGATATATTTCTTTTGAAGCATCGATAGCTTGTTCGAAATCACTTGTTTTAGGATTTTAGCCATAGAAACAAGGCATTGAACTATTTGACAAGATGATTTGGTAGAAATGTATGCAAAATGTGGTAACATAGATAAGGCAATGAACTATTTGAAAAAATACCTCAAAGAAATTTGGTCTCATAGAATGCCATGATAAGAAAATGCAATTGGCATTTGCCCCTAGTTATTATTTATGCAATGTGAAGAAATTGCATAACTGCTTAGGTTGACTTTGTACAAACTATATTGTAATTGAAATTTTGTCATCTATCAACATCTAGTTATTATCTATGCAAAGTGGAGTGAATGCTTTGACTTTGAAAGATGTGCAATGCAATGTAATCAATGATATGAATATAAACTACAAATATCCATTTTTTACAATTCATTAGTTAAAATATTTATTTTATTTTCTCTCTATATCTCTATATGCTATGGAAATACCTTTCAATTTAAAAAAAAAAGTTTTTATCTCTTGTTCTACAATTTTCCCCGATTTTTTCAAAAACTCTTATACTTTTGGTTTGTTAATTTTTTCCCCAACAGATTTTTGCTACTATGCATTGGAAGCATTTAGCATACACGTGAATACACACAATATAGGTGAAGTATAAATGTGAATAAGTGAAGCATACATGTGAATAATTGAGGCACAAATAATTGAAGCATTCCAAAGGATACATACCACCACAAATAGAGCTTATTTACACAATACACTTTAGATGGGGCTTATTGAGAATTCAACAGTAATTAATTAAGCATTAGATGTAAAAGAAATCCATGCCTACAACATTCAAGCATATAATTTACATGATATGCATGATAACATCATTCAAGAATGAAAGTAGAAAAATAATATTTTCTTTAATCAAAAAGTCGAAAGGCTATACAATGATATATGTTGATAAAAGTATATACAATATATCCAAAAAAATCATATAGACTTAGTACAAAGGAGCCATATGGACATAAAATGTCAATTGTGTATTGATAGTACAAAACATATGTTCCAAAATGCCACATAGCCATACAACAAACAACCCTAATACATAGTCATTTCCCTCTAGGGGAAGGAAATAGATCCCATGCTACCTTCGAAATTCGGTTGGATGGAGTGACTATTACTTCTCTTGTCTTTCGAACATGCTCGCTAGTCCTCCTCTCTTCACTTTGGACCTTCAACTAATACAATAAAAATTAAAGATGTTAATACATAGAAATTGAATTTTTGAATGACATATAACAAAATATATAATCACTTACAACATACGTATAGTCATCATGCACATTTACAACATCACCACATCCACGATCTGGAGTGAAAACCACCTATAGCAACCATCAAGATAGAAATTAAACTACATAAAATTATCGTGAAAATTTTCTATAATAGACCATAAAAATAAAATATAATGTCAAATCGACTAATCTATTCCATACCTCTCTCAATGGATCAGAACTGGCTATTGCTACAACAACTCCATGGTCCATCATGCCACCAACATCACCAAAGTTGTCTCTTGTCAAAAAATACAAATGAAACAATATCTCAAGTATCATTTTGATATAAAGACCAAGAGGGGATAATGGAACATAAGGTGAAATAAAAGAGGGTAATGCGATGGGAATAAAAGGGTGATGCAGAGAGGGGGCTCAAACTCATTCAAAGTGAAAAATTGCATTCAAGAGGCATCTAACAAGATTAAAATGGCCTATTAAAGCAATCCAAACAATCCTCAAAGCTTGAAAACAATCGGGAGTGTAATTTCTCACTTTCACCCATGTAACCTAGCAATAGTGCAAACTTAGTTTTTTGCCTTTAACTCCCATGCTTTCCAAAAAACTTGATAGTAAAAAGGTGGATTCAAATACCCATTTTAGAGTTATATAAAATATATCTTAACCAGATACAAGTCTTTTGGACCAATCCCTTGAAATTATACCCTCAACACTGTCCTAGGCCATGAATTAGGCTAGATTTACAAAGAAACATACCTTTAAACTTAACACAGACCCTTGAAAACTTGGGGCAGCATTTCCTATGCCCTAAAACCTCTAAAACCACAATCAACACCCAGGGTTGACACCTCCAACATAGAAAACTCCAAAACCCTCAATTTCATGCCAAGTTAAGAGGGATTATTCAAAGTCCCACTTGCATAACCTCCCAGACCATGCCACCGAATCAGAAATATATATTATAACCCCAATATTCTCAAAATTTGGAAAAAACTCCACTCTCATTGATTTCCACAACCCCCTAGACCCAAGGCTCCATCTTCATGTGTTTTTCTTTACAAAACTCATCAAGACAACAGGTTTGTCTCCTTAGTTCCTTCTTCACAAATCTAATAATCCAACCTAAAACCTACTCAGAATCCCTAGGTCCCATTACACTAGTTATAGTAGGTACAGTTGGTGTAAGGGCCCTTAAATCATGATTTTGGTTACAAAACCCTCAAACAATGTGTCCTTGGCCTGTCACAGGAAAACAAGGATATTTACCAGAAATCACAATGGATCTCCCTCAAAATTGTTCCAAATGATTTAAATGGCACAATCAAACTGTATGCGCTCATACAAGCCTACAAATGGCAAGAAAACTTAGAAATTTGATGAAAAATAAAGATATTCTTATTGCCAATGCTTCAAACTTCAAGCCAACGTTAGAAAATGAGCTGTCATACCTTTTTAAAGGATTATCCTCATTAAAAAAACACCCAAATTCCTTACAACTACTTTTTAAACCTCTCATGACCGTTGGATTACAAATTTGTTGCATTTATGCAACTCACAAATTTGGCACTTTCAAGTTTTGACTCTTTATTGTTTCCTAGACCATCTTAAAAACCTAAACTATTATAAATAGTCTAATGAGACCTTATTCAATTAAGAAATCATGAATTACTCAAGAAAACATCATCCTATCGACCTTGACACCCCTTGTCAACTTTTACAATTCCTTCCACATGATTTGCAAACCTTACAAGATGAATACAAAAGCCCCTCAAAGTTGATCAATTACAATAGAATGGTCACATTGGACCTTATTAAGACTCAAGGAATCAAATAAAACATCCTAACACACCTTTCCTATCAAACACTTAATTGGTGCCCCTGCACCAAAGGGATTAATGGAACATAGGATGGACTAGTTTAGATTGATGGGATGGGTTAGGATGGGATAACAAAATATAGTGCGGACAATTAGAGGTTAATGGGATGAAATTATTAGGGAATAATGCAACATAGGGTGAATTAGGAGGTGTCTAGGGTTTGACTATAGAACATGAAGTGTGAACTTGACCTGTGTGTAGCAATAATAGAGAAGAGTTATCTAGGATGAAACGTGGATAAATATGGTATAACATAGGATGATATAAAGGAACATAGGGGATCATGGAACATCTAGGGTGAAATAATAATTGGTACAATAAGATGGGAGTAGAAGGACATAATGACACATAGCATGGACTAGAAGATATTAGTGAGATGGGCTAGGAAGGGATCATGGTAAATAGAGTGAACTATTAAATGTTAATGGTATGGGATTAGGAAGGAATAAAGAAACAAAAAGTGAATTAGGAGAACATAATGTGACACGATCAAGGAATACAAATGCAATTTTTGTGTTTCTCATCATTTTTTTAGATTTGTATATACACAAAATTATGAAAACTAGCTAACATAGATTTACAACACCATTAATAAATAAAGGCTACCTGAGTGTACATTGTTTGAGGATATGAATCAAGAGGTGTGGAGGAAGAGGGTGCACCAAGAAACTATTTGAAATCCAAAGAATGTTATGAGACAAACATTCAAATATAACATTCAACTGTTCAAATGCAATAATAATATCTTTAATACTAGTTGCATACCTGTGGACTCATCGTTGAGAATGTATAAGGGTTTGTAGAAATAGAGTATGCCTCATGAACAGTGTGACCCTAAAATTTCATCATATCAAAATTCTACTAATTTAGTTAAATTCTTAAATTTCAAAATATAATTTAATAAACAACATTAAAATAACTTGCTAAATTTTACCAGAGTGTCAATGCCGAATGTATCATTCAGAATATCATCTGTTAAAGCCATCGCCTCTAGAATTGATGTAGGTTGTGTAGTTGCATCATGAGCACTCTAATAATTGTACGTGCAAACAACACCACAAGCACCACAATGGTGGGGTGGAGCTCGGGGCCTACACATCTCCTCCACACTAGGCTCTACTAGAGGACTCACACATTGTAAAATGGTCTAGGTGAGTGAGTCAATCGACTTCAGCTTGTCCACCTATACACTGTCCTTAAAAATGGAAGGAACAATGACATGCTCCACCATGGGTCTGGCCAAGGCTCTCGGTGCCAACTGTGGATTATGTCGTGCAACAGGTCTATCATGTGTGGAGCCCCCACCTCTACCCTGAAAGTCTAAGATGTCAAATTAGTTTGACATTTTATTGAGGACAAATTTGCAATAGAGTTTCCTCAAAAATTATTGCGGCACCTCATGGTTATTGCATGGAGGTTGGTCAAATACCATCCACCACCACTCCTAAAATTCATTTTTAATTAACTCATGATGGCACCAATGGATGGGGAACCTCCTGCATGCATGAGACAAAGGTTCATTGGTTTTCGGGTCTATAAATAGGGCACACAAGTCGACTTTGCTAATTTTTCATTTTTTGACATTTGCATATGACAAACCACTGGCATAAAATTGTCTCATCTCATGCCTCTTATTTGACCAAAAAATCATTTGCTCGCTCATTTATCCTACATGACTTACAATTGAATTCAATGATTCAACAATCCCTCTCCTATAAGGGTGGGTTTCGACATGCTCGTTAATCTTGAAATTAATTGTTGAATGTCTCTTTTATTGTTTTTAATTTGATTTTAAATATTTTCTTGTGTTCCTTGAGGATGCCTATGAATTGATGGAGGGGTGTTAGGTTGTTCTTGTATAAGAGGCTCTTCATTAGGGGGTGATTGTTAATTCTCAATGTTTCGAGGTGGAGATTCATTCCCTGAGACTTAGAACAAAGTTTTATTATAAAAACCTATTTAAATTTGCATTCTAAATCAAATTCAAAATAAATAGAATAAAAATACATACCTCTTTGCAATATTTGATCTCTCTGACATGTTGACGACATCCTCGTGGAAAATGGCAAGCTAAGGATGCAAACAATGGACGAGATTTGGCGAGCGCAAGTTGTAGAATTGAAATCCTCTTTCTCAAGCCACAGGTTGAAGAGAAATGACGGTGTGAAACCCATTTTTTGGATTTTATATCAAGTATCCCATTTGGCGTGCGCCAAATGGCTTATTTCAAGTTTTTTTGGATGTTTTTTTAATTTGGCACCTAAATTGTGTCACAGATTGGTGCACTTACCTATATATACATATATATTATATATGTATATATGTGTGTGTATGTATATACACTCATACATATATTTATATAGTATGCATGTATACTTATATATAGTAATGACATACACATATGTATAGAT
This sequence comes from Sequoiadendron giganteum, assembly GCA_007115665.2. Taxonomy (NCBI): domain Eukaryota; kingdom Viridiplantae; phylum Streptophyta; class Pinopsida; order Cupressales; family Cupressaceae; genus Sequoiadendron; species Sequoiadendron giganteum. The sequence goes on along the minus strand of CM021105.1, from coordinate 518,305,873 downwards.
GTATATATATACATATTGTAGACATTCAAATTTGATCACTTCCATATGATCAAAATCGTCTACTTTATTCATCTATTTCATTAATAATGATTAAATAATTTATTTAATCATTATTTCATTTTCTGCCTAAGGTTCCTAAAGTATGTAATTAAATAAATTAAATACTTTACCTTATCCCTTTTCTTCTCTAAATTAAATAAATGTGACAAAATTATTTAATTTAGTCTTTTAACCCATTTGGATTAAAATCAATTTTTAATTCCCCTTTTTCTCTCTCCTTGTCACATTCTCCATAACCCTCTTTTAATCCAGATTAAATTAATTAATCTATGATTAGGATATGCACCACTTAATCAAGATTAAGTGTCACATCCTCCATAATCTCCCACTTGTCCCTAATCTCTCATTAATTGTCCTAATCCTGTGTTTGCACAACCTTAATTAGAATCATTAGCCACATTTGGCTTACCTTTTTTGGTCAACCTTCCCACTTACCCTTTTTAGCCTAGACTCCCTTCCCCATGTGAATTTTTAATTCACATTTATTTGCCCAAGATTCCTCTCTTCCCCATGTGAATTTTTAATTCACATTTTATTCTTCCAAGGTTTACCCTATCCCCATGCAAATGTGATATGTCATTTTACATGCGCCCAAGGCTTCTAGAACCTTGGACTTGTCACATCACCCACATGTGACAAATCTCCAACTTTTTGGAGACCCTCTCTTATCCACTAGATTATTCCAATCATTGTGAATTTTTAATTCACTTTTATTCCTCCAAGGAATCTTCTCATCCCCCAAGGTACTTGTCTTTCATCCACCTCATGTACTTCTCTTCCACCTCATTTCCACATCACTCCACCCTAAGACATCTCACATTCCACATGTCAAGATGTGAGGGCTTGTGAGTCCTCAACTCACCATAGCCCTTTATCTTGATCTTGTTGGATCAATCTCAACCGTTGAATTCTCTAGAAAATTCCAATTATCCTATAAATACCCCCTCATTTCCCTCATTTTGGGAGGATCAAGTCTTTTGCAACAAAACTCTTGCAAATTTGTCATTTGAGCTCTCATCTATCATATCACTTAGCATTCTCATTCATTTTGCATCCATTCAACTCAATTGCCATCCAAGGAGCACACAACTCTTCAAGAATCAAAGGGCCAACCAAGGAAGGAGCAGCAAAGGAAAGGTATAATCAACTTCAATCATCAATTGTTTTATCTTGCTTCTTTGCTTCATCATTTTCTTAGGCTAATCTTATTGAGGTGTCCTGTTTTAGTGTTATTACTTTTGTTATTGCATCGTTAGTTTTTATCTAGCATCTCACATTAGGAGTAGCATTTTATTAGGATCACACATACATATATACATAAATTTGTACATATGTACATATACATACATAGATATACATCCATACATACAAGCATATGTACATACATACATACATACATACATACATACATATATAAATATTTTGAAAATAGTAAAGAAGAAAAAATGGTGGATTTGAAATAAAAAGATTAGAGCACACACATTGCATGAGAGATAGTTGGGCATATTAGTGGCAATATAAAATATCATCAATATCTGAGTCAAAATTTGATTGCAAAACCAAGGAGCAGAAAAAGGCACATAACCTAAGTATGATGGTGGTAGGAATAAAATTCTCATTATCACTTTGTCCATAAGATGGTTGTAGGTGGTATGGTCACAATATAGAAGCATGAAACTTTGATTAATATTGTGGATTTTTTCAGTAAGCCAATGATCAAATATAATTTTTGCTGGTGTAGATCTAGGCTATGCATATTTCGTCTTGCAACACTTGATTCATCATTTTTAATTTTTTTATTGTGCCTTTGCAATGTGAATGTTAAGTGGGAAAATGTTAGGATTAGGTGTATGATTCATCTTGTAAGTTTTATGTCTTGATTAATCATATTTAAGCTTGTAGATGATAAACAATTTATGATCTTAAAACATCATGAGATGTGGACATTATTTATTCTTTTAAATACTTGGAATACTGTGTGGGAAGGTATTGAATAGGGATGTTACATTGAAAATATCAAAGGTAGTAGTTATAGAACATCCTTCGAATTAAATACTCTCATGGAGTACATAGATTTGAGAAACTATTCATTTTGATTGTTATGAGATAACTTATGATATATAAATATGTGTAAGAGGAGTTACTTTCTAATCTAGGATGTTGATCATGACCATGTGGCTTTGGAACTTTAAATCTTTTGACAAAATTTATAATGTTGACTCAAATATTTTAATATGTATATACATACATATATATATTATATAGTATGGATGTATAAATATATGTATAGTAATGGCATACACATACATATAGATGTATATGTATGGATACATATATATATATATATATATATATATATATATATATATATACATAGATATATACATACATACATATATATCTATATTATCTATAATATAGATGCATATAGATGTATATATAGATATTATATAGATACATACACACACACACACACATTTATATATAGATATATGGTGTTCATATGTTTTGAATAGTTATGTTCACTTCTCCACCATGTCATTAATCTTTATGGTTTAATCAAATGTTTAATTATGTTGGTAGATTAGTATTAGACAAATTGATAAGCATATTATCTTGATGTAGTTTTTTAATTTGATTGATACAAGTTCGAGTCTTTTTGGGGGTGTTTTTTGTTGCAAGGTTTTCTCGACGCATACTTGTTGTTCATAGGTTGTGAATAGTTATGTTCACTTCTCCACCATGTCATTAATCTTTATGGTTTAATTACATATTTGATTAGATTGGAAAACTTGATTGTTAATATTTTCTTTGTGTCATTGACCATATATTCAATAAGAATGTAAGGTAGAGTGTGAAGATGCACAAGACACATGAACAGTGAGACAAAGAGAGAAATATGATCATTAGGAGATATAGGAAACGTGCTTAAGTTAAAAGGTTAGATAAATGAATAATGGCTGTAAGATAATTCTATTGTTCAAAGGATTGCTTAAGGTATTGAGCACTAGAAGAATAAACTAATGAAGCAACAATGTACATTAATTAAGGTCACATCAAAAGATACAAATAAAAATAACCATGAAATAATATATGATAGTAGGATATAGGATGAAATTATAAAATTTTCTCAAGTGTCTATTTGGAAACATCAAAGGATGTTGTAATGCAATAAGGTGAAATCAAAGAAACATCATATGAAGAGCGATATTAAGAAACCTTTGAACACAAATCCGATGATATAACTTATGTTCAATAAATTTTATCAAAATGAGGATAAATATCCTTGAATGGGTCATCCAAATAAAGAATGTGATATTCGATAGATTACAATGAATTATCAAATATGTAATTTATAGAATTTAAAATTGTTTTATGTACTTTGAATCAGTCAAACTGATGGAAATAATAATTTCATTGTGATCATAGGAACATGGATATCAATAAGCACCAACTGAGTTGATTTTTCAAATTTCATTGCTTTAGGTATCTGCATTGGGAAAATTAAAAGTAGGAATTAGTTGATGGAAGAAATACATAAAAGAAAAAACCATGAAAAAGAGAGGCAAGATGCAAAAAATATTACAAATGTCAATTCAAGTGCTTTTGATAGGGTAGTAAGGCAAAGAACTTGTTGTGTGCTTACATTTGAGAGATCAATACCTGTAAAAGAAGATCCCGAATTAAAGTTATTTAATTTTAAAGCTAATCAGTGAAATGAAGAGAAAAGATAGAAACCTATGAATCTAATCTCATTGAAGAACTGGATGTTCGCAAAAAAAAAAATTGCATATTGATGAAATATTAGATATTTTACATTGACCAATTTTGCACTTATCTGGACCTAATTTTCATTTAACAAATTGAAGTGCGACTAACATGTATGCATTAGAGACAAAATATTAGTTGCATTGTTAATGGTGGTGAATAGAAAAAAATTCATTTATGAATTATGGTGTTAAGTCTTTAACTGGACAATGAACATCAAACCTTAAAAGCATGTGATAGATATAAACAATGCAAGAAAAATAGTGTAAAAGATATAGGGAATTACAACTACTTCCTTTTTTGATAGGTTTCATTGTCATTAAGTAATCTGTGCAAATGAATAAAAAAAGAAATAATATTAAGGCTTGACATCATAATCCATTGATAACAACTATGGTTCAGTCCATTGACAATAAATGAGAATGCCATGAAATGTTTCCAATAGCAAAAAAATATTACGAATTGATGAAATGATTTTGATGGATTGAAGTGCTCCTAGCATGGATGTGTGGAGAGAAAATATTAGTTCCATTCTTAGTTGTGGGCAACAAATAAGTCAACATTAATGAAAATTGGTGTCAAGTCTCTAAATCAACAACAAACACTGACCCATAAAGGAAATCAAAGTTAGGAAAGAATATACATTAACCTATAAAATGGAGAGAACAACAAACAATAGACATTAACCTATAAAATGCGAAGAACAACAATCAATAGATATTAACCTACAAAATGCAAATATTTAAAAAACTATTGAATGACACTATAAAAGATATATAAACTTACAAATGCCTTGTTTCTTGTTTCCAATTGGATAGACATAAATCCTACTAGCATACATAGATTTAATCCTCATCAGCCTTTCTTAGAAAATGAATAAACAAAGCAAAAATGAGTGTGTGAAATATATATGAACTTACAAACGCCTCCTTTTTCATTTTCAATATGATAGATATAAACCCTCTCAAAAAATATAAATTTCACAGGTTTAAAACTTTACGCCATAAGCCATTAATGATTCCCATAATTCAGTCTATTCATAATAAATGAAAATTAGGGACTAGTAAATGCAGGGAACAATAAACAATAGACATTAATCCATAAAATATAGAGATGTAAAAAACTATAAAATGACACTGTAAAAGATATAGGAACTTACAATCGGATTGTTTTTTTCTTCTAACATGATAGCCATAAACCTTGTCAATAGACACAGATTTCACTCCCATCAAAGAATCCTAGCAAGTGAATAAACAACACAAAAATTATAGTGTAAAAGATATAGAAACTTACAATCCTCTCCTTTTTTTCTTTCAATACGATAGATATAAACTGCCTCAATAGACCCAAATTTCATTGTCATCAAACAATCTAGGCAAATGAATAAACATTGGAAATGAGAATTAAGGACTACATATGCATAATTTAATCATTAAAATGAAACGTGTAGATAGAAAGACTGAGTACAAAGACATGACCACATCAAAGAACATTAGAAAGGCATGAAATATTTTCAATAACAACAAAATATTACAAATTGATGAAATTATAAAATGACATTGTAAAAGATATAGGAACTTACAAATGCATTATTTTTCGCTTCCAATATAGTGGACATATGCCCTGTCAACACAAACAAATTTTACCCCCATCAATTTTTTTGAGAAAATGAGTAAACAATGCAAAAAATGACAGTGTAAAAGATATAGGAACTTACAAACGCCTCCTTTTTTACTTCTAGTATGATAGATATAAACCCTCTCAATAGACATAAATTTCATCCTCATCAAAGAACTCATAGACTCTCTGAATAGACCATATTACCCATACAATAGATATAAATCCTCTTAATAGACCATTTTACTCAACAAATGATTTTGAGAATCTAGAGGACTTGGCAAGCCAAGCATACTAGGGAAATGGGAGATGTGAAGATACAAAATGCACCTATCGCTAGTTCCACGCTTTGAATGCAAACAAGATTAAAGTAGTTATATGGTAGGGCTCTTTGCAAAAGAATTTATCTCCATCAGAGGTCCTCATGTTGGTTCAAATATTGTCAAGAGATGAAGATCCGAGCGTCATCAAATAATTTGAGCAAGTGAATAAACAACACAAGAATTGCAATGTAAAATATATAGGAACTTATAGATGCCTCCTTTTTTGCTCGCAATACGATGGATATATACTCTATTAATGGACACATATATTATTCTCGTCAACCAATATGAGCAAATGAATAAAGACTGCAAATCATCATTTTCTCAAGAGACTCAAAACTTTATATGATAAGTCATTAATGATAGTTGCATTTTAGTCTATTGACAATAAATGAAAATTACAAACTATATATGCACAATATCCTCATTAAAATGCCATGCATGGACAAAAACAGTGGGTGCAAGAACACAACTATATCAAAGAACATTAGAAAGCCATGAAATATTTCCAATAGGAACAAAACATTAGTAATTGATTATTATTTTTTGAATCTGAACATGATTACGAAATAAATGTAGCATATTGATGAAAGTTTTTTCATAGAGAATTGACCCATAAAATTCAGAGATCGAAAGAACTATAAAATGGCATTGTAAAAGATATAGCGAGTCACAACTGTGCAGTTTTTCACTCCCAACACAATATACATAAATCCTGTCAACAAAAAAATATTACACACTCATTATGCAATCTTAGGAAGTGAATAAAAAATGAAAAATTGACAATGTAAAAGATATCAAAAGTCACTAACATCTCACTTTTTGATAAAAAATCTGAGCAAGTGAACACACAATGCAAAAATGACAATGTAAAAGGTATAGGAACTTACACATGCGTCCTTTTTTTCTTCCAAGAAGACAAATATAAAATCTCTCAATAGACATAGGTTTGGACCACATCAACAAACCTAAGTAAATGAATAAAAAATACAAATAATCATTTTCTCAACAAACTCAAAACTTCACACCATAAGCCATATTTAATTACACCTGCACTTTAGTCTATTTGCAATAAATAAAAATTGGGGGCTATACATGTGGAGTTGATTAAATTTTTTCCTTTCTCATGCTAAGAATAATATGCAATTAGAAAGATAGGAAGAGTGCTCAAGTTAGAAGATCAGATGAATGAGTAATGGGTGTAACATAATGTTGTTGTTTGAAGGATTGTTTAATGTATTCAAAACTAGAAGAATAAAGCAATGAAGTATCAATGTACATTAATTAAGGTCATATGCAAAGATAAGAATAATACTAACATTGGGACCCACTATAGATGTAGAGATGTAGGAAACTATAAAACGACACTCTAAGAGATATAGGAACTTACAAACGACTCATTTTTCATTTTTAATAAGATAGAAACAAACCCTGTCAAGAGGCACCAGGTTTCAATCTTATCAAACAATCTGAGAAAATGAATAAACAACGCAAAAAATGATAGTGTAAAAGATACACGAACTTACAAATGTCTCCTTTTTCACTTCCAATATGATAGGTATAAACACTTTCAATAGACAAAGATTTCATCCTCATCGAGCAATCTGAGCAAATGAATAAGCAATGCAAGCGATCCTTTGCTTGAAAGACTTGAAATGCCACACCATAAGCCAATAATGAATTGGAAAGACATGACTATAAAAATTAAATTGTAAAAGATATAGGAAGTTACAGATCTAAATAAACACATAATGTCCTTACACACAAAGTACATGTGAACTACCATCAACAACTATAGTCTATGGCACATGAACAATGACTCATTTGAGATACATGTAATAAGATGCCACTATTTAAGAGACTTGGTTGCATGATTTGTGAAATGTGCCACCATTTTACAATGAAATTGATAATTTAATATACTGATCACCCACTATATACTGTTCATCCATTTTCAAACCCACAAACCAAGTTGTTCCAAATGGAATTACAAACAAGGCCAACCATTTCCTTGCTATCAAATTCTTGAAAGAATACAACATTGTATGTAAAAGAATTAGGCATGTTAGCAGACATATCTTCTATTCCACACACAAGCAACATTGGTTTGCTATAGTTTTCATTTCTTCATAAAAATATATTGGTATGATGTGCATAAAATGCAATCCATGAAACACTACTAATTACTATTTTTGAAATGTGAAGCAAAGTCGCTTATATCAATAGCATATATGTTTGAAAGAGACCAATAATCAATTGTGAAATTATATAGTGCACATAAGAAGTTAAACTAAATCATCATACTAGTCTTCATTAAAGCATCAATAAAATTATCTTTTCATTGATATTGTCAACAAGAGCCATGCTATGTAGCTTGTTTGAAATCTTTCTTTTTGATACCATTCTATGCTGCTATGTTCTGCTACCTGTATCCCGCATCACAAAAAAATATCATTATGCTTCTCCCAATGTATTTGTCACAATATGTTATGAAGGAATGAGAATCAAAATTGCAATATTGCAAGGTAAGCACCTGTGCTAAGCTGATAATTTGGATGATGCAATTATCCATTGCAAGTGTAAATGTTCCTTGTAATTGAAAATTTTGTAACAAGAACATTATTGCAAACATATTTTTCCTATAATTTTCAAATGGAATTGTAGCTAGTTGGGGGAAGTTTTTTTGTAGCTGTTGTTTGTGCAGATAACAGTCCATAGGTTTGTCTGTTGTTTCAACAATGCATTGGAGAAAAGGTATGTATTCAAATTTTTTTCAGCTGCACATGTTGTGCATAATGCAAGATCATTTTTTGATGTTTGTGTTAGAAAAAATCTTTGTTTACATGACGTGCAAACTGGTTTGTATGAGGGCAAGTGGAAATTTTTAGGCCTCAGTGTCCCAGTCACTTGGAATGACAATGCACATGTAATTAGTTTCAAATTACAAGAATGCAATTTCAAAAGTATTTAGAAAAGTTATAAACAACATTAGAATAGCAAGGCACACATGACGAGTGCTTTGAATCATAATCCTATACTATTATGTGAAACATAAATGTTTTAGGTGTTTACTTCCATGTTTGAGGACTTAAGTGGTTCTAGGAAATCTTTTATAGATGCATCATTGAGCTCATCAATGAAGCTGGTTTGTGTTGTTTTGATTACACTTGTGCCTTTTGCCCCAAACCAAATAATATTCTTGAACAATATGGTAAAGGTTTTTGCCAATGCTAGGATTAGTTGAAGTGTGGCATACAACTTTGCATGGCTCGTGGGGACTATAACCTGTAAAATACAGAATTCTTTAGATGGATAATTCTAAGGAAAATTAGTTTAAAGTTGTATGTCATAAAATATGTATTAATTTAATGAAAATGATACTGTTAAAATTCAAATGTTGTTAATGTAGAAAGGAAACCTATAAGACTGGGACTCTCCATCTTTAACTTGTAGCTCATATTGCATTGGCGCTTGATGGTGAATAGTAACAACAACACCAATTGTTCCAATAGAGTATCCGTTCACTGATTGGATGGGCTGTGAGATGGCTATGTCAGAAATTAGTTTGCATTCCTTACAAAATTTGTCAATGGATTGAATGGTGCTTTGAGGGATTAATACAAGCAAGTAGTCAACATATCCTCTTTCAGATTGTGTTTTTTTCCTAATGACAAAAATTGTGAAACACGCACTTGTATGAGGCAATAACAACGACATAAATGTGTCAATTAGTTTGTTGTTAATATTTATAGTGATTGTCATTTGGCCATGGATGTCAACCAAATCAATATGCATAATTGTTGCTTTTGTTGGTGCGCTAGGATTTTTGCTAATTGCAGGGCCATAAATGGCTAAAATATCACCTTCGAATGTTGAAGCCGAAACTAAATGGACACTTAAGAACACACAAAGTCAAGCTATACATGACATAAATGGGATACAACAGTTACCTCTATTCTTCTTGTTTATTGTCTGAGTGATCCATTTTGTGTTGTGTAGGAAATGTAGCTAGTGTTTTGCAAGTGTTTCTGGCAATATATGCAATGAGGTACTTGTGTCAAGAATGTATTAAAATAAACTAAAAAGAAAGCATCAATGAGATCTAATATGGTTTTCAAGTTTGTTGGTGTCAAATGTCAAGCATTTACCTATTTGTAATATCAACTCATGGAACTAAAATGAGTCTTGTTCTAGAACTATTGAGCAGGGTAGTGGATATTTGAAAATAGGAAAAACAAACAAGGATGATAATATATTACTCACATTGATCAACAAAAATGTAAAATGTGTGACGATATCATGCAATTAGAAATCCTATGTTGTCCAGACCCTTCAAAAATGAAAGCAATAAATTAAACAATAGCAAATGTATCAAGAAAAACCAAAGAAACTAAGCAAAATAAAATAAATTGATCAATATTGGTATTAATCTTGTTATATTTTTGAAATCCATGTATGGTTTGAGTCTAGATACATATATGTGTACATATAGACATATGCACACACACACACACATATATGTAGGAATGTACATAGATATATATACATATGCATATACATACATATATACATATGCATATACATACATATATATACATATGCATTTACAAACATGTATTAATGCAATTTTAACCTTGGAATTTCTAAGAAAATTCTGCTTTATGAATCTATAAAGAGCAGAAACTTTACCGAGTAAAAGGGTATTATGCTTTATCCTTTTGTTCCAAGAAACCAAAGGAAAATGGCAAACATCCAAGAATAGAAGGATGCTACGCTATATTTGTGTGTTGCGACAAGTGAAACTATGAAGTGCAATATGCAAGAAAATTATGTTTTCTCAATTCCTAAGGAGTAAATTTTTTGCAATTTCCAAGGCAATTTCACTGTCCCAACATGTAACTAGAAACAATATTCCAAGGTCCATGGAAAATATGCTCTACCAAATTCTTGCAACAAAATTGTATTTACAAAATTACAGTTTCTCTTACTATGATTAAAAACATAAGCAAAGCTTTCTAATACAAAATTTGGTGATTGATTAGTAGTAACTAGAACAAGTTAATTGTGACCAACATCAATGCCTAGATAATCATAGAGGTTTCCAATTCTACGAGCCTAGCCAATTTCTATAGGCTGCACTTTGTGAGCATGAACACCATCCTATCAAAGGCTTCTTCTCTATTGCACTTGAATCTTGTAGAAAAATAAGATCCATTACAAGTAATTTGAAGCAAATGACCAAGTCCTTTTAGCTATAAACTAAAAATACAAGTGAAATATTGATTGAAATATGCAATTACCAACTATATATAATATATTTGATGAATGAAATTGTAATAATATACAAATAGAAGAAAACAATAATGGATAGGGCACAAAGCAATACACTAGTTACGTTTCTAAAACTCTAATGCTTATTGTGCTATGATTTAGATCTATGAAAAATTCTAGTTTTAGACTGAAATTCACTAACAGTAACTAAAGCTTACCTTGCACCAGTGCAACTAAATAAGAATTTGGGCTTTTCCCATCAATGAAAACACTATCACAATTACATAGAGATCCATTGTTGTCAAGTGTTTTTGTAAGGACCTGCACAAAAGCAAGAGAAGGAAAAAGTAGAAAAAAGGCTATAATTGCAAGGAACACCACAGGAAAACAAACTTGATGCATGGCTATGGTTGTAATCTAGTATATTTTTTATATTTAACCAAAATATTTTTTTTGCATAAAAAATAGGCTGTGATTGTATAAAATAGGAATAAAAAATAGATTCAACTTGTAAATTTAGAACACAACACCTCACAAAGTTCATCTCTTATGTATTCATGTACACAATAGATGATCCAAGTAAGAACCATCATCGAAGAACAAGGCACCTATCAATCTTAATAATAAATAGAAAATTTGTATAACAATGCATTTCAATTTCCAACACCCAACATTAACATGAGTTTTAGACAAGGCATGTGAAATACTATGAACAACACCACCTATCCACATAACTAATGTTTTTGAGATTATTTTATTATAGGGAATTTTGGCCTTTTCTTTGCAATTTTGTCTTTGGCTATTGCCATTTTCAACGCTCACATGCCTATTAGTTTTTTCTGGGGAATCATGTGGACACTGTTTTATTTTTGGCTTGCTATTGTTTTTGGCAATTCTGGCCTTTTCTTTGCAAATTTGTCATTGTCTATTGCCATTTTCCTCATGGTTTTGTGCTTTTTCTACAATTTAATTTTTCACATTAGTTTAATGAACTCCTAATGTTTTTTTGCTATTGGAAATATTTCATGAATTTGTAATGTTCTTTGAGATAGTCATGCCTTCGTGTATAGTGTTTATGTTGACGTGTGGCGTCTCAGTGAGGACATTGTGCATTTACTAGTAGCACATTTTCATTTATTATGGATAGGATGAAGTGTAGGCATCATTAATAGCTTATGGTTTGAATTTTTAAGTCTATTGAGCAAAGGATTATTTGCATTGCTTATTCATTTTCTCAGATTACATGCATGATGTGCATGCATCAAAACATCCATAATACATCATACATATCTTGAATAGATATACACCTTTCAATGTTTATGAATGTTTCATGAACACACAATTAATTTGGATTGAAAAAATACAAAACCATGACCGAAATATCAAAATCCAATGAGGAAATTGCAAAAGCAGAAATTAACCCATAAAAACACTCATACATAAGGAACAAAAGAGATCAAACCATTGCAGAAATGTAAGGAATGATCGAGAGAGTAAAATCCATGTTTGCGAAGAGAGTTTATGTCTATCACATTAGAAGCGAAAAATGATGCATTTTCAATTTCCTATATCTTTTATAGTGTCATTTTATAGTTTTTTACATTTCTACATTTTATGGGTTAATGTCTACTCTTCCCTATCTTTGAGTGCATTTATGGGTTAGTCTTTGTTATTGAGTTAAAAACCTAACACCATAATTAATAAATTTTGACTTATCTATTGGCCACGATTAAGATGGAACTAATATTTCCTCTGCACACATGCATGTCAAGTACATTTCAATCTATTAAATGAAAATGAAAATTAGGCCTGCATAAGTGAAAAATGCCACTATATAAAATCATTTCTTGCTATTGGAAATATTTCATGGCTTTGTAATGTTCTTTGATAGTCATGTCTTCGCACCAAATGCTTATGTCAATGCAAGGCATTTTAACGAGGACATTTAGAATTTGCTAGTCCCTAATTTTCATTTATTGTCAATGGACTGAAGTGCAGTTGCCATTAATGGATTTTGGTGTCAAGTTTTAAGGCTTTCAAGAAAAGGATTATATGCATTGTTTATTCATTTGTACAGATTATTTCACGATGATGAAAGTAGTCAAAAAGAGAGGCATTTATAATTTACTAAATCTTTTACACCGTCTTTTGTGCACTATTTATTCATTTCCTTAGATTGTTTGATGAGCGTGAAAGCTCTGTTTGTTGAGAGGGTCTATATCTATTGTGTTGGAAGGAACAAACAATGCATTTTAAAGTTGCTATATCTTTTACACTATCATCCAATATTTTTTTTATGTCCGTCTAATGGGTTAATCTATGTTCTTCCTTATCATTGAATGCTTTTATGGGTTGATGCATGTTGTTCACTTGAAGACTTAACACCATAATTCATAAATGTCAAGTTCTTTGTTGACCAATATTAGGAATGCAAGTAATATTTTTCCTACCACACATGCATGTCATTTTCACTTCAATCTATCAAATGGAAATCGGATCTAGATGAGTGCAAATTTTGTCAATGTAAAATCTGCAATGTTTCACCAATACATAATGTTTTTTTGTTAGGCACATCTAGCTCTTCAATGGGATTGCATTCATAATTTTCTATCTTTTCTCTTCATTTCACTGATTTAGAATGGAAGTTGTCCTTTGTCTGCACACATGCATGCTAACTGCACTTCAATCTATCGAAGGAAAATGAAAATGAGGTCTAAATAAGTGCAAAATATCTTGATATAAAATCATTCCATCAATTGGTAATGTTTTTTTGCGATTGGAAATATTTCATGGCTCTGCATATCTTTGTCACTCCCTATCATTGACCTCTTTTATGGGTTAATATTTGTTGGATAGTTAAAGACTTAACACCATAATCCATTAAATGAAAATTAGGTCTAAATAAGTGCAAAACCTCTCGATATAAAATCTGTGTCTGTTGAGAGGATTTATAACTATCCTATTGGTATGCATACTATAACAAATATTTGTGCATTGGTTTAAAGAACTTGTGCTGTTTCAACCATGCTTAGCATCTCACAAAGGTTTTTCATTCATTTCTCATGATGTTTGTAACAATTACTAATATGAAGATTAATTTTTTCTGCATGCTATTGCCTATTCATGCATTGATCGAAAACCATGCCACTGATGTTTATGCTATGGTGTGTGGCATGATATTATTGTAAGGGAGTTTGGTCTTTTTTTGGAAATTTTCCCATTTAATCCAAATTAATTATGTGTCCATGGAACAACAATAGTAATTGAAACATAGACCTATCTGCTCAAGATATACCTGATGATCGTTGTATTTTTGGGTCTATGCACATCATGCATATCTTCAAGAAATAAGACTTTTGTTCAAGATATCTATTTGAAACTATTAAAATGAATTTTTCTCCATTTTTTGCATTTTTATCATTGCCTATGGATATTTTGATTCAGATTTTTGTATTTCCCCAATTGTAAATTATTCTTGGGAATAGTGAAGGCAAAAAAATCATCAATTCCTAATGTTTTGTTGCTATACACATGTATCCACTATACGTTTTTTTGTGAACACATGGCATTGTTGATAGAAATTCATGTGCCTTATGTCCGTGAGGATACTTTGTATACATTTAGAACTTATTTTCAATTTATCAACATCAGATTAAAGTGCAATTTACATCAATGGATTATGGTGCTAAGTTTTATAGCTGTCACCCAAAGGATTCTAATTTTTGAGATACCCTCAACAATGGTGTTTTATGTGAAGTCTTGGGAACCCTTACTACTAATCCTCCTCGCCTGTAGTATTTTGGTGGAATTAACAATATTTTCTCCTAAGTCGTGTAGCCCCTCCATGAATTATTGAGACCTCTTGGAACATAGGTTTCCTATTAGCATTTTTATTAGTAACATTTAAAGTTATAGTTTGGATAACAACAATGGGAGCTTTATGGTGAATTTCAACTACTCCTATGGATTCAAATTGTTGATCTTGGCATCAAGATACATAGATGGAGTCTCATACCCACAAAATAGTTAGGTATCTACTTGTTATGGAAGATGGGTGTGTGTAGTGTTTTTAATCTACTAAAAATGCAAGAAAAGCAAGCAAAAGACCAAAAACAAGAAAAACAGTCAAAATAGGGCGATGAGGATTTCAAACCAACATGCAAAGCCTCTTGTTGTGTAGATGTGCCCATGATGCATGATGGGTTGTGTGCTCACTCAAAATTTTGGTAGCATAACAAAATTCCAATAAAAAATGGGTGAGAGAGATGAAATGACAATGTATTTAGATAAATAAGATTAGGGGATTTTTGGATGGAGGGCTAAGATTGATTGATAGAGATCAATGGATGAGATTGGTTGAGATCTCTCAAGCAAAAAGATTGTGCCAAGTGGCACAAGGAGAGGGCTTGAGAGGGATATTGTAACCTTGAGGGTACAATCCAGTGTGACTGATGTAATAGGTAGGGTTGACACACTTAATCATGGATTAAGTGTGTGCATATGATTAGAGGGTAGGTTAGGTGAGGATTAGGATTCAGATTAGGATTAAGAAAAGTGATGGAGGATGTGACATTTGATATATTAAATAAATAAATAAGATTTATTTATTTAATTTATGGGGTAGAAGGGGTAAGGGAGATAAAGTATTTAATTGATTTTTTAAATACCTTAGGGACTTAGAGGAATTTAGCGATATTAATTAAATAATAGAAATATTGTTTGATTAATGTGGATGAGAGGATATTTAGATGAAAAAGGATAAATTTGACCAAACGTAAGTGGCCAAATTTAGGTGTTTACATTTTGCCCCTCTTTGAGATGTTTAGTGTAGAAAAATGAATCCCTTCATTTTCACACTCGTTTGGGTACTCCTTGTGGATATTGGCTTAATTTTGCCTTGATTTAGCGTTGTAATGTGGATGAAACATTCACGTTAGGTCTTGGGCCCTTGTGAACTAATGGATTTTAATGGTACCTTGCTAAAGTGTTGTAAGGTGTAGTAACTCACTTTCAAACTTTTCTAGGGTTTTATCAAATAACCAAGCATAATAAATGCAGTTTTAATCAAAATTAATCCTAATCCTACCTTATTTGGAGTGTTGTAAAGTGTTGTGACACACTTTCACATTTCTCTAGTCTTGTAATTAATAATTGGGCTTTATTATGCTTTAACTGGCTCTATTTTGCATCCATAAGCCTCATTTATTGCATATTTTTGAGGATAATCCTGACACCAATCAATAACCAATCATTATTCAGGTGTTTTTGGCCTGTGTGGCCCAGATTTGGGGCTCTAGGAATTATTCGCCATCTTGGGTGAATGGGTCCAACCTAGATATTTTGGCCTCGAACCAATTTTCACACATTTCTAGACACTTTTGTTTTTGATCCCATACATTATGTCTGATGGGACTCATTTGCCACCTTGGGTGAATGAGTCCTGTGTGACCAAAATTCAAGTTTTATTCAAATTTTTGTTGGGATTTTATTCTCTTAGATCTGATGTAGGCTTGTAGTGTTGTAATTTCAAGAATTCCTAAATAATTGAGTATAAATACAAGGATATTTCTCTCATTTTCATCCTAAACATTTAGGTATTCATCCTTATAGAAAATTGAGTTCACAAGATCACTTAAGAGCATTCAAGGGTAGATTATCAAGCATTTTAGAGTAGCATTCAAGTGCCAATCATCATGTCAAATATTTCATATATATCATGTTTGTTATTGTGCTAACAATTGTGATGTAGGGTTCATGATTCAAGCAAGTGTTTCAAGCAAGATCAACATCATTCAAGCAAGAGTCAAGAACCACATCCATTGCAACCATTTCAAGAATATTTTCAACACCTTATTGCTGGGGTTTGGTGAGTTGAAACATTGTATTTTGTTCATTCATCATTATCCATTCTTATTTGCTTTCATTTCAAGGTTTAATTACCAACAATGGGTTTAACCAAGGAAAACCCCTATTCACTAACCCAAAAATATTTTTCCCTCTCCTTTGTGTGTGATTTGTAGGTATAGGTTGTATATTTCACAAGGAGCAAGATTGGAGAAATTTTTTCAAGTGATCAAAGTTTCCAAAGTTGTCATCAACCCTTGGAGAAACTTGGAGAAAACCTACAGGTGGCAATTTGCAGTTTTAGATCCAAAAATCAATCAAGAAGAGAAGAGCAAGCCGAGAGGAACAAAATCAGGTCTCGAACTTCTAGAAAAGTAGAAGTGGATTGATTTGGCACAAGTGGAAAATGAATCCCACTATATAGGCCTGACAAAGATTTTCACAGATCTGGATATCTTTTTGGTAGAAACCTGTTCTTGCACATTTTTCTAGAAACAAGACTAATTCACCCAACCTGGCGAATGAGTCCCAATCAACCTCAGTAGTATATTTTTTAGTGATTCAAACCTCCATTTTTCCTTCTCCAATTTCCTAGGTGTACACTTTCCATCTTTACAGTTTTATGTTACATTTCATTCATCTTTCTAGGTCATTTAGGGTTAGTTTGCATTCAATTAGGTTTTTATTTTATATCTTAAATTTAATTATATTTTCCAAGTCTAAATTTGGTAGTGAACCCATCAATAGATCTAATTAAACCTTTAGGACAAACCTCTTACAAGATCTCTTTCTCCTTTGCAAAGAGATCTCAAGGGTTTGTTATTGAGTGAAGTGTGTGAAGATTGCCGCTTTTCCTTTTAGGTCCAAAACCCTAGAGGTGAAAAGAGAGGACACAAATTTTCTTCATTTCATTTTGGCAAGCTTGCATATAAAACACCATAATTCTGATGTGGAGTGCATTATCATCCTAGATTTAGCTTGCATTAACATTGCATTAGGATTTAGATTGGTTAATTTGCATTAGTGAAAGCTCATTTAGCTTGCATTTTTTCATTTAATTTAATTGAAAATCATTCAAATTCTCCATTTGCATCTCAGACATACATAAAAAAACATAAAAATCATAAAATACAATTCAAAAATCTTGAAAAAAAAATCATCGTTGGGACTCATTCGCCACCCTAAGTGAATCAATCCCTCTGCACATTTTGCATTGCATTTTCTAGAATTTACAGTTCAATTTTTGAGTTTTTGTTTCATATTGTTATCTTTCTATTCCAGTTTACAAATCTTTTTCATATAGTTTAAATTCATTCATCTTGTGCATGGCCTAAAATCAAAATTACATTTACAACAGTTCATTTCACATTGTTGCATAGTTTACAATCTGAATTTTTCATCATGGATATGTGCTTTAGCAAGCTTTGGATGTCATTAAAGTCCTTAGTGGATGTGTCACGCTGCATTTTTGGAAATGATCCTAATGAAATTGAAATCACTCATTCTCACTCAACTCCTAATGCATGTCCTCCTCGTGATGTTGACATCATTGTAGAAGATGATGATAGCATGAATAATTTCCTAAATGATTGTATTAACAACCTTGAAGCTAACACATCCTTTTATACATCCATGAAACAACCAAACACCCCTATGATACCACCTCTTGAGATGTTTGGTTACTTACATGCTGAAACAATAGTTGAACCTATGTTCCCTACAATAGGTGAACCTTGTTCCTCCAAACAAGAAAACACTCAACCATTTTATGATAACAAAGTAATAAACACTCCCATCAATCTTGAGTAAACAAGGATTTGATACAACCAATGAAAACACAAAGGGCTTAGGATATCAAGATGCCCCTCACAACATAAGAGTTCCTAAAGAATACCTAAGGCTTCGTAGTGATGGTATGATGATCTTTGATTCCCCTCTCGACATGAATGTCCTTCCTAAATAACAACCAATGATTCATAATAATGACACAGATGATAGGACCACCTTAGGTCCTCTTCCTCAACCTCAAACTCGAGAAGTTGGTGAATATAGAAAGTGCAAGAGACCTTACAAGTTACAAAAATGAAAGTTTCCTTGTCCACCACTTGAAAGTGAAAGGAAAGTGCAATTGCTTTTGAACAAAGAACTAATAACATTACCACCAATAAAGGACATACTAGTGCTATATCCTAAAGATGGAAAAGTTACACTTTATGGATACCACAAAACTCTTGGACATAGTATTGATGAGTTTCGAGAATTCAAACTAGTTTTGGCCAATTTTCACTTTGATGACAATGATTGCCATCGAGTGATTGCATAACATATTCCATTTTCACGCCTTGTCATGTAATATTTGTAGAACATGCTATTCTCTCTATTACATGACCTTTATAATCACCTACCTTGGCTCATTCTTTCCTCGCACTCAGTGGATGAAAGAAGTTGGTAGCATTTTCCTAGTGATGCATTTGCCATTGTCCCCTAGCTTCATTGTCTACCTTCCACTTATACAGACTAAGATTGGGAGGCGAATGATTTGCTCATAGGTTGACTCGACTGTGCCTTACTATTCTTTTTGCATTATTTATTTCTTTTTCTTTTGTGTGATTGCATGTGCGTAATGTGATCCCCATGACATTCTATTTGATGTTCTCTCTCTCTCTCTTTCTCTCTTTGTCACATTCCTCTATTTGTATCTTCATCCTTCTCTATGTCATAAATCCTTTTTTGTGCCTTTTCTCTCTTTTCTTTGTCTTGTTTTTACTTCTGGGGATGACACAAGGCATCAAGACATTCATGTCTCTTCCATGTTGACCCAAAATGTTTTTCTTTGTTTTTGCCCTCTTTCTGTCATTCTTCTAGTTCTATGTGTATTTGGGGAATGATGATAGTTCCATCTCTCTAAAAAACATTTCAACAAGAAAATACTGACCCCAAATCCATAGGTCCCTTATGTGTTTGGTGTTTTCATTTTGGGGGCAACCCCTCTCTTTTTTATTTTCTTTTTCTTACATGATGTAGCTTTACTTGAAGATATATGACTTGACATAGGGCTTTCCAAGCTGGATCTCATGTCTTCTTTATTGTTTGCATTTATCATTTTCTATTTTAAAGTATTGCTAACAGTAAGGTGTTTAGCAATTTATTTGAAGTGGGGGAATACATTAGTACTATTCTTTTGCATTTTAATTTTTGAAGTGGGGGAATACTTCATACGATGCATTTTTTAATTTTTGGATGACATTGGGTGTGATGTCTTTCAAGAGTGCAATCTCTCTTAGCATATTACATTCCTCTTAGTGGCTTGATGCGACTCACTACATCCCCTAAGTTGTGAATTTTCTATTCTTTGATTGGTCCTCTCTTGGAGAAATTAGGCGCAATGTTCCCTAAGTTAAATACCTCGCATGAACTAAGAAAAATTCCTTTGAACATTTCCTACTTTGCATTTTGCATTTGTTGTTATATGGTCACCTTGCATAACACAAGTTTCATTCCTGTAGAGCCATCCTATTTTTTCATGAGCTCCAACCATACAAATTTATATTTGTCTCATGAAGCTCAAAAATCCTTTTTTGTGTGGTGCTTTATTAAAGTTATCGGGAGGTATAGATTTGGTATGGTTTGAGCAAGAAGCCCAACCGAGGCATGAATTTCCCCATAGAAACTTACATGTGTGTGAGTGCATACTAACCATGAGTGTATGTGTCTCACCTTTTAGGACTTCTCACCCATAGGACATCAAGGAGTTTCGTTGCCTTAGAGTGAGTATGCATTTTTTGGACAAACAAACTAGATCTGATCCACATTGTGATGGACAAATGATTGAAGCTTGATTAATTTCTAATTTAACTATTTCTCTCTTTCATCTTTGGTAGTGTATGCTTGTGATTTTTCATTTCTATTTATATCATTCTCATGTGTGTTCTTTTGTGCCCATGTTGATTTCTCTTGGGATCTTGATCCTGGGGGCTTGATCACCCCTCTTGATCATTGTGGTCTCATCTTATTGACATTGGTGCATTTGAACCCCTCTTGACATGCATGTTTTTCTACTTTAGTGTGAGTTTGAAGTAGGTTCATCCTCTCACTAAAGTGGGGGCTAAATGTAGTGTAGAAAAATGGATCCCTTGACATTTTCACTCATTTGGGCCCTCCTTGCGGATTTTGGCTTAATGTTGCCTTGATTTAGTGTTGTAATGTGGATGAAACATTTGTATTAGGTCTTGGCCCTTGTGAACTAATGGATTTTAATGGTACTCATTTTCACACTTTTCTAGGGTTTTATAAAATAACCAAGCATAATAAATATAATTTTAATCAAAATTAATCCTAATCCTGCCTTATTTGGAGTGTTGTAAAGTGTTCTAACACACTTTCACACTTCTTTGGGATTTTCTTTAATAATTGGGCTTTCTGATGCTTTAACGGGCCCTATTTTGCATCCACTAACCTCATTTATTGCATCTTTTCGAGGATAATACTAACACCAATCAGTAACCAATCATAATTTATGTGTTTCTAGTTTGTGTGGCCCAAATTTAGGGATCTATGACTCATTTTCCACCTTGGGAAAATGTGTCCCACTTGGATCTTTTGGCCTTGAACCAGTTTTCACACATTTCTAGACACTTTTGGTTTTTGGTCCCATACATTATGTCTGATGGGACTCATTCGCCACCTTGGGTGAATGAGTCTCGTGTGACCAAAATTCAAATTTTATTCAAATTTTCAGTGTGATTTTATTCTCCTAGATCTGATGTCGGCTTGTAGTGTTGTATTTTGTTTGGGAATTCTTGCATAATTGAGTATAAATACAAGGTTATTTCTCTTATTTTCATCGTAGAAGCATTCAAGTATTCATCCTTATAGAAAATTGAGTTCACAAGAGAATTCAAGAGAATTTAAGGGTAGATTATCAAGCATTTAGAGCAACATTCAAGTGCCAATCATCATGTCAAAGATTGCATATATTGTGTTTGTTATTGTGCTAGCAATTGTGACGTAGGGTTTATGATTCAAGCAAGTATTTCAAGCAAGATCAACAACATTCAAGCAAGAGTCAAGAACCACATCCATTGCATCCATTTCAAGCATATTTGTAGCACCTTATTTCTAGGGTTTGGTGAGTTGCAACATTTTATTTTGTCCATTCATCATTATCCATTCTTATTTGTTTTCATTTCAAGGTTTAATTACCAACAAGGGGTTTAACCAAGGAAAACCCCTATTCACTAACCCAACAACATTTTCCCTCTCCTTTGTGTGTGATTTGTAGGTCTAGGTTGTATATTTCACAATGAGAAAGATTGGAGAAATTTTTTCAAGTGATCAAAGTTTCCAAAGTTGTCATCAACCCTTGGAGAAACTTGGACAAGACCTACAAGTGGCAATTTGTAGTTTCGGATCTGGAAATCAATCAAGAAGAGTAGAGCAGGTTGAGAGGAATAGAATCAGGTCCCAAACTTCCATAAAAGTAGAATTGGACTCATTGCCACAAGTGGCGAATGAGTCCCACTGTATAGGCTTGATAGAGACTTTTATAGATATGGATACCCTTTTGGTATAAACCTCTTTTTGCACATTTTTCCAAAAACAAGACTGATTCGCCCAACCTAGCGAATGAGTCCTAGTCAACCTTGAAAATAGATTTTTAAATGATTCAAACCTCCATTCTACCTTCTCTAGTTTCCCAAATGCACACTTTCCATCTTTACAATTTTTTGTTGCATTTCATTCATCTTTCTAGGTCATTTAGGGTTAGTTTACATTCAATTAGGGTTTTGTTTTACATATTGCATTTTATTATCTTTTCCAAGTCTAAAATTGGTGGTGAACCCCTCATTAGATCTAATTCAACCTTTAGGACAACCCTCTTGCAAGATCTCTTTCTACTTTGCAAAGAGATATCAAGGGTTTTTTCTTGAGTGAAGTGTGTGAAGATTGCCCCTTTTCCTTTTAGGTACAAAACCGTAGAGGTGAAAAGAGAGGACCCCAATTTTCACCATTTCAAGATGTTGTACGAAGTAGCATCATTTCAAAGAATATTAAAAGATAGCACCAGGAAGAATACAGTTGGATTAGGGAAGATTCCCTTTTTCATTCAAAGGAGTGACTAGGAGGAAAGATGATGGGAGTGAAGATGAAGATTTGGGATTGAGGATATCCAGTCGAGAGGACATGCAGGTTCATGAGAACATGGGTGTTATCTTGAAATGGATGAGATGATGCAAGGGTAGATGGGGAAGATCAAGAAAAGTGATGGGAGGAGGAAGAGATATTGAAAGGAGAAGATGAGAAGTAAGCAAGCATAAATGGATTCAAGGAAAAATATGGTGTTGCCCAGTAAAGCTAGAAGCCAAGATGGATTGATGATGGATGGAGTGTTGTTGATGAGGGAATGATATATACCGAAACAAAACAAGGATAAGGAAGGATACATCCTGATGATGATGAGAGTGTTGTTGATGAGGGGATAATACATCCCAAAACAACATAAAAGGGTAGGGAAGGATACGTCCTGATGATGACAATGATGGGAGTGTTGTTGATGAGGGAAGGATAAATCTCGATGATGATGATGATGGGAGTGTTGTTGATTAGGGAAGGATACATCCAAAAACATCACAAAAGGATAGGGAAGGATACATCCCAATGATGATGATGATGGGAGTGTTGTTGATGAGGGAAGGATACATCCCAGAATAACAAAAAAGGATAGGGAAGGATACATCCCGATGATGATGATGATGGGATTGTTGTTGATGAGGGAAGCATACATCCCAAAACAACACAAAAGGATAGGGAAGGATACATCCCGATGATGACGATGATGGGAGTGTTGTTGATGAGGGAAGGATACATCCCAAAACAACACAAAAAGATAGGGAAGGATACATCCCAATGATGATGAGGAGAGTGTTGTTGATGAGGGAAGGATACATCCCAAAACAACACAAAAGGATAGGGAAGGATACATCCCGATGATGACGATGATGGAGTGTTATTGATGAGGGAAGGATGCATACCAAAACAACACAAAAGGATAGGGAATGATACATCCCGATGATGATGATGATGATGATGATGATGGGATCAAGGATTGTAGCAAGGCTAGGAACAAGACCAAAGGTGTGATTAAATTATTTGTGCTAGATTGAATGGATTAGGGTTAGATTGGGACATGAGATTATTGAAAGGAATGAAGATGATGGAGGAAAATATGATTAGAATAACAAGTCTATATTATCCTAAGAAGATTGAATAGATGATGGGATGATGAGGGTGATGAAAAGATGCTTAGAATAACAAATCTATATTATCTTAAAAAGATTGAAGAGATGATGAAATGATGAGGATGAAGAAAAGATGCTTAGAATAAAATATATATATTATCCTAAGAAGATTGAAGAGATGATGAAATGATGAGGATGAAGAGAGTGGAGTGATGAAAACAGACATGATAGATAGATGAGGGAGAGTGACGAAGGATGAATGGATTAGAAATATTTAGGGTGAATGGATGGGGGATTTTGATAGATGAGAGGATGGGAGATGGGGGAGATGAATGGATAGTAACCAAATCAGGAAAGTTAATTGTTATGTGTTATGCTTCAATGTAATGAGCACTTAATTTGATAAAGCATGAGATACTATGCACCAAGGTATGAGGAACCAAAGTGACATTTTATTGAATGCATAGGACTGACACAACAAACAAAAGGTTAGTCCAACATCCAAAAGTCACAAGGGGATTTGGTAGGGACAATTTTGCAAAACCAAAAACATAAAGGATTCCCCAACATAACACAAGATCACAAGGATCTTGGTGGGTACTATGTGGGACAACCAAGAAAACATGATCACATAGAAAACCAAGAGATGCCCCTATGTCTACCAATCAAAGCACATCATGATATGATGGATCATGGAAACCCTAAGTAGGTATGATAGGAAGCTAAAGAGTAAAAAAAATGCAAGATCACAAAAAGATCACAATAAATCTCAAATATCCTTTTCCATAGGACCAATAGGTGGATGTGATTGATGTGGTCTGATTTGAGGAAGGATACATTCTGCCAAGACAAAAGATAGATGGGGGTAGATTGTTTGATCGACATGACTCAGGATACTTAAAATGGATTGAACCTCATAAATCTAGTGGATTTAGTTATTAGGAACTAGCTAGAGAGGGACATACTTAATGACATGACATAGGACCAAGACACACCCTAAGGACAGACCTAGGGGATTGGGGGCTCATCGATTGATGGCCCTGCCTACGTGAAAGCACAAAGACCTTATAGTTCTATAAAATGACTAGCATCTGACCATGGATAAAAGTAGAAAGAGGAAAATGGAGACTCATATGAATGATTAATATCGACACAAAAAAATAAATAGATGTTTCGAGGGCTGATCAAATGATTAGCCTTGCCTACATGAAAGCACATAGGCAACATAGTTTGAAAAAAGACCAATGACAAAAAATGGATAAGGGGTGATGAGATGATCATGGTAATTAGACACAAGGATGGATGGATAGGGAAGATAAGGATTTGGAAGATGGAAGGGATTTTTTGGATGGATGGATGGGAAGATAAGAATTTGGGAGATAAAAGGTACTCATTGGATGGATGGATGGGAAGATAAGGATGTGGAGATGGAAGGGATGATATGATGGATGGATAGGAAGATAAGGATGGGAAGATGAAAAGGATTTTTGGGAGGATGGAAGGAAAGATGAGGATTTGGGAGATAGAAGGGACTTGTTGGATGGATGGATGGGAAGATAAGGATGGGGAGATGGAAGGGATTAATAGATTGATCGATGGATGGGAATATAAGAATGATAATATGGAAAAGGATTAGTGGATGGATGGATGGGAAGGTGAAAATAGTGATATGGAAGGGATGACAGGATGGATGAATGTTGTCTCCAAGGACTATGTCACAAAGAAGGAGATGCTCCATTATAGATATGTAATGTATTATGAGGTAAGAGGGATGGAAGATAGAAGGATGGATAAATAAGGAATGGAGATGCATTGTAGCATGATGGGTGGACAAGTAAGGTAGATGGATGTGGATAGGATGCATAGATAAGGAAGGTGGATGGGGGAGGAGAAGGAATATGGTAGTGTATGGATGAGGGGAATGTATACCAAGAGGTGTCCAAAGCATGTATATATAGGTGCCCCTTTTTATCAAGATCACAAGGAGGATGGAGGGATTAGAGATAAATGGGATATGATGGGTAGGATGTGAAAGATAGGTGGGATGGAGGAGATGGAGGAAGGGGATGCTTAAATGCAAGTTGCCCCCAAGTGTGGAAAGTAAATGTATTAGGGATTTTATACATGATGCATGTTTGCTAGGTTTTCATCACCACTACTTATCCAAGGTGCTTGTTTTCGAAGTTTTCACCATTGGACGAATTATTTCTCTTTACTATTATTTTTTTTACCTCTTTTTTTTTTTGATTTTGACTTTTATTTTTATTTTTTGGATAGTGGGTGGATGGAGATGGATAAGGATAGGGATATGGATAAATGGATTTGGAAGACATTTTATAAGGAGAGGGATGAAGGAATCAATCATCACATTCCATATGAGGTAATAAGAGCCCATGTTAGAAATGACTACCAAATGTTGGTACAACCTGATGAGGAGCGATGAATTATGCAAGGGAATGGATTAAAGGGATTGGATGCAGGAGAGATGTGGGATAATGGATGGGATGTTGGAAACTTTATGGATGTAATGATGGTGTGGATGGGGAAATTTTTTCAGGACAAACATTTCCACATATGGTGGGGGATGGGAAATGATATCCGGATTAATGGAGGAAGAATGTTGGGGTGATGGGGGAATTGGAATAGTGAATTTCAAGACATAAGGACCCAAAATAGATTTAGGAGATGGTGAATGGGGATGTGTTTCTTTTAGATTAGCAACTTTAGATGCCATTATCGATGTTTCATTTTAATGCATTACATTGTTTTCCTCTGGGATCCACATGGTTTTGATTTTTTTTGGTGGGCCTTTATAGCCTTTGGGATTAACTACACTTTTGTATGGGATTTTTCTTTTCTTCATCATGTCATTTAGAAGGGGCATGGGGATCTTTAGATTCATGTGGATGCTTGGATTTATGCATTTTTACTTTGGCATCCAAAGTACTTCTAATAGCAATGGTATGGGCATGAGGATATGGATGATGTGGAGAGAATATGAATGGAGTGATGGAGGTAGGAGTTTGAGGATGATGTGTGGATGGGGGAAGTGTGGTTATGTGCCTTTTTAATCCTGATTAGGGACTATGAGAGTGGATTTTCTATGATGGGTGATATGGATAGGTGATCGATGGATATACGATCCTAACATTGACTTAGTATATGGAGAATGTGTGATGGTGGATGGAGGGACATAGGGACCCAAGATAGATGTAGTAGATGAAGGATGGGTGACGGTGGATGGACATAAGGACCCAAAATGGATTTGGAGGATGAAGGAGGAATATCGATGGTTTTTTTGAGGTGATATGATGGAGGAGGGGGGATGGTGACAAATGGTGTGGTGGAGTGATGGGAAGAGTCTATTGTTCTTTTGGAAGAGGCTCATTGAGGATGTATGGAGGTTGTTCTAAAAATTTTGGATTGTGAGCCTTGAGATACATATCCAAGACCTTGTGCATGTGTATTTTCTTTGACATGGATGGGCTCTAAAATAGCTTTCTCATAAAGGCCTAAACCTTTTCCTTGACATTTCAGAGTCTTGAGCATTCGATCTATGGAAGGATGCTTATTATTTTGGAAACATGATGTGAGTCCATTATTAGGCGGGGAAGGATGGGTGGTGTATACGTGTTCTTCTTCTTCTACAAGAAAAATACCATGGATGAATGTAAGAGTGTGAAGGGGATACAAAAGTGGTGTTAGGATAGTTTGGTTAAGTGGTGATGAAGGATCATGAGATGGAGATTATGGAATGGTAGCATGTTGATTGGGAGGAGTGAGTGATAAGGGATCATGAGAGGGATTTGGTGGTATGATAGGATCTTGATGTATAAGGGGATCATGGGGTGGAGTGGATGAGCTAGTATTCTCTT
Organism: Sequoiadendron giganteum; assembly: GCA_007115665.2. Classification (NCBI taxonomy): domain Eukaryota; kingdom Viridiplantae; phylum Streptophyta; class Pinopsida; order Cupressales; family Cupressaceae; genus Sequoiadendron; species Sequoiadendron giganteum. The sequence goes on along the minus strand of CM021105.1, from coordinate 518,277,877 downwards.
GAGATGGAGTGGATGGGATATTAGGATCATGATTTGGTTGAGAGGAAACTTGAGATGGAGTGGATGGGTGACTATGATCTCGATATGGAATGGATGAGATGGTAGGATCTTGATGGGGATGAGGGGATATGCTGGTAAGATCTGGATAAAGCTCTTAGAATGTTTCAACTTTTGTGGGTGGCTTGATTATAGAGGAGTGTTGGATGGACTCCTCGAATGGGGGTGATAGAAGGATGGGGGATTCATGAAATTCAAGGGAGTGGATATTGGTGATACTAGGACTAGGGGAAGTGGATTGGATTTGGGTGTCTTCAATTGGTTGGATGGATCTAGGAGTAGAATATGGGGATTCAATGGATTCAATGAGTTTTTTGGTTTTAATGGTTTGGACGATGTTAGGAGTGGGAATGGGAGTGATAGGTGTGGGATGGAGAAGGGCCTCATCACTAATGACTGTGGATGATGGATTAGGATGAGATGGCTCTATGAATTCAAGATGTGGAATTGGGGATGTCTTCTTTATCATTAGTCCTTGGATGACATCTAAAATGATATACTCGTGTACTATAAGCTTATATGGGGTGGTGGGAATAGATGAAGAATTATGAATGGGTGGAGGAATAGGATTAGGGATTGGTGGATTAGGATTAGATGGGTAGATGGGATTGGATGGAGGACTAAGAGTATGCGGAGGATTAGGATTGGTGGGGGGATCAAGATTAGATGGAGGATTAAGGTAGGATGGATTGGAGGGAGGATTATGATATGATGGAGTAGAAGATGGAGTTATATAGGAGGATATGGATGGTGGATTAGGAAGGTATGATCGATTGGAGGGAGGATTAGGATATGATGGAGTGAAAGATGGAGTGACATAGGAGGATATGGATGGTGGATTAGGATAGGAGTACATGGATGGTGGATTGACATTGAAGAAATTGGATGGGGAAGATAATGGATATCCCTTGTCAATGGTAGCATAAGGATTGCTAGTGAATGTGGATGTAGACATGATAGAATACCTTGGAGAAATGATTGGATTTTGGAAGAATATTGGGGAAAGATTGATAGTAATGATAGCATCAAGGGGATCTATATCATACTCAACTTTATCAACAAGACTTTCATTATCATCATCAATGTAATTAGGATTCCCCTTGATTACTACTTTTGGTTGCACTGATGGAGGATAAGGATTCATGGTGTTGGATTGAAATTGAAAAGATGAGAATATATGATTAGAATAAAAGGAGATATGATGAAAAGATAAATATAATGGATTAGAAGAACATGGAAGAAGCGGCCATAATATTTGTTTTGATATCAAAAGATCTTGGATGTGGATGGACTAAAGCTTAAATTGGGATGTATATTAAGCTCATATTAGGATTGGATTGAAGATCAAATTAAGATGATTGAAGGATGTGATGGGATAGATTCCTAAGTTCAAGGATACAACTAAAATGATGATGATGATTTTTGGATGAATGAAGGATACTTTTAGCTGAATCCTTGCTCAAAGGGGACGATGTTTGGATAGATTGACGAGGGTTGATGAGATGAAAGTGATCGTTTGGAAATGGATATGCAGAAGAAAAATGATTGTACTATAGTTTTAGACTGAGGAAGATATAGGCTAATCATGACACGAAGGATTGACTCTCTGGATTTTGAATGGGAAGTAGATCTGCCTCTGTGTATATGAATGTGCTAGCCAATTTTTTCATTTTTTCACACAATGATTTCACCCATTAACGTTAGTGAAAATAACAATCCAAATGAAGGGAATCCTTTCCTCTGATCAACCCAGATCCCAATGTAGGCAAGGTGAGAGCATAATCAAAAGGGGATCGTTAGCACAACTGAAGATTACTAAAAGAGTAGAAAAGGAAGATAACAATAACTCTACCACTTATTTAGTGAGAGGACTGAAAATGAAGAACAATACTGAAATTAAACTTGCAACTCGACCGCTTATTCAATAAGATTATGTTGATGGCTCAGTCGATCAACAATATGATGAAGTAATATTACAGTAAATAAACAGGCAAAAAACCAACCTCTTCCACTTGTTCAACGAGTGATGCAAGAAATGGAAACTTGAAGCTATAGACTGAACTGAGGCCAGTCTCTTCCACGATCGTGGGAATTGCAAGAACTAGATAAGAAGAGGAGAAATGCTGACAGTACTACTGTTCAACTTACAATGTGATAGAGAACCTGCCAAGAGAATATGATTAGAAGTCATTCAATATTGCAATAGTGTAAAGGGACTCTCTTATACTCAACTTGACCTCCTAGAATCAATCCCACTCAAGAGACGAATTCTCAAAATCTAATATGACTTTAACATTGACTAAAATTCCATAGAGCAACAACTTGTAACTTCACTAAATCGCTCATAAATTGCTCAAAACTCAATCAATCGACATGAGATAAAATGCATAACACTCTAACATGGATGGTGACCAAGATTGGCCACTAAAACCAACTCAAACAACTTCCATTTATTTTGGGCGGAAACCAAGACACTTCAAAAAATGTACGACCCTCTAAGAAGGGTGATTTTGCCTTTAAAAATCCAACACTTGCTAATAAAATCTGATAATTGACATGAAGGGTCACCCCCAACAAACAAACAACTAGACACAATACCCATAATGATACTATTTTTATTTTGCAAGATATAATTAAAAACTACAATCAACTGAGCAGAAACAACTTTGTAAATTTGATGAAATGCAAATAACTCAACTACAATGTGCTTAAAACTCAACTAAAAGACCAAGGAAAATCCTATCTTAACTAGTTTCTATCTTTCAAGCAAGAATCCAAGCCAAGCTAGGGGGTATGCCTTCCCCGAAGCACTCAGTTACCATTCCGACATCATAAATTTGCAATAAACTCAAGATGATCAAATGAAGACCCATCACTCCCTTTTATAAATTTAGCCAAGAATCTCTAGAAGCTTCCAGAAGGTGCGCCCCACTCAAGGAGTCAACCTAATTAAAAGTTGACTCATGCCTCTTAATTTGGCGTCCCATTTCCTCAAAGACATTTTCTTAATTTTCAAACATTTTAATATTTCCTCAAATTGGTGTCCCTTTTCCCTTCAAGTCAAACTTTAATAAAATGGGAAATATTTCACTTAAGCCTCCTAATGAGGTGTCCACCCATAAAGTCCCCCTTTTTAAAACAACTTAAGTCATAAAGCTAGGCCAAGGGGTTATAATTAAAATATAACATTATTTTAATTAAAATAACTTCTCTCCAGAAATTGCATCCAGGAGCTGATTCCAACACTGCCAACTAAACTGGTCGATGAGGAAAGCCAAATGTACTGATGCCATCGGGACCATTGCTAGAAATAGAATCTACTAAAAATAGTAAATTCAGGAAGTTACTTGGATCAACATGCATGCGATACCATTGCGAAGCTCTCTGAAAACCCAAAAAGGAACCGCTAACCAAACACCAAGATTCTAGAAGCAAGTCTTAGAGAAAGCTGAAACATCCTCCTAGAAGATAGGAAACCCTAATTTCCACCTCCGAGTAGCCTAAGGGTCACCAAAATAGGCTAACGACTAATTGTTAGAACACTACTGAGAAGGGGACATTATAATATAGCGCATTCACCTCTCTAGATCATGTATTCGCCTATCTATGGATATCACAAAATCACCCATGTAGATATCAGGATCGCCTATTGGTAAAGATAGGATCACCTATGTAGACTGACTGTATAGAGAGGTTTGCAGGATCTCCCAAAAAAGAAATAAAATTTCCTATCAAGGAAAGACTCAGTATAGATGTAGGATGATGCAATTGCCTATATAGAGGACATGATCACCTATCTACGGATATGTACAGATAGGGATGGTATGAACTCAAGGTAGGATCACCCCCGCATCAGGCGGATTCGCTCGTCGGAGCAAATTCGCCTCTATACTTAAAATTTGAATCTACAAAATTTAAAACAATAGAAAAATTGAAAGTAGACCCATGACGTGGTCCCACCAGGCGTGCCAAAAATGTTTGCAGTATTTTTAATCTACTAAAAATGCAAGAAAAGCAAGCAAAAGACCAAAAACAAGAAAAACACTCAAGATAGGGCAATGATGAGCTCAAACCAGTGTGTGAAGCCTCTTGTTGTGTAGATGTGCCCATGATGCATGATGGGTTGTGTGATTACTCAAAATTTTGGCAGCATAACGACACTCCAATAAAGAATGGGTGAGAGAGAGATGAAATGGCTAACTGTTTAGATAAATAGGATTAGGGGATTTTCAGATGGAGGGCTAAGATTGATTGATATAGATCAATGGATGAGATTGGTTGAGATCTCTCAAGCCACCAAATTGCGCCAAGTGATGCAAGGAGAGGGCTTGAGAGGGAGATTGTACCCTTGAGGGTACAATCCCATGTGACTGATGTGATAGGGAGGGTTGGCCCACTTAATCATGAATTAAGTGTGTGCATCTGTTTAGTGGGTAGGTTAGGTGAGGATTAGGATTGGGATTAGGATTAGGAAAAAGTGATGGATGATGTGACATTTGAGATATTAAATAAATAAATAATATTTATTTATTTAATTTATAGGGTAGAAGGGGTAAGGGAGATAAAGTATTTAATTAATTTTTTAAATACCTTAGGGACTTAGAGGAGTTTAGGGATATTAATTAAATAATAGAAATATTATTTAATTAATGTAGATAAGAGGATATTTAGATGAAAAAGGATAATTTTACCAAATGTAAGTGGCCAAATTTAGGTGTCTATAATGGGAAATAGAGGACTCTATGAGGGTTACCTTGTCATTTGTGCCTAGAGCTAACAATGTCTAGCATTTATTTGGGGTCTTTAATATCCATGGTGGAATCTAGGTGGATTTTCACTACATGGAGAGGATCCGCGAGTCCTTACCAAAATAAAACCATTTGATAGACCTTATGATGACAACGTAGTGGGAGTTCATGGTGAAGGCTTTAGTTTTGGATCCTACATGAGAGATTTCCCAATACATTGAAAGGTTACGTACGTTCTTGGTGATTGTTTTTAGGTCAAGGTTCATTCTTTTATGGGTGAATTTAGTGTAAAGGGGGTCAAGAAATTATCATGAGTGGTGTTCATGTTTTTTTGGGCCTCGGGTTATTTTTTTGACATGCTATGTAGGCACTTTCTTTGCATTAGATAAATCAAGATGTTTATGGTAGATGAGGTCGATGAGAGACTTTCCAAGGGTTTTGAATATCATGTCTATGATATTTTTTAGTTGCTTCATGCAAAGATTCAATTGGGTGTTTTCTCAGCCACAATAGAATGTCATGCACCCCAAACTACTAGAACATCATTAGTGGGTGTCTCTATACCTAAATCACTAGTGCATGTTGTTGGGATTCCATTATAGTGTCACCCCAATAGTGTTGGGAGTGTATTCGCAATGCTCCTAAGGGGTCCATTTTTTGCAATAAGTTACACTCAGGAAGTCAATTTATTGACTTCTTATAAGAAACAAAAGCTACTTCTATCTACTTCATAATGGTGTAATTTATTTTTCTCCATTATTGTATATTTTCTAGGACTTACCTCCAAAAGTCTATTTTTATCTATTTTTTTGATAAGACAACTTTTTCCCACAATGTCAAAATTTAGAATCTTTTCTTCGAAATTTATTAGAAAAACACAAGGAATGTAATGGTACCTTGTTTTTGGCTTGGGAGGGAATTTTTATAGAATTATTTATTTTAGGGGGCCTTTTATTTTTTAATTTTCAACCTATTTTGAGGTATCTCTTCTTGTTATCATTTTCATAAAATTTACATAAATTGAACTAGTTATCCTTGTTTTGGACAGATGTACAAACTCTATCATAACACATTATTTGTAAATGCACTATTTAAATAAAGTTCCAAATTTTACTATGTTTAATGGTGATTCTTGCACACCATATTTTTCATTTTTGTACATGTACTACATGTTATAAAGTGCCATGGGAGGTTGTGTACATACCTTGTTATTTTTCATCATAGATTTTGTACTGAGTGTATCTCAATGACAATGATTAATCCAAGAGATTATACTCTCATGCATACATGTTCCTTATTTATTACACACCATTTTAATTTTTTCTTGTACACCATATTGGGCTTGATGTTTCCTTTCCATTCATTTGCACTATATTGTGACATAATTGTAGTGGATGTATTGATACCTCTCTCTTGTCAACATTATGGGGGTATCATCACAAGAGTATGCTAATGCTTCCTTGGCTTCTCTTTGGAGTGAGAATTATTTTTTATGGCCAGGAAACATTTTATCTTTTTCATTTGGATAGTATTTGTGATCTACTCTTTTAATTATGTAGATCACCACATGCACATATAGTGGTGTTGATACAATCAATCATGTAGTTTTTTTGTCTCTCTAATTATAGTACCATTTTCATTTTTGACATCAAAAAATATTTTACCTTTATTTTATCTATGCATATATGGTCGAGTAATGTAATTGAGGGAATTCGTGTAGTGTTTTGTGCCTCTTATCCTAATCTACATCTATTGGAGGGTTATTTGATTAATATATATATATATATATTTTGATAGAGTTTACAACATCTATATACTCTAGGAATTATTTATGTTCCTATCTTTCAAGGATAACTTTTGAGAAGGTTTATTTGTACTTCACATTCTCTCTTTTAGAGGAGATACTTTTTCCACTAAGTTTTCTCCCTTTCTACATTTGGGAGAGACGTTATCATACATGGGTGCTTCATTAGGCTTTGTTGTTGGGACTCTTCCATGCATCATTTTTCAATGTTTATATTTCTCTCTAAGTATCATTTAAGAGGGGGTGTTAGTTTGAAAATATGTTTTACCTATCTTGTTAAAATTTATCTACTAGACCTATTTGAACACTATTATTAAATTCACTTAGAGGCTTTTTAATTTTTCTCTTGACCTCATATATAATTTAAATATACCCTCACACTTTTCCCAAGTGTTTCCACATGTGTCATGCATTTTGGAGTGTTGGTTAATTTTGTTTTCCTACCTTTATCTTTACTCCTTGTCCCACATATACACTTGGACCTCATTATTTTATTTCATTGACTTTGTATGATAGTTTTTTCCATTATTGTATGTATATTCATTGTGGAAGTATTTTGGTTCTTACATTCATCTTATTGCTACTCCAACACTCACAACCTCCATGCCACACTTGAATTTTATTGGTATTATAATAACATAATCGGGACATCACATTTGATTGGTGCACTTGTATTTGACTAGTGAAATTATGTTTGCCTAGTGTTTCTACATGCTTTATGCTCATTGCCAATACCTTCTTCTATCATATCATATTTTTTATTGTATCTTATGGAACTATTTACATGCATAGTAGAGAGATGGAAAAGTGCAAGGAATGAGTTTTATTTAGCCTATGATATGATTAGGAACTTACCTTCACAAAGTCTTTATTGTGCATGTTTCAACCTAAAGTAAAACATGGTTGGAGTTTGTTTGGCCCTAGAGGCATAGGTGTTATAACAAAGGTGAGTGTGTAGATCTTAATAGTTGTATCCAAAAATAGAAAGTATGTGTGTAGGTGTTAGGTGATGGATGGATGAAAGAGAAGATCCTTTCAAAAGTTAAAAGTATGTATACAAAAATTCACTAGGAATCAATTGGCGATTAAAAACACATTAGGGTTAGGTTTAAGGAAAAAATGACCAAATATTGTGTGAGTAAAATATATTTCAAATTTGTGATGATGTTATCATAGTTTCATTAATGTCCAAGATGAAATAATAGTTCATAAATAGGTCAAATAGGGTGTCAACATCATAAGGTATTATGCATTGGTGAACTAATTTTTGATTAGGTATTTTTGACTCAAGAATGATCAAAAGATGTCCAAGCCATGTATATTGGTGATAAATGTTACAATAGGCACAAAAAATAAAGGAAATGTGTGAAGCATGCACTTTTAATCTTAACAACACTCAATGATCCATCATTATGATGATAAAATAATATTAGAATTACTATAATATCTCAATAAATAGTGCTTCCAATGCAAAGCAGGGTGATCTAACAGAATAATGAAATGAAAAAAATGAGGTATAGTTTTAGATAACAGTGGACAAAAGGGGGATAAAGGAAAAAAAAGTCTAAGAATATACCAATATGTTAGGCTTGAATTAAGAGGATAAATATCTTGCTAAATCCAAGCAATGACATTATTAGGAAAGGAGGATACTCATAAAGTTCAAAATTTAGAACTTTGAGGGCCACATGTTACAATGGAATTACCAAAAATTAAGGATAAAAATAATCATATTAAGGTGATTGTCAAGTTATGTTTTAGTGAACTATTATTGGTTTCCAAAACTAGTATAAACCTATCCCTAACCTTTATTGACTCTATATGGGTATTTGTTGATTTTTCTCACCTCTCTTAATTTTTGGATTCAATCATGTTCTTTAACTAAAAATTTGGTGGATTCTAAGAGGATGTGGTGTCTAATACTAAATTAATATTGTGCTAGTGTAGATCTACTAATACAAAATTTATTGAACAACAAAACTCAATCCTTGCCAATAAAATACCTTGCTCAAATTTTTAATTAGTTACCAACAATTACTTAACACAAATTACAAAAAAAATACCATTATGAAAAATTTCCATCGATCACAAACAATATAATGACCTAAAAGAAAATATAACATAATATCAACAAATAAACATGACCATTAAACAAATCAATTTAACTTATTAAAAATCACATTTAATTAAATAAGAAAATTCAACCCACTATTTAAAATATATAAACCCAAGAACCATAACCTTATATATTTAAGGTAATCCCATACAAACACAAATTCAATGCTTATGACAAAGTAAAGGCCACCTCACATCGACAATGAAATCTCCAAGTAGATCAAAGGTTGTTAGGTATATTTTGAGGTTTAGTAAGGGTCCTTATAGCACTAGTATGGTCAATAGAATTCAACTTCAAATAGAAGTTCCATGCATAATCATTTTTTAACAAGGTTTGTACATGTCAAATCATAGGTTTGATGTAATGAGTAAGAATTATAGAGAATAATCTCCCTCTGCTAGCACCAACTTCATCAATGATATGAAAATTTGGGCTTCAAGTAGAGTATTTGTGAGATAATCAAAGATTTTCCACTCCAATGCTTGTTGTGTTTTGAGTCATAGATTTCTAGAATCTAAGAGTGCAACCACCACCACATAGGCCCCTCTGGGCCTCTCCCACTCATCTTGCAGAGCAATGCTTTTACTTAGATTTAAGTTCTTCTCTTCCATTTCTAGCATGAATGGCCCACTAAGAGTAAGCTCTCTAGAATGGATCTCCACCTTACATTGTTCAGTTATTTGAGTCCCTCTAGGGAATGGAGTGGTGGAGGGTTGGCACTTGATATGTGACCACACACATCATTGCCTCATATTGCTCTTAGATGGGCTTTGCCAAGCAGGTGTTTGATTGAGTTTTTGAGGCAACTGCAGTTTTGGGGAAGACAAGAAGAGACAACAAAGGTGATGGAATATATGCAGTTATAGCACTACCTCACCTGCATGCAATAGAAAAAGAAAAATAGGAGCCATTAAATGGATGCCTTCTTTTTCCATTTGTGTTGCAAATGGAGCTTTCAATCTACTAAAAGTGAGAATACGAAATGTATTATGGATTGGATGGCTCATTCAATCAAAATTTATGGAGAACAAAGAAGTTTTATCATCTACATCAAATATATAGGAAAATCACATTTTAGATACAAATTGTCTATGCAATATACAATCTGGTCATTTGATCATATTTATTAATTAATTAAAAACTAGTGTTTGCACTTCAGTGAGGTGCAATGCTTACGCCGATAGCGAGATATAATTGCAAGAAAGTGTAAATTGATTTCCGTAAGACTAACTATGTAAATTAGAACTGTAAAAGGTCGAATGGAGCAAGCACTGGTGTTGTTGGTTTATGATATACCTTATGACTGAATGTAACATAATCAAGAACTATTATGTTGTGGGGAAATATTTCTGTAATACAAAAACTATTTAATGACACATCAAAATCACAAACTCAAAATATTTGTTATGTTTAATACAATTGTTGGTGGTTGACGATGAGGTTCTATGATATCTGCCATTTGTCTTCAAGACCTATAGAAAAAAATCAATGGAATGGTTAGATGTGGTGTTTTTTTTAGTTGTATAATAATTTCTACGTATTCAATCTATAGTACTACTATTATTAGGAAATATTTTTGCCAATGTATTAACAAAATTACCATAAGAAATTGAATATGCTCAAGTCGTTGATGATCTCAACGGGTTTGATTGATATGTATGCTTGAGTCTTGATCTCTCGTCCTTGTATCTGATTTTTTCATGGTCTGGAGCAGGTATCTACATAAGAGAAATCTGTATTAAAAGTGGAATTGATGATCCGACAATAACTGGGAGAGATGTGAGGGAGAAAGGGATAAGAGTTGTGTACCTTCACTTCTTAGAGACAGTTTTTGTAATCGAGCTTCCTCTTCTTTCCCCATAATTGTGTATGGATTGTTTTGCATTTTGGAGTATCTTTCAAAGGAGAACATTGGTTGGATGTGAAGGCCGTCCAACAATTTGACTCTGGATATAGCTGTAAATGTTAGTCATTTCCTTTTTATTTTCCTAATGTCAATTGTTGATTTTTGTAGCCTTAGGCATTGGGATTTGTGTATGGTAATAGCTCATGCCATTGTAAGTGGAATCTACCTTTGGCTGCCCAATGATACAAGTATTATCAGTATACTTTTGAGGTCAATCTTCATTCCATGGTGGCCCGCTATAATTATCGATCCTTGCTACAACGTACATGGGAACTTCTGGTGGTCTGGATCCAAGGCTGTAAACGATCTCAACAACTTCACTTAGAGCTCCATTTACAAGTCTGACTTGTGTCCATATGTTGGTTGTGAGCATGATGTGCTACCCTCTACAAAGCACTACTTATTTTTCAAGTTGTTCATCAGTAGTTGCATTATCTGTTCCGGTCTTAGTGCTTGTTGTGATACTTATCACAATTGGACGACTCAACAATTTTAACATTTTTTTATTGTGCATTATAACTAAATCATTGGTAGTGAACAAGTGCATTGAATTATCGAATTGTTCTTTTTCACTCGAGGTGAGTTGTTTGTCTGTGCATGTCATTAGAAGTTGCCAATCCTCTTGTGTTTCTTCTGCATTTCGTATGTTTTGCAACATTTGACAAAATTGTCTTTGTGCTAGAGTCTCACCTTGTTGATGAAATACTATTTCTAAGGTGACAACAATCGTGAACTAGTGCCAGAGTGTTTTTGCATTTGAGTGTGATGTGTAAATAGGTTTGTCCATCACAAATGGTAGCTGGACAAGGTCACCGATCAATATTATTGACACGGGGCCCCATGGAAGGATAGATGTTGTCGATGCGGGAAGGGCTCATGTAGCCTCATATCTATTTTCAATAGTAGCTTTGGCTCTATGAAGCTCATATCATCAATCAAAATATATCTTATGTGCTTCATCTCTTCATGAAATATTGTTAATGCTTGGCCCTACAATGGGTGCATTTATTTGATAGGAATCTAGAGCGTTGAATGTATAGTTGATGCATGTATATTAAATGAAGAAACCCTTGTAGGAGCTAATGTGAGCAGTTGGCTTCTTTGTTGTAGAGTATTACTCTTGAATTATTTTCTTATGCGAGCAATCAAGTAGGATTTTCCTGTACCTGATGTTCCTTGAATGATCATGTGTAATGGTTTATCTGAGTGATGCTTGTTGTGGTCGATAATATGTGTGAGTGCTAGTTTTTGTTTCGACGATAATGTATAGTTTGGGACATCAAAATTACCTGGAACTTTCTCTTCCCGGTGGCATGTTTTTTCATGTTTATGAATAGTGTGGGGATTTCATGAAGATCTTGGGGCACTGTAAGATGATCCCATACATTGTTGCTATCAAACTCATACTTTCCAAGCATCTCAAGTTCATTTATGCTAACATTGTTTGAGGGGCCTATTTGTGAAAATAATTCCCATTCATTCATTTCTATTATGTCCCTTGTGTCCATCTCAGTTTCGTTGTCTGCTTCTTCGCCCTCCGTGCTTCCTTCCAATTGAATGGTGTGAGTGACATGCCATACATCATATTTGGATGCACTAATTTGCTTCCAATTTGTAATTATTGCATCCATAGCGATTCCTATGTCAATTTCTAAGCTTTGAAAATGTATGTACAATATTAACTCACTCCAGCAGAATGTTTCAAATTGGACCCGAAATGTTTCAAATTGGTCTGGGTCCCCCTCTAGGATAATGTAGAACTTTGGGAAAACATTGACAATTGCTTTTACCTTTCTTTCTTTCCACTTGCATCCCTTGTGAATTTTAGAATAGGAGAAAGATCCTGCAGATTCGAGTAGGGTTATTGTCTCCAATTTTGGAGGTCGATTAATGTAGGAATGAAGGTAGCTAGGTTGTAGGTGTATTTCATATGTTCTTGTTATTCGATGGAACATCTTCCAAACTACATTCAAAGATGTAAAAGGTCGGTTACAAACAATAAGAATCAATTTCTGAAGCATATGGCATGTTTCTTATGAACCGATATCACGCTCCACCACAATCTTTGCCATGAATTTTTGATATGCTATGAGGGTCGGGTCATCTATTTTTTGGGCTGTAGATATTCTTGTAAACATATCAATACAAGTCTCAAATTCTTTCTCTACTTTTGATGCATATTTGGTAATGAATTTCAGTACAAGTTCTCATGAGATGACAGGTTGGCAATCTATGTTGGCTCTCCATATTTAAATCATTTTTGGATTATGTATGTTTAGCCTATCATCATTCCTTGCAAGTTCATATTATTTTTTCCCATTGTTTTCTCATGATAAGGTAGATATAATCTATTATTTCCATGGAGCTTTGTATTGACACTCTATATTTTTCCCCTTCTTGCATAAGCATGTTCCCTCTTAACATTTTGTGTGCCTCTAGACACGGTTGATTAGCTGTTCATAGTCATGAGAGGGTTCTATCTCAAATATCTTGGTTGTGTCTGCAAGCATGGATCATCTAGCGGATATTGGTAAACTGTGTTGTTTCTGCATGATGAATCGTGAGGATTCCAAGCACTGACATACTTGTCGAAGAATGCAATCAAGTTTATCCATGTCTGGTGCATTTTGGAGCCAAAGGAATCCATGTACATGTGTAGTGCCCCGATGCTACCATTCATATATGTACTAGTAATATTTTACAGCGAGGAGTTTCTCAATGACTTCTTTGTGGAATATAATGAATCGTTGATGCAAGTATAATGATGTCGTGTAGGGGTTATTGATTACATTATCTAAGTGTTGTTTATTTGTTTGTGTCATTTGAGATTGGCCAGCACAAGAGAGAATCCATATTGTTAGTTCATGTGTAGTGCCCCAAAGTGCATGAGCCCTTTAGCCATTCATATCAAGTGTAGAGGTTTTCTAGTAATGCATTTTTTAATACAGATACCGAGGAAATGTTTGCCTTCCAAAATGACTTCTTTGTGGAATATAATGAATCGTTGATGCAAGTATAATGATGTCGTGTAGGGGTTATTGATTACATTATCTAAGTGTTGTTTATTTGTTTGCATTTCCACTGCTATGTCATTTGAGATCAAATGTTGTAGGTTTGGCCACTTTGTGTTTGTTGCACTTAATGTGAAGAAAAGAGTGGGAGACCCTATTTGGTTGATCATATTGTTAGTTCAACATGACACTTGTTCCAATATGGTCTTGTGGCCTGCATCGAAGATCCAAAGTGCATGAGCCCTTTAGCTAATTGTGTTTCAGGGAGATTTTTCAAGTGTGCTTAGAGGTTTTCAATAGTGGTTGGCATGTTTTCTTTTGCATTTTTTAATGAAAACTGCTATGATACCTTGGCTATGATGCCACATCATAAGATTAAACATGAAATGTCAAAACCTTGGATGCCTTCCAAATATTTGGTCAAGAAATCTCATCAAGTGGAGCACATACTCATGCATGGTCACTTCCCTAATTCCTGGTTGCATTTGTAGTGCAACTCCATTTGGAAAGAGTGTCGAAAATTTCATATGAAGCAACCCCTCAGTATTGTATTCATTTATTGGAGATGAGTTTATTTCAAGCTAATCGATAATGTTGTTTGTGTTGTCCTCAAGGTCCAATTTTTTCTTAATGATTTCTAACTCATGGCATCTATTTGGCAATCTAGCCATAAATGATGATATTTTTACTCTGCTACTTTCAATAGTGTTTCCATCATAGTCAATTTCATTACTTGGAACCACTATGTCTTCATTAGTTTCAATGGTGTGGAGCATATTCAATATGTCTATTCTTGCTTCAAGAAATTTCTCTAAGTAGTCAAAACTTATTGCAACATCGTTATAGTATGGGGCATATTTGACTTTGTATTGCAATTCATCTCTGGTATGCCTTCTACTTAAATAAAAATCATAATAATGCCCTTATGTATGCAGTATCTGAACTATGAGTACATCCAAGTCTTGTATTCTTCATGGAAGAACTTTTGCAATGTGCTTTATATCTTTTGGGAAGCTAATCATGTGACCACTATATTTATACTGGCCTCTAAGAGTGTGGGTTACTTGTAGTAATGGGTTGACTTTGGCAATGAGTATTTCCTCCACTTGGATTAGTCTTTTCAACACAACAGGTTGTTCTCGTGGGTCCATATTGTTGAGAGTGAAGAACTGAGGTATGCCTCTCTTGGTGAAATATATTTTACAAGTAGCATGGATATCTGATGAATGGAGAAGCATGTCTAGGTAACATTCCTTGCATATAATGCATGTTTTCGATTGGAAATTGCATCTATCCTTTGTCAAAATATTTTCATTGCTATCATGAAGTTAGCATTGTTGTTGAATGATGTTCCATGTTCCGTGTATTGTTGTGTTTGTATATGTTGATATTGCAATGTTTTTTTCTGGAAATATCTAATGCACTTTTTTGAATTTATTTCCTCTTTATGATGAACATAGTAATCTCGACTTCTCTCACAATTTTGTAGCCTTTTGGCTTCTGCTTTCTATGGGCTATTTTGAATTTGTTGTAATATTTTAATTTGCCTTTGAGTAGCTATCTCTTCTCTGTGGTGAGCATAGTAAGCCTGATTTCTTTCTTGATTTTGTTGTCTTCTGATCTCTTTTTGGTGCGGGCCGAATCCACTATTTCCTATGAAGGATTTTAAGCGCATATCAAAGGTACTAAAACAAGTGGACATAACATCAATGTGACACTAGTGAATCTAGCAATGTTTGAAGAAGTGTAACCTACATATCTATACATGCAAAGAGACATTTACATACTGTTACAATCATTTTAATTTAGTGTACCTATCACAAATGTAGTATAAGTGAAGCATGCCATAATTAATACAAAACAAAAAACACACTTGTATATATTCTTACAACAAGCATTTCTAAGTGTGGCCAAGAAAGGTGCAATTTATGCGGAGCATGAAGAGTTGGGAAAAGAAAGGAAGAAACATAATATTATATATATTTATATCCATGTAATGACAACAACATGATATTTTTCACATTAAAAGATATCGAATTTAGTTCTTTATAACATGATTTTTTTTTCCACACATACCATACATAGTTGTATATGTGAAGAAATTGTATACCGCACTCAAGAGGAAAATATAACAAATAAAGTCATGATTTACATATTTTTTCCTATCAAAAGCCATTTACATACTACACTTCTCAAGAGAATATCACAACTATATTAGGATACATAGTATGGCTAAGAAGATTTCAAGCTCTGAATAGCCATCTTTGGTATGATGCCACAATCCATGGAGGAAGCAGCGTTTTCATTGCACATTTTCTATATATTTTTTACCAAGAAACTACTCTCTGCAGTGTAATCTAGTTGTTCGACCTTGGCAATAGTTACTTTAAAACGGTGTTCACCATTGTAGATGTTAATGTTATAGTGTAGTGTGAAAAATTATTGCTTGTTCAATACATCTCTAATCACCTCCTCAATAGTTCTCTTAGCATCTTGATCAAATTGCAGGTTGTACAATTTGTCTATAGGCATCCCCATCAGTTTTGTTGCCCCTTCATCAAATGTGACCACCCATATTATATCTGTGTAGTCCTTCAACTTGACTTGAAGTATATACCTATAGTCACAATTGGCAAGTATTGCATTACACTTTGCACAAAACCACTTTCCATCATTTGTTTTAGATATTATTTTCTTGCAACTAGGCTTGTTTTTGGATCGGGAAGGACAAGCTAGATAACAAAATGAGTCAATTTTTATGAATCGTGTTGTTTCCATCAACATGCATTACAAAGTTTGTATTATATTTGGAGATTCTTTCTGAATGTCATTGAGCATCATTCTTCTAGCAAGTGGAGGCATCCGAAGAAAGTTAGTAGATGAATAATGAATGTCAATGTCATTTTCTTTGAACCAAGTTTTAATCTGTTCAGTCTCCTCTATTTCAGGGTCTATCCATAGTTTTGTATTGGATGTGGTGTTAATCACCTTTCTATTGAATTCAGACACATTCCCATTTCTAATAGCGAGAACTGTTGATTCATGCAGGAGGTACTTCTCTTGGAGATCTACACCCTCTTTTTCGGTTGATGGTCTCCATAAAGTAACATCTACACCTGTGTCGGTCATGTCCAGTATCATTATAGTCTACCTTGCAACCTCTATCCTATCTCTTCTCCAGATTATGGAGCATGGATGTACACAAATGAAAATTCCAATGGCATTAATGTTAGAGCCATTTGTTTTTATTACAAATGCATTGAGAGGTATGAAAGAGTAATGGTCTTTCAGGATGGAGAGTTCATTTGCATAGAGGGTAACCCTTGAATCAACCAAAAGAAAAATTTCCAACCCACTATTAAGCTTGTTATAGAGTCTATTAGCAGGGCGTATTGATCCTCCAGATAATGTGTATGTAGCTCTGACAAGGATTTTTTCATAATGGATGTTAGATGCTTCAATGAAGAACGCCACATGTGTCTCAGTTCCTTCACAATCTATGATATCAAAGGTAAAGAGGTGACCACTTCCTTTCTTCATGTTGTAGGTGCATATTTCATTCTTCATAGTTACACGACCTTTGACGGTCCACCTTGGTGAGAATGTGTTCAAGTTTTTGATAGGGGTGATTGTCAATGGGGCCTCCTTCCCTAGACTTGGATTGACACCAAATAACAGACGTTTGGGAGCTAGCCTTCTAGGAAGGAAAGGGTTTTTTGAAGATGCACGTGAATCAAAGGATTCTTTTGTTGAACACTCAACTTGTTCAAGATATTCCGCACATAAAAAAATTGGCTCCCCAACTATAGCATGCGTCGTGAGGAAAATGTCAAGGTCGACAATATTAATCCACCTAAATAGTTATTGTGAGAGAAAGTATAAGAAATAATATGTAAGAGGAGACTAAGCCTCATTTATTTTATGTGAAAGAGTAACAAATACATAAACATACTAAGAGCTAGCTCATCGGGGGTATTTGTATCATTTCAAGTGTACTATGGATCCATGCATGATCTCATTGGAATCTATGTGACTGTTGTACCTAGCCGACAATGACACCTTGTGTTTGTGCACACCGTCAGAGATGTCCAACCTATATCAACTGTTGTGTGCATGTTCAGAGCCAAGACTCGAGATACCTATGACTTGGACATGAGGTTCCAAAGCCACATTTCCTTCATGCATCAATCTAATTACATCTAAAGTTAATAAGCTTGCCATGGTGTGGGCTAAGCAAAATATCCTACAAAAGTGTATTGGATTAAGGCATGCAAAGAAGTTGATACAAAAACCTTTCCATCAAATAATATCAAATATTTGCTAGATATAAAAAAGTAGGCCAATAAAATTATGTACATTATCTATTAACCTCTACCTCATTGTGGGGAGCGATAAAAGGAAAATTGATACTCTCTATGCAATTCATTATGGGCTATACTCATTTTTGATAATCGTGTACATGAAATGTGTATAGTTTTGATTTTAATAGCTGAAAGATACATGTGTACACTTTTGATTATAATAGCTGCAAGATACATGAAGTTTAGCACACACAAAAATCACACTTAGATAAAATCGAGTTAAATATAATATTTTTGGATGTATCTTTACAATGGAAGGGACCAAAGGACTAAGTAGTACATAGGGGGAAGGAGTTGTACATTCTTCCCACCATAGCATATCTTGTGATAGAGTATACATGGTTTCACTATTTATCATGCTAGGAAAAAAAAAGGGATCTGATGATCATCAGACGATGTCTTCGTTTTGTATCAAGAGGGAAACCATTTTCCCCAAATATCACAAAAAGCATAAGTTGATGTCTTCATTTTGTTTCAAGAGGGAAACCATTTTCCCAACATCCCAAAAAATAAGCAACTATCTAAAGCAAGATATTTATAGTCTACAGTATGTCTATAAGGAGTTTTAGGAAATATTCCTTAAGCCTAGTAGCATTTCCCATGCCATACAACATATCATTTTTTAATGCTCAAAGGAATTCACTATACGCATCCAGAACAATATATGTCGTATGAATTTTTTGGACTACCCATTGCACCATTTCGACGTCATAGTTTTACACATGACATGCATCCTCACATGTCTTCTTAGCATCTTCAATAGATTCGTAAAAACATCTCATGATTTTCTTTGTGAAAATTGCAATGTTTCTCTAGTACATGCCAATCCAATTAATAAAAGTTGAATCTGATGGCGAGAAAGGAGAAGCATTAGATTTCGATCCTGTAACATCTCCCTTGGAGGAGTTGTTGGAGATGGTGATAATGTCTGCAGGTGGTTGTAAGTTTTCCATTACTTGGGGAGTTAAATGGGAAACAAACAATATGAAGATGACCATAATAGGAATACCCTTGATTATTTGATAACTGCGAAAGTTGCATTTGTATGGTTCATAAATAGACATTTGAAAATGCGATGGTCTCAAAAAAGTAAAATAGAATTTCAGTAGGATGTATTTTTCAAATGAGGGAGGGGATGCTCCAAACATAAGACAACAAACCAAACTATACTAACATGAACTACTTTCTTTGCGCACTTACAATGAATCAAGTTCGAGCATGTATTCATATTTGACTATGATATAATATATTGTCTTCTATTATTTTGTCAATTAGAATGTTCATCAAATTTATAAAAAAAACTTATATACAACTATCTTCAAAATGTTAATAAACACTTATTATCTTTTACTTAAAGTTATTTTAATTATAGGTATAGATGTATTTTACTCTATTTTAATTAATTTTGTTTTACTTAAATTTTTTATAAGAATAATTCTGATTTATCTAATTATTTCCATCAAAATCAGACTTCTCCATTCGAAGAGGGAAAATTTCTTCATATCAGGAGTAGATCTTTGAAGGATAAAAGCAATTTTCTCCAATCAAAGTGGATCTCTCCATTAACCAAATATTTCAAGGGATTTGTAGGCTTATTTTTCACCTTAGGACAAAGTTTTTCAGTTAAAATAGAGCATAGCATCAAAAACCTAAGTTTTTAGGAATTTTTAGACCTTCCTTCGAAGAAAATAGACAAATTCTTCATCACAAAGCTCCGATTTCTATGTAAACAGGTCATGGTTGACCAAGATAACCCTAATTTTAGAGTAAATATCTCAATTTTCCCTCATCAATTTAAAAAGTTGTTGTGATTCCAACTTAAAAAGCTCATGTAATTGTCTCGATTCTTAAAAAATTTGAAGCTTGTCATGACCAATCTAGACAAAAGGGAGTGGCCAATTAATGCACAAGCTTGCAAATATAAGGCCACATGATTACCATACCTCACTTAAATAAGATGGCTGCTAAATGGAAATTTATACGTACGCCATCAAAATGAATCCATCTAGTACCAATTCTTGAATTGCATTTAAAAACTAAATCCCAAGTTGTAGGGCCTTATAATTTTAGAAAGTTCAAAAAAATACAAATAACCTAATAAGTAATTGCACTCCAATACTTACTAAATGTGAAAACCCTCTATTTTGAAAATGTAACAACCTTTAAAAATTTAGTAAAAATTCATTTACAAAATGAAGAAATGTTTTTGAATGGAACATTTTAACAAATACATAAACTGTCAAAGTAGACTACAAGTATCCATGAAATTTCAGTTGTTACCTCTTTGCTTTGCCATTACATATTTGCTTTGGTAATATTTTATCTCTGTAATGTGATATGATAAACTAAATGATATAAAAAATATATCATATTTATAGCTATTCTCCATGTTTTCAATCATTTCATCTGCTTCTTGATCATTCTTTTTGTTTTAATAAATTTGAAAACCAAATTAAAGTGTTGTGGATGAAGTGAAAAGATTGAAAGTGTAAATCACATCAATTTCCTTATCCAATTGCTTACTATGATGTTTGACTTGTATTATATTGTTACCTATTTCTTTCTACAATAGAAAACAATTCAAACCACAAAAATATTCCCTCATTTAGTTGTCTATTGAAATATGTTTTAAGTTTCAGTTAATCTTAAAATTGATCAGTTAAATTCTCTTTGCAGAAACATGGTGCCTATTCCTTTCATTTTACTCTATTTGAAACAGATCGTAGATTTTATGGGAAAGAAGAGTTTTGTAGATTCAAGCTTCATGCGAAATCTAGCTGAAAGAACAAGGGAAAAAGTAGGTCCTATAGAGGAGGTCCAATGGCTTGGCCTGATATTGTTTCTAATCGAGTTTTTTTTTTCTTTTGTAGGATTTGAAAGGATAAAGTTCCATGGAGAATGTGTTCATGCAACAAAATGGTACCAAAAGAGACTACTTAGTACCGAGAAACTGAAACAAGAACACTGAAAGTTTTGAATTCTTGTTGGTTTTTTTTATTGCTGCTTTTACTTCATCTGGCATATAAAATATGGAGGAAAATTTTATTCTTCAATCAATTGGAGAAACAATAATAAGTAGTGGCTGCATAATTTCATGCTTTTTTTCAATAGGTACTAAAATTATCCATCCTAAATAATAGCAACTTCTATTTTCTAAGAGAGAATTCTTAAAATCCCTTTAATCTGCTAATGAAATATTCATATGGGACCACTTTTACATTTAAAAATAGAAACAATCGCTCTCTAGTTTGATATAGTTCTGCCAACCTGACATTAAATCTTAAAACCATTATAAAGACCACACTAATATGTGCATTATGTAGAACAGGGGAGACATGAACATGGTAGGAAAGATGCTAGAGGAGATGGCAATAAGGGATTTGAAACCTAATGAAGTGACATACAACACAGTCATTGATGGTCTGTGCAAGGCAGGAGATATTTCTAGAGCACATTCACTCATGAATAAGATGCTAGATGAAGGCTTGACTCCCGATGTAGTCACTTATAACTGTCTAATTGATGCCCATTACAAAATTGGTGAAAAAGATAAGGCCTTGAAGTATTTTTTAAACATGAATGTGGCTGGTATTACTCCAACTATTGTAACCTATAACATATTGACTGATTTTTTTGGAAAGGAAAATAAAATTGACATGGTTTTCTCAATGCTAAATGGGATGAGAGAAAAGGATTTCATTCCAAATGTTGTCACATATAATATATAATTTCAAACTTTCCGTCAAAGACATGACCTTGAATTTTTTTTTGGGTGATGGATCAAATGAACAAATAAGGTTGCGCTCCAAGTGATGAAACTATCAGATACTTGACTGGCTGGTTGAATTTTGATCAAATGAAAAAATTAATAGATTTTATCAATGATTATTCTTTTAGTATTTCTAGGGCAGAATAGTTCTCATGCTTTGATGAGTGCTAGCCATATCAATATAGCTCTTGGATATATATTTTCCCAGTTTTGGGAATTGATGTTTATGCATCCATTTGAGTTGTACTTATGTATAAAGTAGTTTTTTTCAAGTATGAATAAGTTCAAGGTCTTAAATTTACAAGTGGTTATTGTATAAGTATAAAGATACAGTGATAAGAACATGGCCAACTAAGTCTAAAAAAAATTACAAAGTGCTGGTAGACTATAGTATCCAACAAAAAATTTAAATTTTGAGCACAAAAATTTCTTGGTACCCTACTTTTAGAGTGAACAACTCATACACCGAACAATATTGTGAAGCAAACAAACAAAAAAAACCTACAAAATTATTCACAAGGAAAGAGAATGTGTGAGACAGAGGGTCAATAATACTCAGGGAATTATATAAAACTATCGGCATATTCAGTAATGTTATAATGCAATTGAGGAAGAACAAGAAATACAACAACAACTATAAAAATTACATAAGAGAATATGTTTGATGCCAAAAACAACATCAAATGCAAAATAAAGCAACAAATATAAACATCATAGCAAATTGAAGGCTGAGAATAACGAAAATTCCAAATCACACTCCATAAATCGTATTCTTTAAAGATGCAAAAGAGAAGGCAGACATTCAATATGGGTTACATTGCATAAGAAAATTCAACTGAAGGCTGAGAATAATGAAAATGCCCTAACCTGACTTGGATTTTTGCTAACAAGCTGAAGGCAGAGAAGATCGACCCAAAAATGCATAGAACTTGCTTCACACATCAAACACGTTTGTTCTTAATCTCGTCCAGAATCATAGCACGACAATTTGTCTCATGACACCCACATATGGAAACAATGTGCCCAGGGTTTGTCCATCAAGTGCTGACCTAAAAAAAAAAAGTATTTGTCTTTAAGTCGACTCCCAGGTGCAATACAAACTAACAGAGCAAGAATGACGAAACCAACAAGTAGAACGAGAAGAACATCGAAGGTGGAAGCCATTTTATGGTTGGTTGAATTTATTACCTGCAGTGAAGATTTGGTGACCTATTAAATGGAAGGCTATGCACACAGACCCCGAGTAATGGTGTAGAATGACACGGGCAAGCTCGATCCATACTTGGTGATGCAAACCTATGACTTCTCTCTGCAGGAAAGTGTGAGGGATGACTCTCGTCTCGAGATTGTGAAATTTTCCGACATCAGACATTAGACGATACAAGTGGGATTTCCCACCCACAATAGCCTATCGGCTAAAGATACAATGTATTCTTTATTTTTAATTAATTAATAAATACGGTCAAATGGCTAGATTTTATGTTGCATAGACATTGCCTTTTAGATAGCCCTATGTCGTGCACTTACATCATTTTAATAAATAAATTAAAAAAAACTATTATTGTAATCATAAATATGCTATATTGATCAATTTCAATTAATTATTAGAGTTAGTTTATAGGCACTATTTATAAAGAGTAACAAATGAAGATTGGGGAAAACTCAAGCAATTTTAGTTAATTGATAGTGTTAGTTCATAGGTAATATTTATAAAGAGTAACAAATGAAGATTGGATTAATAAATGAAATAAATTGGTTTGAAGTCTAGTTCCCTCTTGATTTTTCGAGGTTTCCCTTCTTCAAGTCTCAAATTATTCTTTATGATTTGCATGACTCAATGCTTGACTCACAAATGTCATGATGTCTAGGAAAGCTTTCTATTAACTCCTAACACCCTATTTCCATTCACAACTCCTTGATTCTTAAATATTGGCTAAGTGCTTAGCCTCTCCAAAGAGCATAGAATGTCAATCATTTTTTATGGAGATCCTTTTTTCCCATGAACCTTCTATTTACATAGGCCTTTCCACCATATTTTAATTAGCTTCACAACCATTTTTGTCCTTCTAGTGACTCAACAAGCCAAATTCCCCATGAAGGCTCCATCATCTATCCAAGGATATGTGGGATTTTCCATATCAAGAGGCTAACCTCACAATGAAACTCATTTCTTTGCTCACATTCCCTCCCATAAATAATTTATCATTTTTTATAGGCACAATGGAATTCTCTCATATGTGCTAGTCATTGATATTTTAAAGATATTCAATGATATTATTACCATTTGAACATCCCATTTTATGTTTCATTAAGTTGGACCCCGCAGTGGGCCTCATACTAGAGTTCTTCCTTGTAGTTTTAGGATTTTTTTGAGTTTTTAGCATGTTGGCATCTTTCAAATTGTGTCAACAATTGATTCCAAGGTGGCACTCAATGGTCTAGATCTTCTTGATTCTCCTCACTTTTAAATGAAATTGGAATATCCTTTTAGGAATCATCATGCGAGGAATCTACCTTTCCTTTGTGATTCTCTTCCTAGTTCCACCAAGTATGTTTGAACCATTTAGTCAAATTGATGCCAATCTAATGTAGCACCTGTCACCCCATGTTTAGCATGTGCTCTATTATTCACTATGACTGTTGATTGTAATCCGCTTTTGAGTTCACTATATTCAGATGGGATTAATTCTCTATTGGATCATATGAGTCCTTTATCCTTAGAGATAATAGGTGGGCACATGCATTGAAAGACAATCATCATGGTTCCAATTGTCTACAATTGAACCTTCTAATTAATTGAATTGACCATATCCTCTCCATTAGTCTAGTATCAATTAAATATTATCTAGTAGATGCTATAGCTCCTCCAATATCTATAATCTCTTTCTGATTCTCTATTCTTTTGTAAAATATTCTCACGTTCCTCTCATTGTAACTACAAAAGGATTATTGCAACTATATAAATAAGGGTTATACCAATTCTTTTAAATATCTTTTGTCTTTCTAATAAATTTAACATGAAACCCTTCTTTGGTGCTCTTTCACCTACACTTTTTAATTTATTTCTTTAACCCTATCTCCTTTCTAAACCACTTTCCTACTTCTATCCCTCTTCCTTTACTAGTTATATAGGGTAGCCCACATGCTAAGTTATTTTTCTATTCTACATCATCTGTAATAGTAGAATGTATTTCATTAGTTTAATCTTATAAGTAAAATAGAAGAGATAGCCAACCCTCTCTAAAGGTTCCCACACAGTTATTCAAAAAACTATTGATGTGCATGTTTCCTATTTATTGATACTTCTTATGAACCAACAAAATTAGTGGTAATAATTCATACTTTCAATCTATTTTGTAAGTGATGATCATGGCTATATGTCTTGAATATCAATGAGTATTGGTGTCTACTCTTGTATATTAGCATGAGGCCCCATCTTACCTCTTACCATGAGAGCTCCCCCTAACATGCATATTTGAAAATAAACTACCAATAGTTGATTTCTAGCACACCCAATGGGAATTACTTATCCTTCCAATTGGTTATAATACTTTGGATTTATTTATTCTTTCATTATCTTCACACTTTCACTATCTACTATCATTTATCCTTGGTGAAGATTGGGAGATAGTTTTATTTTTTAAGAAGTGTGTTTTTTTTCTTTTTAAGAAGTGCACATTCATCTGGAAAATAATTTATTTATCTCACTCAAAAATTGTGTGCCCTTGTATGAGATAAATCCTAACTATGTCTCAAGTGTGAGAAATTTTCCCAAGTAGTTTTGAACCAAAAGAACTCCCCTCTCTAAGGAGAAATCCTAGATGATCAACTACTTTAGGTTTGGTACCTCTAGTTCTCATATTTCCTTTTGGTATGATTTATTTATTTATTTTTAAGTACAATGAATATTTTATCCCTTGTGATAATTGTATTCATCATACTCTTGTTAATGGAGATGACCTACTAATTATTGCAATGAATATTGTTCCCTTGTTTAATGGAGAAGCATTTGTCACACTAGAAGAGCACATCAAATATATAGCCAATAGGTGTTCATTGTAGCACCTCATCTAATGAGAATATTTATATTAATATTTTCACTACCTCATTTAGAGTTATGAATCAGGTTATTTTTACATGCTTGAACCTAGAAGCCTTCAAAAGTTGCAATGGGTTTGAAGGACTTTTCTTTGAAAGTTTCAAGGGAAGAGGGGAGTTTGAACTTCATTATTGAAATAAATCTCACATAAAATGAATCTATACCATGTCCCTCTTTGACTTTATTGTTTTCTTCCAATGGACTTGGAAAAGGGTTTCCATAGGAATCTAGCCACCTATAGGAGCATTATTTGTATATTATCTCATATGCATCAACTCTATCCTCTCTTTGATGATTTAGGATTTAGGAGCTACCAAAATTATTGGTACCATTGATCTATCCCTTCAAGCTAAGAATAGCTTGATCTTGGCAAAACAAAATCCCCAAGACCTACTATGCCCATTTTCATAGATATTTCTTTTCCATTTCCTATTTAGTTGCTTGTGATATTGACGTAGTTTTAGTGCCTCCCTCTTAGATAGATACCTTATCACTTAGATCCTTCTAAGGAAACACCATCCACTCTTAGTCCTAAAAATACAGAATTCAATAAGGTTTTACTAGAGGAATGCCAAGTATCAATTTAATGTGTTGACCACCATGGAAAGGCAATAAGATCATCAACCACTATGACAATGTTAGATTGGAAATTGTTAAGGCTACTCACCAAATTTGTAGTTTTCCATATTGTAACCTACCCAAATTGATCCTTATGCTACTTGTCATTGGCTAAATCTACCTCCGATATAAAATAAAATCCATACAAAATCCATTATGTCAGTCCCACTGTGAAACCTGATGGTAGAATAATCCTCGTTTCCTAAACACTAGTACACCATTTTAGCATAGTACACCATCTTGTCACTTGTGCATAATTCCATAAAACATTATTGACCTACTAAAATCAATCTCACCGTGCAAGATACCAACTACTTTACTTTGATTAAGAAAGCTCCTAAAGCACTTCTTGATACCTTTAATGAAGGTATGATGAATTTTTTTGGCTAATGAAGTTCCTAGACTGTGTGAAAGTGTGTTTATTAATAAGTGTACACTTAACCAATTCATGTGTGCTAAGAAGAGAACTAGATGGAGCTAACCATCTAGTTGCTATTCCTACTTCATCACCCATTTTGAAATTTAAGGCCCCTCAAATCCAAAAAGCATTTCCTACACCTTCCCCTAAAGCAACACTAGATGCTACAATCATCCCAATTTAGTTTAAAATGATACCCTAGCTTCAGCTACCTCTAATCCAACTTCCACTCCTCCTTAATCTACTATTTGTGTTCCACTTCCCCTCTTGTAGAGACCATAGGGACTACACACAAGCCATTCACCCATCAAATCTCAACCTTTCAATATAGTGGAACTAATAAAGAAATTCCCAAAAATCTTATATATGTGTCATACAAACTTAACTCTAATATTAATTCTATCAATTTTATACTTTAGAGAAAAATAACATTACATTTTGGTATCAAAGACAATTTTAGGTCTCAAGAAAGATAAATGAGTCCTTTTGTAATATAAGATTGTAGTTTGTCTAAAATGTTGAGAAAGAAAGAAAGTATCTCTAGTAAAGAGACATAAATGGAGAGATAGAAAAGTGATTAGTAATAAGATAGATACAACTTGAACAAAACTTAGTCCACACTAATATTCCAGGATTGACAACTAAACAATTTCCCAAAACATTTAATAGATTGTAGTGTATAAATATTCAAATATGTATTTGTAAAAAGGAAAAAAATCTTTTCTCTCAAATTACTAATAATTAAAGCTAATTATATATTCTAAGAAAAAAAATGCATCCTCTTTTCTAAAAATAAAACATACTTATTTTTTTTTAATATTTGAACTTTTTAAAGATTCAAAATTTGAGAAATATATATAGAAAACTAATAGAGAATGAAATGTAAGAGATTTAAGCTCATTCTATATTTTCTTTGACCTACTTCTAAGTATAAATCCATCCATTTAACTTGAAACCCAAAATTCACAAACATAAAATTAGATCAGTTTATTGCTCATGTTTTAAGCTTTATTGGATTTTCAAGAACTTCAATACCTTAATCTAAAAAGAATAAATAATATCTTCAGCTACTTAGATATATTCGTAATCTAAAAAGAATACATAATATCTTAAGATACTTAAATATTCATAGACTCAAATTTTCAATCATGAATGTGCAAACTAGAACTTATAAATTCTAAGACATTAAAATCATTACTAGAAGATTTTTAGTATATCATTGAGGCTTCCTATAATGATCATAATAAGAGAGGTGGTCCCCTAACATGCAAGAAACCCCTTTCTCTCTCTTCTTATTGAGAAGCTTTTCTTTTTTACTTATTTCTGAATTTTTGCATGAAGGTGCAACCTAAGACTCATAAATTCTAAGACATTAAAATCATTACTATAAGATTTTTAGTATATCATTGAGGCTTGCTATAATGATCATGATAAGAGAGGCAGTCCCCTACCATGCAAGAAGCCCTTTTCTCTTTCTTTTTGTTGAAAATCTTTTTTTTTCTACTTACGTCTGAATTTCTGCATGGTGGATATTTAAAAAGAATGATTGATTAGATATGCATATAAGTGAAAGGAGATGTAAAATAGATCACATCCCTTAGAAGCTAAAGATTTATTATTTTATCATATCCATAGCACACTCATCTATAACTACGTCTTCAACAAAGACTCTAATTCTTTCTCCACACCCTCTTATTCCACGCTCTTAACAGCATATCAGAGATAGAACCTATTCACTTTTGTCTTTTATTCTTTTATTGGAATAAGGTATATGTTCTATCCCTAATATACTGTAGTAGATCACTAAGAATAAGAACATGGTTTATAAAAATCATGCTCCAGCCATGTTTGCTTTTGAAACTTTGAACGAAACATTTCTCTTAGAACCAGAGATCATTGTCTTTAAGAAGCTTTTTATGTCATAAGCGATATTAGCTATTCATAACTCAGGTATCTCTAGTTCTCTGAATATTTTATAGGCCATAGAATTTGCATGGAAAAATGGAAAGATATTTTCTGTGTAAGAGACTATAGCATGAAAATATATATGATCTATCTTGTCCACGTTCACATTTCTCTGACTTAAACAAATCTACATTTAGTTTTCATGCAAAGGAAGGAATTCAATGGGATAAAAAGTTGATAGAGATGTATTGGACTTCCATTTGAAAGTCCCAAAGTCCTTGGCAAGTCACTTGTGTTTGTGACTGTAAGTATGGCATATCTGCAGGACCATCATATCTGTTATGTTTCAAACCATTATAATTTTATTTAGTGGAAACACTACTTTTGACTCAGTAAAAGGAAAGGAATCAGAATGCTGATCAATTTTGGTAGTGGGTCATATCAGCCAACCAAATGTTAGGATAATATGTTTTTTTTCAGTGTGCTGAGTCTAAGTCTTGTTATTTCAATCTAAATGCATTTCATATTTTGAGAATTTGCATCAATATATTCTCACAAGACCAGTAAACGAATAAGGAGGTTTCTTTTCAATATAAACTCACCACCACACAAAAAAGAAGAAGAAGGAATGATTGTGAATTTATTTTACTTGTTTCATATAAAGTTGTTAAATAGCCATTAAAAATTATATTTAGTAGTTTGGCTTATGAAAATTATCAGTCTTGGTAAGTTTCTCAAAAGTAATTATCCACATTACTAGTTTGTTTTTATAGTATTTGTATAGTTTTTATATGTTATGATAAGTTTAGTTTTGAATTATAGAATTTTAAAAGATCAATTTTATATATAGATTTAAATGATTTAAATTTTTTGGGAAGATTGATTTATTCATCATAACATCTCAAATAAGAGATGATAATTTTAGTGGTATTAATTTCATATTTCTATTTGGATAATAGAATCTTATATAAGAAATTGTCTTTGAAATAAAATTTAGTGCATTAGTATTTTTTATGGTAAAACTTGTATATTCATATTAATTTTTAGTTATTTTTGTGTCTATCTTGATTGGTGTCATTATGCTTGTTATGTTTATTCAAAATTGACATCTACATTTGTTTAACATAAGTTGCATTGTGAACCCATAACTCGTAGATCTTAGGATCATTTTTACATATTTAAGAAAATACGATGTTTGAATGAGTTGAATGTATTTGGGATAAAATATGAACATGTGTCAAACTTTATAGGGGGAGAGACAACGTCTAATTTAGTTACTTATTAATGGATCTACATTGTTGAATTAAAATTAAAATTCAATTACTTTAGTTACTTAAACAAAAGAAAGATTAGACCTAATATTTTTTATTAAATACTCTATGGTGGGTGGTCATAGTTTATTCTTGTTTTCTTTTTTTAAGATGCTTAATGGAATGTTTTTATCATATTTATTTTATTATACTTTATTATGGTGGGTGGTCATAGTTTATATCATATTTATTTTATTATACTTGATCAACCCAATAACCTTCTAAGATTCTTGAAATTCCATATCATTGTTGATTACTTATGTGTTTTTGACATAATGTTAGAATTATGTGACAAAGTTAGGTAGTATAAACACCTTTATAATAATAAGAAATTTTATTAGCAATAATTTGAATTATATCACATCTTTATTAGATTTAAACTTGCACAAAAAATTCATTTCAGTGATTAGATGAACTAACATAAACTATCTTAAAGGTCAAGTATGTACTTTTTGTTAGTGTGAAAAGAGGTATTATCAAACTAATTATCTTTTAGCATACTTAGGAGAGTTCTATTCACACTATGTACTTAAAAACCATTTAGAGGTTATCTAGACTTTTGTCTCACCTCATGTAGACTCACAAAGTGTCCCAAAATTTGTCCAAAGAGTCCTACCCTTGTTTCATTCTTGGAGGGTTAGTCAAAGTTTGAATCCTACCTTATCACCTCTTCATCCTTGCTTTTATAAACAAGTCTCATTTGTACATTTTAAAATCAGCATTACATGCTTATGATATTTTTTCATATTGCATATGCTCATTTGTAGATTGTTTTGAGTTTGCAAAAATATATTTGTTGCTCCAACATGGTATTAGAGCAAGATTGCAACTCTAATCCCTTTTTCTTTAGAATTTGCAAGGGTCGTGGGAATCAAGTTTCAAATGGTGCATTTTGGAACAAAATTGGTGTCATAGTTTTGCTCAAGAGGGTTGAGAGATGACTTTTGATATATAACACTTGTGTAAACTATGAAAAAAAAAATGGAGGGTTGTATGGGAATCCATATAACCCACATGAATTTGTATGGTTGTATTGTCCAACATACCATCTTGCATCAATGTATCATTATGGGTCAATCATGTTGATCTATGTGTTTCCTTGACCTTTGTGCAATTTTTTATAATATTTTTATTTTTTAGTATTTTAATATCATTAAAAAATTACCTTTTTTGGTCGCTACTATAGCTGCAAGCATCAAAGCATATTATGTTATTCCTCAACATAGTTTGTTAGCTGATGTCAACATGATGTCATCAATTTATTCTCCAAGTTTGCCCCTACACCATTGGCTTGTTCCAATTTTTGGCTCAACTTCGGGAGCCTTGTTCTCGACTATATAGATGTCTTTGAGTGATTTTTTTATTATAAGTATTTTTTCCTCTATTTAGTGGTGTGATTTTTTTTAAGTATGATCGATTTTAAAAAAAATCAGATTCTTAGAGGACATCTTGCACATTTCCCATTTTTAGAACTTCAAAGGGCTCATTTGAGCATATATGGAGTCCTTTTTGGGTCCCTTTTTAAACCTACATGAATTTTGATCTCTAAATAGTAGTGGTGTCATTTTTCATAAATATATTATAGAATTTTTAATTATGAGTATGTCTCTTTTGACATTTTGTACATGAAATCCACTTTATGGAACCTGTAATACACTAAAATAAAGTGTCATATCATTATATATCATTTCAAGGGGTCATGCTTTGAATAATGGAGGTTTTCAATTTTTGTTTTTATCTTTTTCTTGAGGTCAACATTAAGGGGGGAATTATCACATTGTTATGCTGATGCTTCCTTGGTTTCAATGGAGCAATGGAGGAACCTTCTACTTTTGGGGGATCTCATAGACCTTCTATCTTTGTCTCTCCTATGAGGGGATTATTTTAGTGGATCATATTTTTTGAGATTCTAGTGCTTATCTAGAGCATTGTGATGAAAATTTTATTAGTGTACTATAGGTCACTCGTGCATTTGTTGATCGTACTCCAGAATCATAGTACTATCTACATCTTTAACTTCATATATTTTGATTGCCTTTGTGTCATCTGTGTATTCATGGTTGAGTAGTGTTCTATATATTCACTCATGCATTATTTTTTGTCTTATCTTGATCTATATTTTTTGGAGGTTTTTTTATTCTAGAAAAAACCATCACTTTGGTAGAGTTTACAACTTCGACATGCTTAAAGAGTTCTTCATCAACATGTTCCTATCTTCATGGGACATCTTTTGGTGAGCTCTTATCCTTCTCTTCATCTCTTTTGGAGAGGAGTTTTATTCCCATTATGTTTTATCTTTATTCTTTCTTTGTGAGAGATCATTATTATATATGATTCTTGGTCATAGATTTGAGAAAATACCTCTTATTATCTTCCTACAAAACCCTAAGAAACTATGAAGAAGAAGAAGAAAATTAACAGTTTGTTACATCATTCATGCCATTATAAGTCTTCAAATATTGTGTACCTTTTGCTTCATGACTTATATTTGCAATTTGTGGTATTCACTACATGTACACTTTATCATGAATGTGAGCTTTTGGTTTTCTTCTCTGGCATGCTTTAACTTGAACACGAGTTGTAATACAAAACTGTTTGTAAGAAAATGAAGAAATTTTATGGGTATCGAGCTATTGTTTCTAAATTAGATTATATGTGAGAGATTTTTGCATCACTATTTTGGATCACACTTGGTGATCCATCATCAAGCTAATAGAAAGGTAAAAGAGACAAAAATGGATCACAAAGTGTGATCTAAAATGTTGATTCAAAAAATCTCACACAATCTAATTTAGAAAATGAATATTTTATGGACATCACTATTATTTTTTAATTAGATTGTGTGAGATTTTTTATCAATATTTTGGATCTCACTTGGTGATCTATCATTAGGGTAATAAGGAGTTAAAGGAGATAAAAAATTAATCATAGAGTATGATCCAAAATTTTGATTCAAAAAAACTCTCACACAATCTAATCTAGAAACAACAATGATGAATTATAAGAAATTGATCGATCATTACTTTATGCACAATTGGCAAGGGGCTAATTTCTTATTTGTACCTCATTTCTATATTGTTCCATATGGTTTTAACCACTCTATGTTTAGCTCATCACGATATACAAATAATTTTTAAAGTAATAAAATAAAATTTCACTAAATATAACTAAGCATAAAATTAAAGAAATTAATTTTTAACCTTATAGATAATTATATAAATATATGAATAAACCCAACTAATATATATTAAAAAATATATTTCAAATTCACATTTTACAATTATATCCTTTGAAGATGATGGATATCATAATTTTATTAATTGAATTTTTTTTCTTACAATACATATCTTCATATCAAATGTTGTAATTTTCCTATCTGAAGCCTCTACTTATAATCCCCTTCTCCCTTGCTTTTCCTCACTTGACACATGTGGGATTAAAAACCCTACATCAAACCAAATACTTACCCTTTTAGAAAGAAAACCAACATTGAGGATGGAAAAAGTTATACATAAGAGATTTGATCCATTTGCTTCTAAGTGGTAGGCATTGGAAGACATGCCCACTTTCAAACACATTGGTTGACTATGCAGATTTGATAGCTCCCATGGTAGTATAATGGTGTAAACAGGTACTAAAATCATTCTAAATAGTGGATGCAAAGGGGAACATGAAGGAAAAAGGCTAATGTGAAAATTAAAATAGGAAAGGTTTGATTTCATAGAGTTGTGGGCCTAACCACCTAAGCAGTTAACACTTAGAGTGTGCCGATAGGTAGTTTATCATCTTATTTCTTTTGTGATATCATAAATATTTTATAGTTTAATTTAAGATATTATTGATCTTCCAATTTTCATTATTTTTTTGTTCATGTTGAGAATGAAATCATAGAGTCTCCTTTTATATTTATTTATATTTATTTAACCCAACTTATAAGATTGCATTAGTTGGAGTCCAAAGATAAACACAAAGGATTTGACATTATTTTTTTTCCTTGAAAGGAGTTTCTTAGATGATGCTTTTATTTATTTGAGCTCTAAGTAGTAGTGGTGTTATTTTTTCATGAATGCATTATAGAATTTTAAATTGAGTATATTTGTTTTGAGGTTTTGTACATTGAATCCACTTTGTGAAATATGTAATGTACTAAAATAAAGCTCCCTATCAGTATATCATTTCATGTGGTTCATGCTTTTTTGAATAATGGAGGTTTTTAAGTTTTTTTTATCAATTTCTTGAGACTTGAAAGGAATACTTTATATCTATCTTCATTTTCCACCTCATGATGTAAACTTGTAGAAATCAAAAGAACAAATAAGTTTATAAATGCACTCATATAAAGTGCCACAACAATTTAATGTTTTTGCTTGGAGAGGAATTTCTATAAGTTTACATTGAATTATAAAGTGTAATGGGGGGTTGTGTAGTACCTTGATTTATCATCATAAAATGGATCCTCATAATTCTCACCTCATGTGTGTGTGCCTTGACACACACCCTTTTTCAATTTATTGTACATATTTTTGAACTCGATTCTAGGTCTACATTCTTCTGCATATTTTTGTGCTCGATTTCAATTGGTCTATTAATACCACTTCCTTGTGAACATTAAGGGGGGGATTATCACAATGTTATTCTAATTCTTCCTTGGTTCCAATGGAGCAATGGAGGAAACTTCTACTTTGGGGGGGTGTCTCATACACCTTCAATCTTTGTCTCTCCCATGAGGGGATTATTATAGTGGATCATATTTTGTGAGAATTTAGTGCTTATATAGGGCATTGTGATGCACATTTTAGTAGTGTACTATAGTTCACTCGTGCATTTGTTGGTCGTACTCCAAAATCATAATACTATTTACATCTTTAACTTAATAGATTTGGATTGCTTTTGTGTCACTTATGTATTCATGGTTGAGTGGTGTTCTATATGTTTACTCATACATTATTTTGTATCTCTTATTTTGATTTATATTTTTTGGAAGTTTGTTGATTCTAGAAAATACTAGCTCATCTTCAATAGAGTTTACAACTTCAACATGATTCGAGAGTTTTTCATCAACATGTTCTTATCTTCATAGGACATGTTTTCCAGGTCTTACCCTTCTCTTTATCTCTTTTGAAGAGGAGGTTTGTTCCAATTGGGTTTCTCTTTTTTCTCTGTTTGTGAGAGATCATTATTTTACATGATTCTTAGCCATAGATTTGAGAGAAAACCTCTTGCTATCTTCCTAAAAACCCCTGAGAAGATGATGAAGAAGAAAATAATTAAAAATTTGTTAAAAGTCATTCAATGCCATTAGAAATTATCAAATCATGTGTAATTTTTGTTCATGACTTCTGTTTGTAAGTTGCATGGTATTTACTACACATATTCTTTATCATGAATGTGAGCTTATGGTTTTATTCTTTTGCATGCTTTAACTTTCCATGAGCTGTAATACAAAACTATTTGTAAGAAAATAAAGACACCTGATGAGTATCACTGTTGTTTCTAAAGTAGATTGTGTGAGTTTTTTGCATCAATGTTTGGGATCACACTTAGTGATCCATCATCAGGATAATAGAAAGCTAAAGGAAAAAAAAAATGGATCACAAAGTGTGATTTGAAATGTTGACTCAAAAAATCTCACACAATCTAATTTAAAAAATAAATATTTATGAACATCACTACTATTTTTGAATTAGATTGTGTGATATTTTTATCAATGTTTTGGATCACACTTGGTGATCTATCATTAGGATAATAGAGAGTTAAAGGAGACAAAAAATGGATCATTACTTTATGCATAATTGATGATGGACTAACGCCCTATTTGTACCTCATTTCTACAATGGTCCATCTAGTTTTAACCACTCTATACTCAACTCATCACGACATAATTTTTTTTATATAAAATTATTATTTATAAATAAAATAATATAACTTCACTAAATATAACAGAATAAACCTAAAGAAATTAATTTTCAACCTTATAAATAATTACATAGAAATATGAATAAACCCAACCAATATAGTAAAAAAATAATTTAAAGTCATATTTTACAATTAGATATCCATTGAAGATGATGGATATCATAATTTTCTTAATTGAAATTTGTATTTTACAATACATATCTTCATATCAAATGTTGTAATTTTTCTATTTCAAGCCTCTACTTATAATCCTCTTCTCCCTTGTTTTTTCTTACTAGACACAAGTGGGATTAAAAACCCTACATCAAACCAAATACTTACCGTTTCAGATAATAGACCAATATTGAGGATGGCAACAAGTTTTGTAAAGATATTTGAATCACTTTCTTTCGAGTGGTAAATATTGGAAGGCATACTCACTTCCAGACACATTGGTCGGCTCTACATATTTTATAGCTCACACAAGAGAATATCAATGTAAATAGGAAAACAAATCTTTGAAATTTGTGCAAACTCAGATACCCCCACCAGGTTTTGAAATTGGTACCAAATTTGAAATCCAATCAGCATAGTCAACAGGTCTTATAAATCCCACATCTAGTAACTTCTATAATTCATCTTTTACTAATAGAGAAACATGCGGGTGTATTTTTCTCAACTTTTTCTTAACAATTTTTGCCCCCGATGGCAAAGACAAGTGATGCATTACTAAATCTGGATCAAGTCCCAACATGTTTGCATAGGACCACACAAAGTTGACTTGTCTTTCCTTATAAAATGGTATATGTTCTATTCTCTCTTCAGGTATTAATGATTTTGTTAGATGAATTATCTTTGGTTTTCCTTCTCTGCCCATATTTGTTGATACCGTCTTCTCCACCAACATAGATGATTTTCATGATAGAGTGCTAAGGGAAGTGTGTCAAGCCTTCCATCCTCAGGTGCCTCAGAGAGGTTTTCACCCTTGGATACGTCCTCTATTTTTAATTTTCTAGGGTCTAATAGAATCGCAGAGCGGTTTTCACTATAAGACCTATTTATATTTTTAATAATTTTATGACCGAAAGGCTTGGCACCTTCTCCAAAGTAAGCAGGACTGTTGATTTTTATGGTGAAACCTGCTTTATGATCCTCAAGAGGTGTATCTTCTCATGTTCCCAGAAAGTTTATGATTGCCTCATCATTTTGAAATACATCCAGTTGTGGTGGTCTCTTTTGATCCAAATCAATGAATTGAAGGTGAACCAGGGGTAAAGGGTCATGATTTGAATCCAGATTTTGAATGGATTCAAGGGTACAAATATTATGATCACGTTCAAGGGTAGGGATACTATCATAGTCATAAATTTCAATAAAGTCATCGATGGAACTTTCCTTTTTTTTTTCTGTGTAGTATTAGAGGACTCTACTTCCTTGAAGTACACACAGTACTCAAGGTCTTATCTTTCTATGCGTCATATCGTAAACCAGGGAAATTTTGTGTACAAGTAGGTTATATTGGTTCCAAGATACCCTATTTCTATAAACTAAGAGGAATTTTACCATCATATCCAATTTGTTTCTAAAGATCAAGTCCTTTACCGTATTGTTCAATAGGTATCTTTATTTCAATTTGTTCTCTTTTTGTATCTTCATCTTTGTATAGCCATTTTAGGAGATCAACTTCTATTGATTCATTATAAAGGGTTCCCCATTTTTTGAAAGTAGTCGATTTACAAATCATTGTAGTATCTGCATTTGATGTGGTCTTAGTCATATGTGGTTTTCCATAGGTGTGGGGAGATAAAGGTAGCTTTCCAATGCAAAGAGCATGATTTAAGGTATATTATCCTACTCCTTGTTCTTTTACTTGTATTTTGATCTCAACTTCACTGGATTTTGAGGAGGACGCTTTTAAGGACTCAGGATCAACATATGCTTGGGAAGGAAATGCCTCGTGGTTTCTTGGGATTGTGATTTCAGTTTTAGGAATTAGATTATGGAAATACACGAAAGGGTTTGGATCTCCTTGTATTGTGATTTCAACACCATTGTGTGGGAATTTACTGCACTAATGGTAAGTAGAAGGTATTGATTGCATTTCATGAATCTAAGGTCTTCCAAGGAGGATGTTATAGGTCAGGGGGAGATCAAGAACTTGAAAAACCACATCCTTTACCACAAGTTCAACTCTGATTGGTAGAGTAACTGATCCTTTAGACGAGTGTTCCTCTTCATCATATGCATTTATGGTAATATTTTTCCTTGGATCAACTACATTTTTAGAGAAACCTAACTTTGTGATCAATTCTTGAGTACAAATATTAAGGCCTACTAATCGATCTATCAAAAATCGCTTGATCTTGATATTATGGGCAAAGATTTCAATGTGTAAAGGTGCATTATGTGGTTGTCGGATGGATGAATCATCATTCTTAGTAAAAGTGAGAGTGTTAGGAGAGGTGATGTGTCCCACCATAGCTTGGAATTGATCCACATGTAGTTATGTTGGAACTGTAGTAGTAGCAAGTGCTTTATCTAGGATATCTTTATGCTCATGAGATAGGCGTAGTAGCTCAAGTATAGAAACTTGCACATGCATTTTACCTAAATTTTCTATGAGGTTGTATTGTAAAGCTGGTGCAACGAGTTTGGAATGAGGACCTCTACGGGTAACTGTGCCTCTATAGGTGTAACATTATAATTAGGTTCTTTGCCTTTTATAATGAAAGTATTTACATGATTATCAACCTCACTGATGTTACTTATGGTATAGTCATACTTAGCAGTAGTATATTTTACACCATATATAGATTCAAGGGCCTTTCCTTTATCCTTATCATGCTTAGGGAAAGGTCTTTTAAACATCTCACGTTTAGAGTTACCAGAAGGAGTGTGTCTGTCAAGTGTTATCTTACCATCATCAATAAGGTCTTGTATTAGATGTCAAAGTTTATTGCAACTATTAGTCTTATGTCCTTTATATCTATGATAGTCGTAAAATTGATCCTCATTCCACCATGGGTATTTGACTTATGGATTATATTTGTTCATCTTTGGTAGCGTTATAAGATTATTTTCAAGGAGTTATTTTAATGCGGACCCCAATGATTGTCCCAATGGTGTCAAATTTTGTTTAGGGAAGCTTCTTTGTTTTTATTTTCATTTATTTGAAGATGAAACTTTAAGGTTGTAGATAGGTGATGATATTTTAGTCATTTTCACATCAACAACTCCATCATTGACCACATTCTTGTTCTTAACCCAAAAAGGTGTCTTGTTGCTTGAGCCTGAATTTTGATCTTTATCATTATTAAGTTTAATAGTTCCATCATCGATGAGAGTTTGTTCGATTTGAAATCCCATTTCTATGGCTTCATAAAAGGAATCCAAGCATTTGAGGCGAAGTTCCCTTCCAATTTATTTCTTCAAATTTTGACAAAAGAGATCAACCAATTATTTTTCTGGAATGGCATAAGGTAATCGTTTTGTTAGATGTCTCCATCTTTGTAAAAATGACACAAAATATTCTCCTTGTTTTTATTTGGTGTTGAAAAGGTTTTTCATGGTTATTTTAAGGTCACAGTTGAAACTACAATTTGAGAAAAATTTATCAATCCGTTCTTTAAAAGATTTCATGATTGGGGGTAATCGTGAAAACCATTCCATAGCTTCTCCTCCTAGACTGCGAGGGAATAATCTCATAAGATATGTCTCATCAACTGCAAATTCCATGGTAGTAGAACAAAATTCTATTAAGTTGTCTTTAGGATCTCCTTTTCTCTTATATTTATCAAGTTTAGGTATGTCCAAGTGACTAGGAAAAGGTGGAATTGGTATGCTTAGATCGAAAGGATAAGGACATATATCTTTAATGGAGAACTTGTTGGATGATGTTTTACTGTTCTTGAGAGTATCCAATTCTTGTCCCAGTTCTCTAAGCTCATCCAAAATAGGCTTACTTGTAGGTGCATGTTTTGATGTCTTTGAATATCTCTTGTAACCAGGTTTTAGATAAAAGGTTGTGATCTTTGATTCTATCATCATTGTTTGTTTTGGGATGCTTAGATTCACTAGATTTAGGTTGGTCATTCATCGTGAGTAATGATACATCAAATTTAGGAGGCATTTTGATTCCTTCATCATCAAGGGCCTTGAAGTATTGTTGTGGGTTACATTTGACTACCTTTGTAAGTAGTTTAGTGAATCTATGATCATTAAGTGCTTCATTTATATGGGATTGTGTTATTTATTTGCTATTAGTTTCATCTATTTCACTAGTTGAAACATTAATGTGATCTTCCCCATCAAAGTCTTTTCCCCAAGGGTTCCCTTCTTCTTGAAACATTTTTTCTCTTATTCTAGGGGTCATAGGCGATTATTCTGATCTTCAACTTAGGACTAGGATGCAATGAAAAAGGATATGATTCTAAGATGAGATATGAGAAGAATGGTATGGTATGATATGACGAGCTAAGAATGAAAGAGCTCAAAGGAAACTCTAGGTCTGAAGTTGGTTATGATACAAGGCTTTACTTGTGCTATGATGGATAGACACAAGGAAAAATGATCGAGAGAGGGTATGTAGAAGATGATGAAATCCAAAAGGATTTCCCTACTGAAGGATGATGGTATGTTCCCTAACTCAAGGATGATGAACCTCAAGTGATGTGGGTGATAGATAGCTAATGGTTTGATTTATAAACCTAGGAAGAGTAGCTTAAAGTTTGTTTGACTGATAATGGAGGATATGCAAGGACTAGGTGGAATGCAAGGATTAAAAGATCAGAACTGAAGGATGATGGCCCCAAGAGATTTAAGTGATAGGTTCATTTTGGATTTTTTTAATGTTTGAATTTTTTTAGGTTTTTGTGAGGTTGAGATGTTGCAAATTACTAGGTGTGATATTTGGATGAAATTTATTTTAAACACACACACAAGACACAAGAAGAATTTTTTTTTTTGAATTTGATCTTGATGACAAACACTTTAAAAATAGTTTGCATAACCTAGGCTTCTCAAGAGATACCACTCGCTAGATCCCTACTTGGATTTCACCAACCACTTAAACAAGGCAGACAACTAGAGACTTGGTGGCACTGGATCCCCTCCACGATACTCACTTCTCAGGCTCACCAAGTCTCAATTCCCCAAAGAGGAATTTCTACCTCTACACATGCTTCGTGAAGACATGGAGTGGCTTCAAAATGTATGTTCCTACTCTAGCAAGTGAAAGGGATTTTGGCCACTATAACAAAGGTTCTTAGTGAATACTCAGGGATATGTCACCTTGCAAGCATCCAAAAAGCCACTTAAGGATTTAATCACTCTACTAGGGGCTCTTATACGTTTTACGATAGTACCTTGTTTCAAGTGACACAACACAACTAAGGCCTACATACCATGAGGACTTGACAGTTTAGTCTTATCCATTTATATATCAATCCGGGGAAAAAAATGGTTGGATTTGTTCCCTCTTTCGAGGCAAGCCCCTCTAAAGGTAGCAAAATCAAGACAAGGATGTTATTTTTGATCATCCAAGATCGCATGAAGTGCAAGGAGAGAACATACACAACACCTTTTCCTCACACTCGCATGGGGTTCATTTTTAAATCCAAAATCCAAATGTGAGGTGTGAGTGTACAAATGCCAAGGAAATGATTTTGATCCTCAAGATCGTTGAATGACGTGAGAGGAGAGCATATGCACTCGATGACAGTTAGTAAACCACCAGACATAAAAGACACTTGTTAATTTTAATCCCGCTTATGATGTCAAAGAAAATAATTGAGTTCTTTTTAAACTAATGAATTCAAATGTGATCTAATCTATAAAAAGAAGGCACAATATTTTCAAGATTAGATTCCTTGGCAATCGAACCTGGGACAAACTGATTCGTAGTTCGAATCAATTTTCTTCAACAAACAAAAGTTTCATTTTTTGGATTTTTTTGTTTTTGGATTTTTGAAGCTTGGAAAAATGAACCTACATAAAATTCAAACTAACAAAATTAGCCCTGAAT
Source organism: Sequoiadendron giganteum (assembly GCA_007115665.2). Taxonomy (NCBI): domain Eukaryota; kingdom Viridiplantae; phylum Streptophyta; class Pinopsida; order Cupressales; family Cupressaceae; genus Sequoiadendron; species Sequoiadendron giganteum. Next base: position 518,235,838 of record CM021105.1, on the reverse strand, counting down.
TCAAAATTAGACTAAAAATGAAAAAGACATTTATCTAATTAACAAACAAGCCCTTATCTAAAGCTAACAAAATAAAATCTACTTAATTTATTGAATCTAAGTTACTCTAAATTAATCTAAAATTAGAGCTAAATCCAAACTGAATTTGATTAAACCGAAATCTAAATAAACTAGAAAAATCTAGGTTTCAAATCTAAACTAAATTGGAAACTTAAATTTAAACTAAATTAGAAACTAAACTAAATTAGGAAACTTAAAATCTAGATTAAATTAGTAATTTAATTTAGAAACTAAATTAGGAAACTTAAAATCTAAACTAAATTAGTAACTTAAATTAGAAACTAAACTAAATTAGTAACTTAAATTAGAAACTAAACTAATTTAGGAAACTTAAAATCAAAATTAAATTAGTAATTAAAAACTAAACTAAAGTAGAACTAAACTAATTTAGAAATCAAAAAAATAAACTAAATTAGAAATTTAAAGACTAAATTAATTTAGAAATTTAAAGACTAAACTAATTTAGAAATTTAAAAACTAAACTAAATTAAAAATTTAAAGCCTCTGGTGCCAAAGGCATTTGTACTTCAACCCAAAGAAAAAAATGGTGCCAAATCATGAGACATAAATATTTGGATTCCATGGAAAGGGAAAGGATCTTCACTCAAAGGACCCTCCCATCAGGATCGAAAATCTGGAATTTCATATCACTATAGACATGTCGTTCTTCCTCACCTTTCTTTGCTAGTGAACAACGGTGAGAAGGCCCTTTTTTGGGATGGTACATGGAATGGTTATCAACCCCTTAAAATTCCTGGGGACTGGTCCCAATTAGAGAATATTTTGAAAAACCTTTGGGGTGATAAAATAAAATATTATTTTATCATTGATATGGATGACCCTTTACACTCTTTCAGATGGAAGGATTTCAATTTCCTTCATGTACCTCCTCATATGAAGGAATCTCTTAAAAATGAACTTTCAAAAAGGTAATTTATTTTTTTAGATAAGCTTGACGAAATAATTTGGACAAGATCAAAATCAAGAAAATACACTGTTAAAAATGGCTATAACTCTTTAGTAAGAAATAAAGTTCTTCCTTCTTGTCCATCCCACCTTTTTTGGGTTCCTAATGTACTTTCAAAAGAAGGTGCTTTTAGCTGGTTAGCAATCAAGGACAAAATACTCTTGGGAATGAGACCTGACAGATTGGGAATAACTCCTCTTTTCCCCTGTGTGCTATGCGGTAAGGAATTTGAATCTACCAACCATCTCCTCATCAATTTCACTTTTGCATATGAATGTTGGACATGGTTAATTAATATACTGGGTTGGCATTCTCCTTTACAAAATTTGATCTTCCACCACTTCCAAAGTTGGCCGAGATTATATTCTTCCTCTAAATTTTCTTGTCTTTGGGAGATCTCTCCCTCAATTCTCATTTAGAACATATGGCTCAAAATGAATAGATGGATATTTAAAAAGGATCACCTAATGGTGGAACAACCATCCAAAAACTTGAAATTTCCATCTCTGAAATTGTGATGGCAATTTTTTACAAGAATGGTTCTACTAACACCTACTTCTCCTCTTAGGATTCTTTTATCCTTAGAAATTGGTCTCTCCTCAAGATACCTAGTGCGAGGTCCATAATGAATAAAAAACCTCAAGTGGATAGATCAGTTATCAACTAGATACCTCCTCCCAAGGATTACATCAAATTGAACTTTGATGGATCTTCTAGGGGCAATCATGGAAAATCCGAGGCAATTGTTGTTCTAAGAGATTACCAAGGCAACTTCATTGTAGCAATTTGTTCAAGTCTTCGAGATGGCACAAATAATATTACATAACTAAATGCTCTAAATTTGGGTCTGAAACTAGCAATTGAATTATCCATTTCCAATATTTTGATTGAGGGTGACTCCATGATTGTAGTGTATGCAGTCTTGAAGGGTTACTTAGATTTTTGACACTTGAATGATCTTATTTCTCAGTTTTATCGTCTCTTGTGCAAATTTTCATGTTATGAAGTAATGCACTTTTACAGGGAAGAAAACAAACAAGCATATCGACTTGCAAATAAAGCCATTGATCAGAACTTGCAGTTAAAAGTACTTTCATATCAAGAATATTTGAATTTGGTGAATTAATAACCTCAAATACTCTTCTTCTGACTCTCGGTTGTTTTCTAATGCTACAGATTTCATCTAGATCTATTTTTGGTTACCAACAAGAAAAAGTGTTCTTCGTGATCAAGTTTGAACCCAGATCAATTCTCTCATGTCTTATTTTTTTGATATGTATTTGGTATGTTGGAAATAATTTGATCTATGGTTTGACAAGATACAAAGGTGGCATTTTTGACCTAATCACTATGTTGTGGCTTGAAAAATGGTGGCATTTTTGGTCGAATCACTATGTCGAGGCTTGAAAAATGGTATAATTCTCTAATATGATGTGGAATCTGTGACTTGCAGATGTGGCTTTCTTTTCTATGCTAATTTGAGACAGCTTGTAGGCCCCTCCTCCATATTAATTGTATTTAGGGAATTATTCCCTTCATCGATTAGTATGTGGGAGCATTGGCGGTGAGGTTTAATTTTTCTTCGTCTTGGGAATAATGCATAGTATGGGTTATCCTTCATTCCCAAGACAAAAATTTAGTGGTTAATGACTCTTTGCTTGTCCCCAAATTGGGAAAACATTCCCATTTGTATGGGGAAAGGTTCGCATATTTATCATCATTTCTAAATTTGAAATTAGCAGAGATAATTTCTGACATCTCATTTCTTGTCTCATTGCTCTTGGTACTTGTTGCTTGAGCGAATTTCTTCTTTACATGTGTATTTCCATGATATCTAGATTTTGATGGGTGTACTTGGGCTTCCATCCATATTTGGGCTCATACATCTAGCAGATCTGATAATCCTCATTTCTTATCACCGCTTCAATCTTGTAAAAGTTGTGTGCAATGAGATTACCAAGGATAAAATTTATGATATTTGGCATGGTTATATTTTCGACACACTAAAGTGGGTTTTATTTGTTAATTGTGCACCACGCTTTGGTGCAGTAAGCTTACAATGGCATTTATTTCATTTCTTGCACCGTATGATTTCCAATGTGCGATGGATTCTTTAAAAAGCTATCTTTGGTTATTTGTCTTCACATTTTTCTAGTTTCTTGTTGAAGACAAAATGCAGAACTCTTTTAGGGTGGTGGTTCCTCCAAGATAACATGAACTTCGAGATGAAAGGCCCTTCTGCACAAAAAAATTAAGCCGAACTTCCAAGATTCCTACTTATGTTTTCTAATTTGGAAGATCTTGCTAGAACCCTAATGAGGGATCCTTGGGCCTTGGATAATAGCTTCAAAATTGTCTCTCTTTGTAAATGAAAGCCTATACTTGATCCATTTGTGGACCTTAGCTTTGTGGCCCCAACTTGGGTAAGGTTGTCAGGGATCCCTCTAGAATTTTGGAATTTTAAAGTGATTTAGAGTATTCAAAATTCCTTTGGTCACGTTCTGGATATTGATAAGGATACTCAATAGAGGTCGAGGTTGGTCTTTGCCAGGTTTTGTGTCAATATAGTTATTAATATATTTCTCCCTTCTCAAGTCACTCTCAAATATAAATTTGGTACACATATCCAACCTATTATTTATGAGAAGGCCAACTTCTACTGTCAGCTTTGCAAAAAAATTGGACACATCAGTGATAGCTTCTTGAATGGTAAAATTCTATAAAAATATTGATCCACCTTTTCCCTCACACCTTATTGCTGATTTTTATGATATGGAAGCTCATTATGTTTCTTTGGATGTTCCTCTAGTTCCTAGTGAGCTTAAGTTTCCTTCTAACTCTAGTGAGATGTCAAAAGAACTAGTTCAAAAGGAGGTTCCCACAAGTGTGAAATAGTTTAGTCATTTCAATTTCTACAAATGTGTTGTAGAGGAGATTCAATTTTTGCATGTGTTTTGTAGAAGAGATTACCATGCAAGTTATCTCTCTTTTCTCTTGCATATAGCCATGGACACTATCTTGGATTGATAATTAAATGATGAGGATTACAACAACTTGCATCAATGGGAATAAATATTGAGTTACGGACATTAGTTATGAAAGGATTATTTGAGGATTACATGGCATGGTTTCATTTTTCTTTATATCCTTATGCATATGATTTTTTTATGAAGATAATTTTGAGTGAAAGGAATGGTTGTTGGATCTTCCTTTGATTTGAGAGGCTTATATCCTAGCTAATTTAATGATATATGGTATGTTTTACCTTGGTTTTGAATGGTTGGATGTTGAGGAAGCTTTTCTATTTGGATTTTTTGGAAGATCTTACTTATGACAACTTTAGCACATTTGTGTTGGTAGGGATACATGGTTTCAATTTTCAAGCTCTCCATTGATGTTATAATGTTTCTTCTTCGAGGTTCATGTTCAAATGACATTAGAGTTGAGTTTTATATGGAAATATTATGGTCACTATGTTAATGGTAATTTACTATCATTGCACTTTATTATTTTGTTTTTAGGTAACAACATGGATGCCCTTTAATCTATATCTTTTATAATATGGAGAACTTGGGAGAGCCATGGAGATTAGTGGTGAGATGGTTTATTTTTTATGGTTTAGTTTATGTGATTTCAAATTATTGTGTGTATTATTTAGCACTAGAAGATATTACCAATATTAAAGCCACACCCTTCTTGTGAGTGCTAGTGTTGGAATTTTGTATGATTTGATTGATTTTAGATTTGACATTATCCATGCAATAGGAATTCCAAGATGTATGTGTTTCCTTTGTTGGATGTTATCATTAAATAAAATGTTGAAGGTCTTCAATACTTCTTTGTGCAAGATATTATTTAAACAAGGACTTTTGATTATGGATTAGTTTGGATATATTGGTGGAAAAGGTTTTCCTATGGTGATGATTATATCTTATTTTAAGGTATGGTTAATATTATGTGTTAGAAACTAGTTGTGGTTGTTATTCTAATTGTTGGTGAGCTCTTGGTAGCTACTCAAGCCTATATGTTACTATTATATTTGAAATTTGTGTTTGGATATCAAGTTATGGAATGATTCAATGATGCTTCTATGTGATAGTTAGTGTGTCACCACCTTCAGATCAAGTTTTATCTCCATGAATTGGCATGATTGAGGATGAATTGGTTGTTACAACAAGTATCTTAATGGAGTACATAGATGATTATATTTTGCATATTGGATATAGGTATTGTTTCATGGATGGTTGAGTTTAATTTTGACCACTCATGCAAAGTATAGAAGTGGGATAATGTTGGGAAAGTTTTTTTGTAAAAATTTCATGATAAATAATATTGCTAATAATATAAAAATAAATGTTTGATTATGCTACATCTTATAGATGTGGATACCACATGGGTTAGTAATTATTACATATACTTATATGTTGTATGATACATTGGGATGAATATTCGATGTGGGTGTCGTATCGTGAAAATATTTAATACTAAAATAAATTAATGCCAAATATTTAATTTTTAGTTCATGGTTTAGTGAGGTAATAGTTTTCAGGCACATGGTTTATGTAATACCACATAAATATTTTGAAAAATTATCTTATAAAAGCAATTAATTTAGTACTTTTTTAGGTTGTCGTGTTGAATATTTCGCTTGTTGGATAAGATTGGATTGATCATCTCTTGTATGTTGCATATGTGGAGGCATGGATTGGGAAGTGTGGTCGGTTCTCATTTGCTTGTTCACATGAAAGAATGTAACTAGGGTGCTTGATTATTCAAAATATCTTCATGGATGCTTTTTAATTGAATTATAATCTTTTTTTAAGATAATGTGTTGATTTATGTGAGTAGTTTTGGACGCTGGTCTTTTTCCCTTGAGATGGTTTTTCTAGGGTACATGTGGTGTTATTGTGTACTATATTTGTTATTTATTTATTTTATAGATTTTAAAATTTATTTTGTATTTGTTTCTCTCATTAGAGTTATATGGAAATAATATATTTTATTATAATTTCCTTTCAAAATTGTTACTTGATCAGCTCTAGATCTCAAATTGTTGTTCAAAAATTAGTGATTTTATGTTGGAAAGAAGAGACTTTTAATTGGGTTACTAGAGATGGCTAGGAGTGGGGTGGTTCTTCTAAGTTGGTAAGATATCTAGGTATACCTTTTGATATTTCTCCTTCATTAATATTAATGTGGGATTGGGTCATGGAAAAGGTTATGAAAAAAATGGCAAATGGCATACAAAGAATCTTACTCTTTGTTTTATTATTATACTTGATTAGTTTTTTCGTCTCATTTAAAATAATTATAAAGTATTATTATATCTCTCCTTTGGTCTAATGGTAAGTATTGTAGAAAAATAAATGTAACCATTTGGGATTGGTGTTGTAATCCTAAGAATTTTGGAGGCATCAAGTGAGTGATTCTTAAGATATTTATATGGGGATGAACTAATTAAATTATTGATTAGACATAACATTTATAAATGGTTCTTGTGCATGATTGGAACTTCCTTCACCATTTTTCATGGTAATCATGTTTATTATGTGTTGTTTTATCCTTTAAGGCAGGTATATGACATGATCCATGATTACCATTTTCCTCTTCTTAACCATGTCCGCCATAATGATAAATTCAACCCACCCTTCTAATTGCTATCCTCTTTGCAGAAAAATATTGAAAATGGGGAATCACCCCCTTTGCATCAAGGTTTAATGCTAGCCGTTTACAAATTTGTGTTTTCTAAAAACCCCCATGGAGACCTGTTGCTGGTTCGGTAGGAGAACCATCCCCAAAATGATGATGAGGAACACGGTAGCCCATGATAGTGACCAAATGTATCCTACGCCTAATCCTAGGCCTACTACCCAGCGTTTTGGTTCAAGAGAGGGATATCCATTGATTGCTACCCCTTTGGCCATATATGTAGTGCCCCTCCATGATTCACTTTTTTATGATGTTAGCATACTAACCTTTGATGATGATTTATATGAAATGATCTAAGAAGTGTAAATGTTTTATGTCTATGATAGTCCCTATTTAATGTTTATATTTAAGGATATTTGATGAAGTACTAATGTCTAATAATGAGATGTTTAGATCATCGTCATGACTAGTGGAATAGTGACGTTAGATTTTGAATTAGTCTTTGATTATTTCGATGATGATTATGACATGTTTATGAATATGCTATAAATAAGATGTGTTACCTTATTTTGGAATGGTTTATGATTATTAGTGTTACGAGATGTTATTTGATATAAATTATATGATGCTTTTAAATTCTATTTAGGTGTGGAGGGAAGGATTATATGTATATGCACGACCGTGTTGTGTGTTGTAGGTTGCAGGTACTAGGAATTGACTCCACTTGAATTGGCAGGTCTAAGCGTGCCTTAAACCCAATGAAATAGTTGATCGAAGATAGCACTTGGTTCCCTACCCTAGCCAACATTCTCGAAGTGGATGAGTATCTGGTCTGATACCTTATCAATGTGTCAGTGTTGTCTATGATCAGCCGGTCTTGCTTTTCGACCCTAGTTAGGGTTTAGGTTATTGTTTGGCATTTAATGTGTTAATTTAAAATTGTTGATAAATGTCGTTTTTGGTTAGTAGATGCATTAAAATAAGTTATCAAGTGAAAAGGGCACTTTGATAAATAAATATTAATATATTTATTAATAATCATAGTTTATAATAAATTAAATGTGTAATATATATTAAAATAAAATAAAATAGAATTAGGGTGGAAAATTATAATTAATAAATAGTAAATAATATAAAAAGATAGAAAGGTTTTTCATGCAGTTCATGTACAACATCGAACAAATTGTCGAAAAAGAAATTTAATTTTTTTGGGGGAGATTTTGTGAGATTTTATTAGATTTTTGGTTTCGAAAACGAATAGCCTTCTTGTTAATATTTTTTCCCTTTTGGGGATTCTGCTTGGGTTGAAGGGAGGAATGGTTTGCAAAAATTTCATAGATTGTTGTTGTTGTGGGGAATGGGGATTCTAAGAGAAAATTGATTCAGGGTTTCGGAAGACAATTCCTATAAAAGAATTTCATTCCATCATTGTTTTAGGGAAGGGAGGAATGTAGAAGGATGGGTGAAGAAAGGAATTGTATCAAATCAATTTGGGGAAAATGAATTTTACAAATGAGTCTATGTTCTTCTTAGAATAGTGCTATTGTTTTTATTGTTTATCGATTTGATCATTTTGTTTATAATCTTAGTGCAAATATATTTTATGCATATCTTGTAATCGTTGCATTCTTGCGAAAACATTTATTTACATTTGTCGATTGCTTTCTTGAATGTTTTAATAAATCTAATTTGTGTATATCTTGCAACCATAGCATTCTCGGAAGGTTTCCAAAACCCCTTTTAAGTAAATACATCTAGTGCATTCTATATTTTTATATCTCTTATTAAGATGTCGATTTATTTTTCTTCCCCAGCCGATTATTCCTCTTTGAAATTTTCTAAAACCATTGTAGCAAAGCTTATAATGTTTCGGTGTGTTCCTGAGAGCTTCATAAATTCAAATATTTCGAGTGCTTCTTTGCAAAATCTATCTTGTGCATATTCTGCAATCTACCATTTCATTATGACGTAGAACTACTTCACTCCCTAGCCATTTTCTCTTTATTTTGTAAGTTTCTAAAAAAAAATTTAGCAACTCAATCTGCATATTTCCTGCCCTTTTATGGCCATATCTCCCAGCTGTATTGAATTTTCCCCAAGCCTAAAGTATGGCAACATAAAATATTTTGTCCATGGACCTTCCTTGACTGACACCATGGAGTAATGGCCAACGACGCCATCATCATCTCGCCTATGATAAAAATGTGCAAGATTAAAATTTGAATGAGATTTCATGAGGATGGGCCATTGAAACAAGAACTAATTAGTCATGCACCCTCCTCACCTAGCCTTGCCACATACGTTTGGAATTGGATAAAAATTTGTATTATAATGTGCAGTTGATACCTTAATTTGATGGCTATGTTGTGTTTCTTTCTTGGTATGTCGATGAATATGCGATTTCATATTATTGGTCGACGATTTTGTTCTCTGCACTTTTTATTCAAGACTTAATATTTCAAACTCATTTTGAAGATCATACTTTGGCATTTGATATTTTCAATTTGATTCATCATGGAATTCGATGTATCCATTTTAGGTTGATATCTCATGTTTGGTATTCGATGATTATTCATTATGTTAAAATTCAATGAATGTGCATTATAATTAGTAATCGATGCATAAATTCTATGTTTGGAAAATCGATGAAAATAATTTAGGTTTGGCATTCGATTTAATAAATAAATGTATGTACGTATGTTTATATATGTAAGTATATATATGTGGTTGCATATTATAATCAGATGTACTGTATTATAAATTGCATTATGGTGATAATATATATATATATATATATATATATATATCTGTGTGTGTATATATATACATATACATATTTATATATTTTGGTTAGAGTAAAAGAATATTCCTGCCTTAATAATTAATTGATTATGTTAGATAAATAAATTGGGAAATTAAATAGGGAAAATTTATTTACTTATAATTAGTTAAATTGAAAGATTTGTGATTAGCTAAGTTTAAATAAGCAGATTAGATTGCCTTCTTGAATGTCGATTGCTTTCATTATTAAATAATTGATTTATAAAATTCACTATGTAATTAGTGATTTATGAATTATTGTGGTAAATGATCTATTAAGTGAATTATGTGGTTAATGTTATAGAATAGTATAAAATGTGGAAATAATGTATCTCATGGTTTTTTTGCTTGATTGATTCCTTGTAATGAATTTTGTGTTTGATTATTAGAGATTGGGGTGATTTTGGGTAATTGTTTAAAGTGGGTGTTATTGTGTAAGTTGCTTAGGGTCGATTTCCAGAGGTTAGGAGGGAGTATTTTTGTATTTATGATTTTTATGAATTGTTTCACTTGGAAGTGGTTTGGTAATGTTTTGATTTGTGTGCAAGAGGTTCAATACCTTGCACTGTGTATAGTTTCTTGTGATAGTGTGAAAGAAGGTCAATGCATTGCCTTGTGTATTGATTCTTGTGATTATGTTAAGTGTGCAAGATGGTCAATGTCTTGCACTGTGTTTGGATTCTTATGATTATGTTAAGTGTACAAGATGGTAAATTCCTTGCATGATGTGTAGGGTTTACTGGTTGCAAGTAGGGGGAGTGGCTCTTAATGGGGTTGAAACCTAAAGTGGTGTCTAGGACAGCCTATTGGAGGGTTTCTTAATCCAGTGATAACCAAAATAAAGAATTAGGGGGATGGGTAGAATTCTCATTAATCAAGATAATGCATGCCTCACTCATAGCTCAAGTCCTCGTTTAGGCTTGAGATGAGATGGGAAGGCCTGGAATGGCAAGACCAACTTCCTTATCCTCATGAAAGGTGTGTTGGTTTTGCATGAGTTTGTATGGCGGTCGAGGATCAGGAGAGGCTACCAGGACAACCCTAGATGGGGTCCAAGGCCTAGGAAGATCTGCCAGGACAACCCATATCAAGCCATGTGATGACACTCTTCCCTATTGCAGTCTACCATTCCCTAATTATGTTTCCCCTTTTGTTATGTGAATGCCTCTAGAAGTGACGTATGTGTTGTTAATTTTGTTAGCAATTTTGTGTTGGAGTCCATGTTTAAACCTTGATTGTGTTAGCTTGTTGCTTTCTTATCTGTCTGCTTATTTATGGGGACTTGTGTTATCTCCTAGCACATGGGTGGACCTTAGGGTTCCACATGGTCGGGAGGTTGGTACTTTTTCCTCCATTGGGTATCCTTGTTGCATGTTTGTGTGTGTGGAGATTGTTCCTTATGTTGTGAACTCCAAATCCTATACCAAATTGAGGAAACAATCTTTCTATGTATATGTATTGGATTGTCTATCAATTGTATCTCTTGTTGTAATATGATGTATTCTTCCCAAATATACTCGAGGAAAGCATTGTTACGATGCAACAGATATTGATGTACTCTCTTGTAATGGATATTGTAAAATGATGTATCTCACATATATTAGTTAGTTAGAAATTGTTGAAAATGAAGGTAAATTTGTAGCTTAAAACTTGTAAAACTATGTGACTATAGATCTAATTAAGTATTCTTTGTCACAATTCTTTGTGTATGATTAATCTATTTAGATCAATTTTGTCATTTGTAGAAATAAACAAAAGACATAGAAGAATGAGACAAAAGATAGAAGTGACACAACATATATGTGGAGAAACCCTTTCAGAAAAAAACTCCACCAGAATCAATAGTGATTACATTATTTAAGCTTAGAATAAGATTACAATAACAATGTATCAATCCTTGATTGATATGCTTCCTTTTTTTTCAACAATTCTTCTTCACAACCTGCAATAAACTCTCTTGAAACTCTTATGCACTTGCTGCAATAAATAGATAATTATGAGCTTTGTAAACTACTAAGAGTTGTCAATTACAAGAGCATAAAGCTCCTCTCAAAAACCTACGCCTAGATTTGGCAAGTAGATTTCCACCATATAAACAAAATTCAAACCAAAGTCTTCCTCAGAGTTGGTGCCTCAAACTGAACACTTAATTGAACTTTGGTCAAGAATATATCTTGCAAGCTTCACCTCAAAGCTGGCATCCAAGAATGGGTCCACTTAACTAAGCCTTGTAAATATCTTCTCATGCAAAATGTGATAACTGAAAGATGCCAACTTGGGCGCCCAAGGTGGACCCAAGTCAATCTTTGTTAACTAAAACATATCTCTCCATCAATTTATGTAAATAATATGCATGATTGATCAACCCCACTTAACTGAATGTATCCACCTATTATATGTCATATAACTGAAGTCATTAGTCAAGTCAACTAGTATACAACTCAAAATAACTACATGCAACTGAAGATAAATGAACCATAACCGAACTAAACTAAACTAAACAGATACTGAATTGAATTGATACTAAATTGAACTAATATTGAATTGAACTGAACTGAACTGATACTGAATTGAACTGATACTGAATTGAACTGAATTGAACTGATACTGAATTGAATTGATACTGAATTGGAAGTGATGCTGATTTGAACTGATACTAAATTGGAATTGATATTGAATTGAAATGAGCTGAACTAATAGTGCCACTCCACTCTTATAAATATCAATCCCTATTTTTTAGGAACCTAGACATGCATTACTAAAGTGTTATCAATCCTCCAAATAGTTAACTGGAGCAAGGTGGGATCCACCTTCCATGTGGGCACCCCATGTGGTCCTATTATTTAGGAACTCTTATTGGACACCCCCACATGTTCCTATTATTTAGGAATAATTACAAATGTCAATTTACATATTCATTTCATTCGAATTTAATCTCTTTCTAATCCTAGTGTTGGGGAACACTTTCCAAAGACTTAGGAGATACATGAAATATGGTTAGGATTGTAATTAAATGGCATCCTATTCCCAACATTCTCCCACTTGACATTATACATTGCAATTATTCTAAACAAGGAATCATTATTATAAATCAAGTACAGGACTCAAGGCCAATGGCCTTCTTGCACCAAGAGAACTTATCTGTAGGAACTGGTTTCGTAAGATAATCTACAACATTGATCAAAGTGTCAACTTTCTCAATCAATACCTTCCCACTCTCAACCATTTCTCACACAAAGTGATACAGAACATCAACATTCTTAGTACAAGCATGATACATAGTATCTTTGGCTAAACAAGTAGCACTTTGACTATCACATTCAAGTCTAATTTGCTTGCAATTAAAACCAATACCTTTCCCAAGTCTCTGTAACCAAACCGCCTCTTTAGAGTTATGTGTAGCAGACATGTACTTTGATTCTTTGGTGGACAAAAAAACTGTGGTTTGCCTCTTACGCATCCAACTAACCACATATCCAAACAAAGTAAACACATAGCCACTTGTCGACCTCCTATTGTCTAGGTCTCCTGCCCAATCTGAATCAACAAAACCCTGTATTTCCAATGATCTGTGCATAATATCAATATCATTAGCACCATGATAAACCAAATAGTAATCATAAGTACCTCATAAATATCTAAACACCCTCTTAACATAAGTCCAATGTTCTTTACCAAGGTTAGACATAAACCTACTTAGAACTCCCACTACTTGGGCTATATTTGGTCTTGTACAAACCATTACATACATCAAACTACCAACTACACTAGCATATGGAATTTCATACATTTCCTCATGAGAAAAATCAGATTTAGGACTCATGTATAAACTTAAATTTGTTCAAACTGGTAAAGGAATGTTAACTGGTTTACTATCCTACATGTTAAACCATTTCAAAATAGTATCAACATAGTTTTTTTGACTTAAGAAAAGCTTTCTATTAAACCTCTATCTCTGTTGATCTCCATACCAAGGATATATTTTTTAGCCCCTATATCTTTCATCTCAAATGTGCTAGAGATTTGTGCTTTGAATTCTTTGATCATCACATTGTTGTTACCAATAAAGAACATGCCATCAGCATACAAGATAATAATTAAAAGTTGATCATCAATACATTTTATGTAAACACAATGATCTTCCTCACTCCTAACATAACCAATTTTTAATGAAAAAGCATCAAACTTCTAGTAACACATTCTAGGTGACTATTTCAATCCATATAAAGATCTCTTTAACCTGCAAACCAAAGATTATTTTCCTTTTACAAAAAAACCATTATGTTGTCTCATATAAATCTCCTCATCAAGATCCCCATGCAAGAAAGCAGTTTTCAAATCCATTTGCTCTATCTCAAAATCATGAGCAACAACAATAGATAAAAAGAATCTAATAGAAAATGATTTAGCAAAAGCAGAGAAGACTTCATTAAATTAAACTCCCTCTCTTTGGGAGTAGCCCTTGGCTACTAGTCTAGCCTTGTACCTTTCGAGATTACCATCTTCTCCAATTTTCTTTTTGATGATCCATTTACAACCAATGGCCTTTCTTCCTTTGGGAAAAATCTCAAGATTCCATGTGTCACAAGTATCCAAGGAAACCATTTCCTCATGCATAGCTTGTGACCAAAGCTTGTTCTCATTTGAAGACAAAGCTTCCCTATAAGATCTAGGTTCATCATTAGTACTCATTAAAGAAAATATACAACAAAAATTAGGTGGGCTATACCTATCAACGGGATTTCGTTGTCTTGTGGATCTTCTCAAAGAAGGTTCTTCTTGTTCCTCAATATGCTCATCATGTGCATCTATATCAGAACTTTGTGAACTCTTCTCATCCAATCCATCCAATTTTTCTTCAACATGTGTATCTTCATGCTTCTCATTTTTTATCTCAAAATGAACTGTTCGAGAAGTATCCTTCTCCTTTGGTTTTTCTTCTCTCGAATAAGCTCTAAATTCCCTAAAAATCACATCTCTAGATAAAGTAATTTTTCGGGTTAGAAGATTCCAAAGGTTGCAACCTTTTACATTTTCACCATAACCTATGAATATGCATTTTTGTGCTTTTGGATCCAACTTAGACCATTTTTCTTTAAGCACATGAAAAAAATCCTCACAACCAAAGATCCTTAAATGTGCAACACTAGGTTTCCTAACTAACCACATTTCATAAGGGGTTTTATCTTCAATAAATAAACTAGGAGATCTATTGATTAAATAAAAAGAATTTCTTACAGCCTTGGCCCAAAGACACCGATCTAGCTTAGCACTACTTAACATACTCCTAGCTCTTTCCATTAAGGTTTGGTTCATTCTTTCTACTAGTCCATTTTGTTGAGGTGTATATGGAGTAGTTTTTTGTCTCACAATTCTTGCATGCTTACAATAATCATCAAATTCCTTAGAATAATATTCAACACCATTATCTGATATCAACACTTTTATCTTATGATCTGATTATTTCTCAACTAAAGCCTTAAATTCTTTAAACATATTGAACACATTAGATTTTTTCTGCATAAAATAGATCCAAGTGTATCTTGAGACATCATCAATAAATGTGACATAATATCTAGATTTTCCAATAGAGTCAATATCCACAAGACCCATAACATCTGAATGAATAATCTCTAATAATATTTTAGCTTTATTTATTCCACTAGGAAATGAAGATCTAGATTTCTTTCCAAACACACAATGCTCGCAATTTTTTTCCAATTTTATAATCAAGATTATTGTGAACCAATTTATTATTAAGAATGGTCCTAAGACCTTTTTCACCAATGTGGCCCAATCTATGGTGCCACAACATTCATGTATTTTTAGCTTCAGTTACATTGGCTGATTTATTAAAATTAGAGGTATTAAGCTTAAACAAAGTCCCAATCCAAGATCCTTTAGCAACCACCATATTCCCTTTCACCAATCTGCAACCACCTTTGTCAAATGTCACATGCATTATAGAATCATTGAACTTAGATACAAAAAGAAAATTTCTAGCAAGTCCTGGAATATGTAAAATATCATTAAGGGTCTTAACCCTACCATCATTGAAACACAAGTTTACTTCTCCTTTTCCCATAACATTTTTTGTGTTATTATCTCCCAAGAAGACATTCCCTCCATCATATTATGTATACTTAGTGAACCACTCCTTGTTGGGAGTCATATGAAAGGAGCAACTTGAATCAATAAGCCAAGAGTCATCACTAACAATTTTACATGAAATCATTAATGCATCATTACCGTCATCCGAGGATTTCTCTGTAGAATCATGAGAACTCGTTTTCTTGCTCTTACGATCCTTCTTTATATGTCCTAGTTTCCCACAATTCCAACACTTTACCTTACTCTTGCTAGGGGTTTAAGACTGTCCTTTGGACTTACCCTTTCCTTTCTTGTCTCCCTTAGGTTCCTTTTCCTTAGGCCTACCTCTTACAAACAAGGCATCTTGGGAACCCGATTTAGAATTCCTCCTCATCTCCTCTAATAGGAGAGTAGGAATTATATTTTCCATCTTAGGATCTGCACCACTACCACTGATAGCAACAATTAGATTTTACCAAGACTCTAGTAAATAAAAAAGTAACAAAATGCATTTATATTCATCTTCTAGATTTACATCTACAAATGCTAACCAGATTAGAATCAAATTGAAAGCATTTAAATGATGTGCAACATAATCATCATCTTTCATATTTAGAGAATACAACTTTCTTTTTAGATACAACTTATTA
Organism: Sequoiadendron giganteum; assembly: GCA_007115665.2. NCBI lineage: Eukaryota > Viridiplantae > Streptophyta > Pinopsida > Cupressales > Cupressaceae > Sequoiadendron > Sequoiadendron giganteum. The sequence goes on along the minus strand of CM021105.1, from coordinate 518,219,602 downwards.
GTAAGAATTTTGGTTTGATAAATATCACCTATCCTCTTCCACAATTTATATGCAGTAGCTTCATCTGAAACATTCAAGAGAACAACATCAACAAGACATAACCTTATGGTCCCTCTTTCCTTTTTATCAAGCTTAGACCAATCCTCATCTGACATCAATGAAGGTGAATTTATCTCATTACAAACAACTAACCACTGATCTCTCTCTTCAAGGAGATCTTCCATTTTTAGTTTCCACATCTCATAACTAGATCAATTGAATCTTTCAATATATAAATTATAATTAGAAGTCATATTAACACACTTATTTTACAAATATTCAATAACACAATAGTAAAAGCTCCCACTATAGCCAAAAAACCTTCAAACTTCTAAGAGAAAGGTGTCCCAAACTCTACCCAACCATTAGTTATGATACCAAATATTGAAAATGAAGGTAAATTTGTAGCTTAAAAATTGTAAAATTATGTGACTGTAGATCTAATTAAGTATTCTTTGTCACAATTATTTATGTATGATTAATCTGTTTAGATCAATTTTATCATTTGTAGAAATAAATAGAAGATTGTAGAAGAATGAAACAAAAGATAGAAGTGACACAACATATACATGGAGAAACCCTTTTTGAGAAAAAACTCCACCAGAATTAATAGTGCTTGTATTATTTAACCTTAGAATAAGATTACAATAACGTTGGATCAATCCTTGATTGATATGCTTCCTTTTTCTTCAACAATGCTTCTTCACAACCTGCAATAAACTCTTGTGAAAATCTTATGCACTTGTTGCAATAAATAGTTAATTATGAGCTTTGTAAACTCCTAAGAGTTGTCAATTACAAGAGCATAAAGCTCCTCTAAAAAACCTACACCTAGATTTGGAAAGTAGAGTTCCACCATGTAAAAAAAAGTCAAACCAAAGTCTTCCTCAAAGTTGGCGCCCCAAACTGAACACTTAACTAAAATTTGGTCAAGAAGATATCTTGTAAGCTTCACCTCAAAGTTGGCACGCAAGAATGGGCCCACTTAACTGAGCCTTGTAAATATCTTCTCATGCAAAAGGTGTTAACAGGAAGATTCCAACTTGGATGTCCAAGGTGGACCCAAGTCAATCTTTGTTAACTGAAACATATCTCTCCATCAATTTATGTAAACAATATGCATGATTGATCATCCCCACTTAACTGAAAGTATCCACCTGTTATCTATCATGCAACTAAATTCATTAGTCAAGTCAACTAGTATACAACTCAAAATAACTACATGCAATTGAAGATAATTGAACAATAACTGAATTGAATTGAACTGAACTAAACTGAATTGAATTGAACTGAACTGAACTAAACTGAACTGAACTGAATTGAACTGAATTGAGCTAATATTGAACTAAACTGAATTGAACTAAACTAAACTAAACTAAACTAAACTAAACTGAACTGAATTGAACTGAATTGAATTGAATTGAACTTAACTTAACTGAACTGAACTGAATTGAACTGAATTGAATTGAATTGAACTTAACTTAACTTAACTGAACTGAACTGAACTGTACTGAACTAAACTAAACTAAACTAAACTGAACTGAACTGAACTGAACTGAACTGAACTGAACTGAACTGAATTGAATTGAACTGAATTGATACTGAACTAATACCGAACTGATAGTTCTACTCCAATCTTGTAAATATCAATCCCTATTTTGTAGGAACCTAGACATGCATTACTGAAGTTTTATCAATCCTCCAAATAGTTAACTGAAGCAAGGTGGGATCCACCTTCCATGTGGGTGCCCCATGTGCTCCTATTATTTAGGAACTCTTATTGGACGCCCCTACATGTTCCTATTATTTAGGGATAATTACAAATACTAATTTACATGTTAATTTCATTTGAATTTAATCTCTTTCTAATCCTAATGTTGGGGAACACTTTCCAAGGACTTAGGAGATACATGAAATATGTTTAGGATTGTAATTAAATGGCATCCTATTCCCAACATAAATGTTCTTATTCAATGTTGATTATCAGTTGACATGTTATGAAAGTAAATAATTTTAGATCATTTAATGTAATGATTTTAAATGAACCTTGCTTGTTAGATAAATCATGATATCTTGGTAGTTAATGAAATGATTCTAGTTATCTTGGTTGATAGTTATGTGAGTAATGCAGTTATGGAACCTTAGAAGACCTAGGTTTAGATTATATGTTATATTATGATATGCAATCTAGTATTATTTCTTTAAAAAAAAATTTATTCCATTGTCGTTTCATAGTTTATGGTGTCCTTTTGGGTTCCTTGGCGAGGCGTTACAATTTTTGGTACTAAATCCTTTAGTTCCAAACCTTATAATTTTTTTGTGGAGAAAAAGCTTGAGTATGAGCTGCTTAGAGTCACCCTGAAAAAGAGGAAGCATTCACCTCTACTGCTTGAAACCCCCAAGGATAAACTTGTGAAAAAAGACCAGAAGAAGAATGAGGAAGTTATAACTATTAATGAAGACCTAAAGGGAAACCAAAAGGATGAAGAGGGGGACGGGCAGACGGGTTTGATGAGTGGAGGTTATAGATTGGTGAGCTTAGCCAAGGTCAAGTTTGTGGATAAAAAGGGAAACAAAAATAAATTGAGTTAGACGAAGAGGAAAATTTGAAAGTGGAAGAGTTTGAACCTTAGGAGGAGGAGAGTGAAGACATGGAGTTTGAAGATAGTGCCTATGAGATGGGAGAAGAAGAGGTTGAGGAGGATACCGAGGGCAAGGAGGAGGAAGAAATTGATAACAAAGAGGATACTGGTGAAATGGAGAAGGAGGGTCATTGAAGTGGTGCACAAAGCCCAAGATGTTTCTACTTCTGATGATACTAATGTTGTTTTCTTGAAAAGCAAGATAACCTTCTTGCAGGTTTAGATGGAATATATGGAGAAGGCGATCATCACCTTGATGAAGCTGACTGATGGTCTAATGCACTATGCAATGGTGGGAGTGGTTACTGGTCAAACTAAAATTAACAGGAAGCTGAAGAAAATTGGGAAACATGATGAAGAAAAGGACCTGGAAAACGAAGAAGTCTCGAATTGGAGGGAATTTATTTCCCAAATTGGTAAAAATTGGGCACTAATTGAAAAATCCAATTAAAGGCTCTTATGTTATGTTTTGATCTCCTTTTGATCTTTTTGTTATGTCTGCTCTTAAACTATCAATTCTCTGGTCGATCATCCCAGACTGTGTTTTCATGTTGGCTATGTTATGGTTTCGAACTTGCTGGTCTTTGGTTACTCTTTGTTTTAGTTGGTGCACCAAGTTTTGGGTTAGTATGTGGTATAATCTTGTTTTTTATTATAATTACACTGATCTTGTGGATGCTTTCATTGCTTATCTAGCCTATGTGCCTGTTTTGAAGGCTTAATTGTAATTGTCTGTTGTTTGTCAGGTCTAGCTGGTGCTATTTCCCCAACCTTTTTGCTATCTACGATTTTGGCTTCTCTATACTATGAGAATAGGGTCCTTCCTTGCTAATATATAAAAAAAAAATTATAATGGTTTTTCCTATATCCAAACTTGATTAGAAGGGTATAGGTTTTTCTAATCTGCGTTTTTGAAACTTTAGATGCCTAGTAGTGGTTCATTGGTTTTTAAATCAATATAAAAATATTAGGAGTAGGTAAAGATATATGTGGTTGAATGAGATGTTTCTATAATTAATTCAGATCTTTTTATTCCCTTAGATTCATATGGTGGTCAATGGAATTGAATGGGAAGCCTTTGGTCATAGAAAAAGGCTACTCTATACTCAAGTGGTTTAATAAAGGAATAGAGACTTTTGTTCAAATCGTTGATTTGATAGTGGTATTATATTTTGGGATGTTATTAATTATTTGTATGTTATTCCTACTTCTTACAAAATGACTTATTATCTTAATTTTTCTACTAAATAAAATAATTATGTGATGCTTGAAAGGAATTATGGCACTAGTTTGTGGCTGAATTTTTCATGGGTTTGTGGTAGCAAGTTGATTGAATTTTCACTAAGAATATTTATAATACGTTAGTCAAAGTGAACAAGTTTCATGTTCATTTTAACACTCTTTAGGAGGTGAATGAATCGGAAGAATCTTGGCTTACTAGGCTCAATAAAATTTGGTCTAAGTTCATTGAACCTAAAAAATGTTTCTTCAAATGTTTATGTTAAATAAAATTATTGTTATTGAAAAACTTTGTATATTGAATGGAGTTCTTATTCTTGTCATGATAAAGATTATATTGAACATATTTTGTTTGAGTGTTATTTTGCTAAATTAGTTTGGGACTATGTTTTTCCTATTTGATCTAGTTGGGAAAGGGTTAAAGTCATTAATTGATATTTGTATTGGTTCTTTTAGTGATTCAAATTTTCATCCAAAATCATTTCTTAGGTCTAGTTAGTCATATCTATTGAATTTTTATGTCATCTTTGGTTAAGAATAAACAAGCATATTCTCCAAGGTGTTTGTAGGAGTATTTCTAGCTTCTACAAAGAAGTCATTGTTATTATTATCTCCTTGATTTTTTTTGAGAAACTTGATAAAAGTGAAGAAAATTTGTTTAATTTTATTGAAGAACATTTAAAATTTAAAAAGGATATCAATTACAATAGGGGTAACAAAAAATCAATTTATGACAAAGGTTTCGATGTTAAAATAAATTATTTCAAAGAGCTTGAAGTATCTAATCTGTGTTTCTCTAATGTTGTTATTCTCTCATCTTTTCCAAAATGGAGGATTATGAAGTTCATAAAGTATGCCCTTCAATATCTTGCAAATCAAATTGAGATCATCATTGGTGAATAATAAAAGGCTACTAATGATAAAAAAAAATATAATGATTTTTAACTCCATCTTTTGGATATATGTTGTCGCTATTGACAAATTTAGTCTTTTACGATGTTGCCCCACTTGAATGATCTGATTATTGTGTTTGTTGATTTCTCTTTTGTCTTTGGTAATTATTTTTCATGTATGGTTATTAGACTAGTTTGACTACTTGGTTCTATTGGAAATATGAATCAACAATAACCCACTTGAAGCTGCAGTCTTCAATGGATCAACCAAGAAGAAAACCATCCACATAAATAAGAAATTGATGCATCAAGAGAAAGAAGGAAATATGATCAAATTATGATCTAGAATGCATTTAGATATCATGAGATATCATTAGATGATTTACAAATGAACAAGCACCTTGTATATATAGGCAAGGTGAGAGGAGGTAGGATAACTACCTGGTTATAAACATTAAATGCCTAATGCATAATTTTAAATGCATGAGTAGAATATTAAATGCCTAGATAACTATAAGCTAATTAATGAGATATGGCCCCATTAATACTAGTTTCTAGAAATGACAACTAGGAAACTTAGCTCCTAAGTAAACTTATAATAATGTGAATAGGTCCTCACTAAACAAACATCGTATGGTCAAGTTATGTATTTTCAAAAAAAGGGATAATTGTGCTAGCCGACAATGTAGAAATGACCCTTTTGATTTGATTTGTGGAAAATTAAATTGTTGCATGAAAAAAATAATGGATACCTAGATAATATTTTGATGCTACCAACAAAATCCAAAAATTGTTTTTGAATTCAAAAACCAGAACATGCGGTTTGGTAAAAAAAAGTAAAATTTAATCACAAGAAAAATAGTTGTGTTGGGATATTTGACAGTTGTTTTTGTAAGCTCTACTCAATCTATGCAAAATCTAGAAGACACTCAAAAGAGATGTCAACCCTGGCTATAAAACCCAGAAATCATTTTTCCTACAAATGAGTGGAAGGTGGAATTCTGAAGCAAAAAAGAAAATGGCTCCAATGAAAAATGATTTTCTCCAAACCCTTGCAGATCTGACAAAATATGTCAGATTTTGACAAAACGAAAGTCGATTTTGACTTTCCCAAACACCTTGGACTCAATGGTGAGGCTCTCAAAACCGCAACTTGCACTTAGCAAAACTTTCACGCCAAGATTGGTCCCTCATATTTGGGAAGAAATCTACAACACTGAAGCTATGATACCATGTAGGAGTTTATGGTGAACTCCTCAAACACCCCAAGATCACCTGCAAGACAAAATAGCTTCCACAAGAGATAAATGGCAGAAATATCATGCTATGATTAAGGATGCAAGAATGTCAAACTGAATATGGCAAAGTACATATGATGTCTTGCTTATATAGGCAAGGTGGTGAAGAGGATTAGACAAGATCATGACAAGTGTCTTAATCCTATCACATGAGACAACTAAGTCCTAACAACATAGGATAAGATAAGATCTAGAAAAGATAACTCATCCTTCTAGAAGGAATCTTAGAGCCTAAGTAAACTTAACATGTGAATATGTCCCCTAATTACCTAGTGAGTGAATTAACTAGGTACAAGACATTTATTCACACCAACAGGTTTTATATTTTTCATCCAAATGTTGGATCACTATCAATCCCTTTTTATTTTTATTTATAAGAACTAACGCTCTTTGAGCTATTTTTATACTCTTATTCAATATAAAAAAAACTTCATATCACTAAATATTGCTCCAAATCTTTATTGTGTTCATTTGTTGGAAAGATCTTGAAGTCCACTTTTAAATAAATTTAAAATAACATTTTTTAATATTTGTGTTAGGAATACAACCTTCCTCAAACATGTATATTATTTGGGGGGAAAGGAATTAACAAATATCTTATAGGTTATTGGTCCAAGTGCTCTATTTTTTTACAAAATAATATTTGATCTAAAAAATATTAGGCCTTCTAGATGTGATGACAAAGTAGATTTGATCCACAATACTCCAAAAAAACTGTAATTGGATCTTGCAAGCGCCTCTCAAATAAAAATACTTGCAAATATAGCCTCCAATGTTTAACTTGGACATAACAAAATACAAAATTTACTATCTATAATACTCTAAACTCAATGGTGAACTCAAATTTTCTCCACCAAGCTCTAAATTGTGTATGCAATATAAATCCACAAGCATACACCCCTTAATTTTTATATTTTTCATATTTTTTATGATTATTTGGGTCATCATTCAATGCAAGAGAAGATCATACTCATTTTTTTAGGACAACCAAGATCTCTAATCTTAGGTCTTCGGAATGACTATCCTCGGGTAGTCTCCCTCTCTCATACCATGTAATCTTTGGATATAGAGATAGCCAACCAAGATTATGAGAGATAGAAGTAAGCATAAAGAATCAAAAGACCAATATGAAAGAACAATATTATTCTATTCAAGGATACATGTGTAAAAAAGATCATTAGATAACCAAAGCTACAAGTGGGTATATATACGATACACCACTAAGAAATGTGAATGTACAATGAATGTGAGATGGCAAGAGATGGATTCATGTGTGAAATCTATCCAGGAAAACACCTACCTAGGAAAATTTATCCTATACTAGGTTCATAATATGCAATTTTACTAACTAAATTCAAGAAAATAAAATAATGCACATATTTATTAAGTAGTAAATTATGAAAATATTGAACTAACTTTTTTGGATTATCTATGTCAACTAAACTAGCAAAATCATGTATGAATTATCATTGTTCTAAATGTGCTTCATAATCATTATCTTTAATATAATTTCCAATAATGGGAATAATGATAGTGTTAATGAGAACATCACTTAAGTCACCATTCTCAATGGATTGAGCTATATAAGGATTCAAACAAAGACCTATCTTTAATGGAAGGGATGAGAATAAGATCCTAGCATACAACAAAACATAAAACCTTAAAGCTCCAATAATTAAAAAAATGAATGTCCAATCTTGTTTAAATTAAAAAAATAGCTAGAACTCAAACTTGAAAATAAATTAGTAAATAAAATCTTACATGTAAAGACAAGGGTGGGTAGGGTCGATGAAATAAATATGTTATAATGAATAAAAAAACTCTAAAATAAGATATAGTTATGAAGCATAAATAAAGAAGGAATACAAACCCTCATGAGATCTAAAAATAAAATATGCAAATAGAAAAGTTGGGCCTAGAAACCTAATGATTGAAGGAAAACCCCTAAGAGGATGTAAGAAATATTAGGTTGACCAAATAATATGATGAATTTTTTTTTCAATATAGTTTGTCTAAGGATAATTAATTAGTTATAAAAGCTTGGGGTTTAAAGAGATCTGACTAACAATTGAAATTACTAAAAAATAAGAAATTAAAATAAATTAAGTGTGATACTTAAAGCTTAAAGTTGAATTATGAACATGTGTTTACAAATGGAAAAAAGTTGATTTGTCGTTGGAGTATTATAACTCCCTCAAATGAAGATTCCATTTTTTGCAAACAATGCATGTTCTCCACTTAGGTTCACCTATATCAATGTGAGACTGATGTCTAAGAGTGAGGACTTGAACCTACACATATACTTGATCCTCAACAGTGAAGACTTAAACCTTCATGAGGACTTATATTGCAACTCATTGATCTAATCTAATCAATTGTGGATTGTTGGAATTCACTCAACTTAATTTTTTATGTCTAAATTTGTGTAGAGACAAGTGGTGCTTCATAACACCTTTTGTGAATATGTTGAATTGTGAAGGTTAAGTTCTCTTTAGTTAAACCTCCAGTGAATTGACTTTAAGACTATCAGTGAAGGATCAAAGATGACAAGCAAGAATGTAATAAGCCTAGGATGATGTGCTTTGATAAATATTAGAATGCTTTTATAAATGCCTCGTGATAAGTCTTATAAAACCTAGACATTCTCCATCATTATTTTCAAATGCACAAGTGAATGTCATTAAATACAACAACATAATGTTCAAATTTATACAAATGTATTTTAGATAGACTCATAAAAATTAATCAACTTGATAATATTTGAATTTGAATTTGAATAATTTAATAATTTAATATTTAATATTTAATTATGCGCAATGAAAATGACTTGAATCAAATCTTTCTATAAATTTAATCTTAAATAATTGAAAATTAATATATATATATATATATAAACATAGTAAAATAAAATATAAAAATATCGTGTCAAATTCTTTATCACTTATATATTTATTATTATATTTAAAATATTCTAATTAAAATATATAATTATCAACATTACAGATTAAAAAAAGGGCGTTTGCCTAATCCAACAAAATTTTGAATATGTTAGAAGTCATAAGCACTTACGATGCAAGCCATGTTAGGTGTGACCAAGCTTGTATAAATTTATTTGAAAATTGTTTGTCCATTATACCTGCCAAATTAGTGATGGAGGAATCTTACTCTTCCAATATCAAAAGGCCAAGCTAAAATAAAATAAATATTTCTCAAAAGGCCAAGCTAAAATAAAATAAATATTTCTCAAATGGCCAAGCTAAAATAAAATAAATACTATTATAAATATGTTTATGATGGCACGTGCAACAATTCACACAAAATTCTGGTCAAAGTTGCTCTCTATTTCCTTCAAAACTAAATATTATTATAAAAATATTTATGATGGCACGTGCAACAATTCAATGAGTCAATATCGACGGCTATTATTATTTTGTTTTGTATTCTACGAGAGGATTCTTTGGTCGCAAACAAGGTTTGAACACCATACCTCAATAAGTTAAATCTATGTAAGCCTCACTTTTCAGCTTTTATAATTATTTCCTAAATATTATATAGAGTTATTGATTAATCATTTATTTAATGTTATATATAATTAGCTTTTATAATTATTTCTTAGATATTATATAGAACTTAATGATTAATCATTTATTTAATTAATGTTGTATATAATTAAGTTGTATGTTTGACCTAAAAATAAATAAATAAATGTTTATGTTTGATAGAATGTTTTGGAGATAGATTGGAGTTCAAAGCTTCCAACCTCAGGTCTCTTGAAATATGGAAAAAAAAGAGTTAAAGATAGTATATGAATTGTTTAAAGTATTTGTGAGTATAATAGTATATAATATTCTATGTTATTTTATATTCATTATAATTTATTTATTTATTTAGATGTATATTTTTAACATTTGCACATTTGTTATGGATCTTTTTTATATTGTCTATATTAATTATTGTATTGTTTTTTAAATAAATAATTAAAATTAATAATTCTTTGTATATTAAAAGATGGGATGAAATAGTGTATTAGTTAAGGAAATAGGTTGTTATGATTAAAAGAAATGTGGTGAAACTTGATTTTCAATTGAATTTATAATAATTTGTTGAAAAGAGTATTAATGAGTAAATATGTTTAAAGTTTTATATGATTTTGTAATTTAAAAACTTTTTTTACAAGGATTAATCTAAGTAATCCCAATAAAATATGTATGTATATATAGCATTTGGATTATAATATCTCAATCTGACAACTTACAACTCATTATCGAGAATTGATTAATCTATGTTGATATATATGTATGTATACATGCATGCATACATACATCTATGTGTATATATCAACTTAGATTAATTTTAATACCCAATAAGGGGTTGTGAGTTAGAAGATTGAGATATTGTAATCCGAATGATAATGACTGTATATAATGAAACAAGAGAATAATATCATTTATTGAGTGTCTTAATGTATCTCTAAAGGTGGTGACAACAATTGGATTGGGTTCTATGCTCATAGCTATTTGTTTAGGCATTTTCTAGGTTTCCTTGTTGGTTGGTGTTTATAAACAAGAATATCTTCCTCCTCTTAGCCTTGGCATGGCTAGAAGTGTATGTAGGAGGTCCTTGGTCTTATAAAAGAAAGAGGGATGGAGAATTATAGGAAGGGGAAGTAGTGCCAACCAAGAGTTTTGAGGGAGGTGATGATCAATGATTTTGTTTCCTTCTAAGAATAGGAAATAATATATTTTTTTAAAAAGAGATATTGGGTGCTTTGAATTTGGGAGGTAGTTAAGTAAATAGATGGGGAACTATGTGTTTGAATTTGCAAGGCCATGGTAATTTTTTTGTTAGATCATATGTGCACTAGAGGCATGCATAATATATTTGAAATGACTATGATATAGCACAAGACTCATTGGTGCCTCTATGAGACCATTGTATAGCTTCCTTGATTAACCTAGTGCCATGTGTCTCCAAGCGATTTATCTAGGCTATTATGGCACATATTATTCCTCCTACATCATACTTGTTTTCCTTTGTCAAAGAGGAATAGGAAAATTAGCATTAATAGGGACAATTAAATAGTTAATACATTCTTTGAGCTCATTAATCTGAGCTCATAGCTCTACCTTGGTTTTAAAGCCTTTGCCCATCCAATTTGGTATTGTAGTTATTGATTCATTAAGGGAATATCTCTCTTCCTCTCTTGTCTAGTGACCAAGATTCATAGTTTACATGTGGTAGTCCTCGGGCTACATTTTTCTTATTTATTATCCACTAGTGGAGCAACTAGTTGTATTGTTCTTACACCTTAAGCATCCACTATGATATTTGATCAGATTCTAGCTTATTTTTTGATAGGCTAGGCTTGTAACATATTCAAGACTCTTGAAAGTATTGTTATGTATGTTGGTAGACCTTTTGTATTTTTTGAACTATTTTAATAAGCCATAAAGGCATCCTTGAATCACTCATAAAAGTTCCTCCACATGTTACTAATGGACTAGGTGGCCTAAGAAAGGTTGGTTGAATTTGATCTACCTGTGAAGATGGGCCAAATGTTACCTCTGGTGAACCAAGAGGAGAAGGTTCCAAGATCTTAGTAGGAGTATGCGTACCTACACTAGACAAAGAAACAATATCCCAGGAACTGAGCTTACATCAATAACTTCCACATTAACATGGTTATTATATTTAGTTTGTCCATCAAGTATAGGTTGTTGAGGACATTATTGAGAGAATTGCGGTGTTAGATTATAAATATGAAGAAAAGGCTTATGTATAGAATATGGAATGATACTTTGTACAAATGGAGGAGAACTATGTATAGGAGAAAGAATTGGATTGTGTATAGGATGAGAAAATAATTATGTACAAGAGAAGGAATAGGAATTTAGAAGGATTATGTGAAGGAGAGGAAATATGACTTTGTAAAAGTAAAGGAGAAGAAGCTAAGCTAAGTTTAGGATAAAGAGGTATATTTTATATAAGGGGAGAAAAAGTTGGCCCCTCGACTAGTGACGTTGCTAAAAGAGATAAAATAGTAGGCCCCATGTCTATAACTTATAACCCTTGATCTCATTCTTCTTTCCAAAAAAAAATGTTTATTCTTCTTCCTTTTCATTATTAGTGTTTATTCTGATGGGCATGCTTCATTCCATAACTCTTTTCCAATTTTAGATGATTCACCTTATATTTTTCTTGCTACATATTTCAATGGTAATTTGGACTATCCTGGATGGGAATATTCCATAATATGGATTCCTTATCCATTTCCTAACCCTTGTAATAACCTATATAGTCCTATTCTAAATAGAGGTGTCCTCGACAACTAACCAATCAACTCTAGGAATGGGTTGGTTGTATACTTTGTTCTGATTATAGGAGGTTCCAAACACTTTTCCATATTTCTTCATTATTTTAGGAACCTTCTCCAAACCACACCCCTTCACAAGATTGAGGTACACCCTACTGTAATATCTTATCCTAATCTCATGTTCACCTAAGTAATCAACCCAATGGTCCTCAATATATAGCACATAAATAAATAAAGAACCAATCAAGGGACCAATCTTACCAATTGGATAAAAATTTTGCCCATGTTCATGGAGCTCTATTAGCAAGGTACAAGGTAGTACCCAAAATAATTACAAGCTTCCACATAGGGCTTCTGAAACCTAAGACCAATATAGGAGACTAAGAAAGAGGTTCCCTATAAGGGTCATATCTCTCTAAGAGACAATGTATAAAGATGTGTATGTAATATATGTAATGAGAGACAAGATAAATGTGAAGAGAATGATAAATATAGAACAGAGATTAAGACCTACCTTTGTAATTTATATATGATAATATATATGGAGATATAAGGATTTATAAGATATATATATGTATGTGTGTGTGTTAAGAATGAATGTGTTTCTTATTAAATTTACATGTGGAATGCACTTAGATCTAGTTTCGATTGAACCACAATTACTCTTTTCTCTCACTGTATCCTCTAGGGTATAAATTGACTACATAAGAGATAATGGGGTTCAAATATCCAAACTATAGTTCCCCTTTCCTCTGGCCAATATTTTTTTCATTGTCGAGACCTTAGAGAGAGTAGTGAAGAAAATATAGGATATAAAGAGAAGTGATAACAAAAGAAAATGGGATAGTTAATAATACTTAGTCAAAGGAAAAATTTCTTAAAAATCTACAATTACAACCCTTAAGCATTAGACCCTTGTGAGAGGGGGTAGGCACTTAAAGGATGAAAAATGGAAAGGGGCAAGGGATCTAAAAATATTTAAATATTCAAAATTTAAATTAGCCATGGGACATATAAGGATTAATGGAAATCAAAATAAAAAAGACCCATAAAAAAAGGAGATAACAAAAGGAAAAGAGAGATTATTGAAAGAATTATGTTAGCAATGTAAGTTAATGCAGAGGAAAGAAGGTTGAAAAAACTCAGGATTGGCAAGAAAGGTATTGTAGAAGATGGAAAAAGAAAAAAAGAAAGAAAAGGAACAAGCCAAAGAGATAGTGATATAGATTAAGAGGGAAGAGAATAAGTGCATCACTGAGGGTGTTGTTGAGTGTGTCATTGTGGGTGTAGCCAAAGATATGAGAAATAATATACCACAAATAGAAATTTTTAATATGGATATGATAAGATAAATTATACAAAACATAGAAGTAGAAATTGAGGATTATGGAAAAACTAGAAATAATTTAGAGCAAGAAGTTACAAGAACTATGAAACAAACTCTAACCAAAATACTGACTAATTATCTAGATTGGGAAAACATTCAATTAAGGATATATGAGGATTGGTTACGGATGGTTACCCTATACAAAATCTCTAAACAATAATAGTTGATGTGGAATACTTGGATGAGTTTGTGAATAGAAGTATTTTAAACATATGAGAGAATGTAGTAGGAAATAAATCAGATCTTGCAAGTTTAACAACATGTAATAAAGTGACACCATTGAGTAATCGAATGTAATTTACCAAAAAAAGAACATCTCTGATGATGAAAATAAATTTTGAACAGACAAAACCCCTAGACCAAGAGTCACCCTTAATGTCATTAAAGGCAAGAATAATTTTTACAGAAGCAATAGAGAAGACATTAGATAATTCAAATTGTTGTTTCTAGATTTGATTGTGTATGAGATTTTTGTATCAACATTTCAGATCACACTCTGTGATCCATCATTAGGATACGAGAGCTAGAGGAGAAGAAATGAATATTTGTAGACCAAAGCTAACTTAAAAAGAAGTGGGAAGAGGAGGAAAGGGGGGCACAGGGTTCAAGGAAAAGGAATAAGGTCAAAATAAAAATGCAACTATTGAAGGGGGAAGGACTAGGCTAAAATGAAAAAAAAAGCAAATTAAAATAAAAATTGAATGAAAAAATATAAGAACAAAGAGACTAATAAGACTAACATAATAAAGCACAAGAGAAGGAAAGGAAAAGAACCAAAAAAAAAAAAGTTACAAAGAAATTCAATGCAAAGATAAAGAAAGGAATGAAGAAAAGAAATGAAATGAATACTCTATCCCTCTTCATTATTGATCTGCTTCCAACTCGTTCCATTTTTCTTCTCCCTGCACATGTGAGCCTGAGCATGATATCACTTCACAGTCGACTCACCACATTTTTTCTTATATCTTTTCTTGTCCCTCAAGCTCCCCCATTCTTCCTCTTATTCATGGCTGGGAGTCTAAGATGGTGGTCAACCTCTCGAAAGCTCCTCTTGACCCTTTGTCATCTATTTTAAAAAAAAGAGGTTTGGGCTTTGCCATATCTCCTCGCTCCATTCCTCACTTACACTTCCTCCTTGAAATTGAGAATTTTGTAAGCTCTCTCCCCAATGATATAGCTGAAGAAGTTAGACAAGACTATGTTGTTTCCCTCCATCATGCCAAATCTCCCAAATGCAACATCCCCAAAGCAGAGATTGTTGCCTTCAATAATTTTGTGCATAACAACAATCTTGTCATCAACAAAGATGATAAAGGGAATTCCATGGTCATCATGAACAAGCAAGATTACATTTTCAAAATGCTTAATCTCCTTTCTAATGTCGAGAGCTACAAAGTTTTATCTCGAAACCATTGTTCCAGAATTTTGAAAAAAGTGAAATCAATTGTTGTTAGCTCATCTTTTGATGATGTCACTAAGAGATGTCTAGTTCCCACCAAAGAGGTGACACCTCATATTTGTGGTGTTCAAAAGATTCATAAAGGGGGTGTTCCTTTGAGACCCATTATGGGCACCATTGGCTCTCCCACCTAAAATTTAGCTTCCTTCCTGGCCAAGCTTATCTCTCCTCTCATGGGAAAGTCAGTTTCCTACATCAAATATTCCACTCAATTTGTGGACTTCATCAAGGATGTTAAATTAGATAGCAATGACCTCTTGGTGAGCTTTGATGTTTTTTCCCTTTTCACTAAGGTTCCCATCTCTGAATCAATTGATATTGTTAGGCGAAAGTTAAATTATGAGATTTCCACACTTGTTGAAGTTTGTTTAAGATCTATAGTCTTTTTGTTCCAAGGAGTGATCTATGAGAAAACTGATGGTGTAGCGATGGGGTCTCCTCTTTCTCTTGTTATAGCAAATATTTACATGGAGCATTTTGAAGAAGTGGCTCTCTCCTCCCTCCCCCTTAATCTAAGATGGTGGAAAGGTCATGTGGATGACACCAACATTTTTTGGCCAGATGGTCATGAAAAATTATAATACTTCTACACCCATCTCAACAGCTTAGCCCCTTGCATCCCCTTCACCATGGACCTTGAATTTGATGGCCAACTTCCCTTCCTTGATATCTTTCTCATCAAAAATTCAGATGGCTCTTTAGGTCATCGAGTCTTTTGCAAGGTGACCCACACCAACCTTTACCTCCAAGCTTCTTCTCATCACCACCCTAGCCAAAAAAGTGGCATCCTTAAAACTCTAGCCATTAGGGCTTATCATATTTGTGATGAGGAAAATTTGAGCGATGAGCTAGCCCATCTATGCAAGGTCTTCAGTTTGAATGGGTACACTAGTAAGTGAATTTCTAAATCCCTCAACTAGGCTAAGGTGAGGTTTTATTCCAATTCCATCCCCCCAAAACCTAAGGTCCTCCCTATCGCTTCCCTTCCCTATATTAAAGGAATCTCCCATAAAATCTCCAAGATCCTTCTCAAAAGAGGTCTTAGATGTGCTTTCAAACCTTTTTTGACGGTTAAAAAGTGTATTCCCTCTCTCAAAGATCCTCGAGTTATCCTCCTTGACTTAGGAGTCTACAAGGTCTTGTGTTCCTTTGGCACCCCATATATAGGAGAAATAGGTCGTTCCTTTAGCACAAGAATCAAAGAGCATTGTGTTGATATTAAGCATGAACGAATCCTTAAATCAGCTCTAGCCGATCACTCCTCTTTGAAACACCACATATGAAACTTTGAGATTAACAATCACCCCATTAACCTTAATCGTCACGATGGTTGGAGTCTTAGCCTTTCGTGGCAACCCTTGTTGTCCAACCTGAGTAGTTGTCATCGTTAGTGACCTTGGTCGTGTGCTTCCTTGTGGTGGTGTCTTTCCTTGATCTTTTTGGCCTTCCTCTCTCCCGCTTCTTTAGCTCTTGGTCTTGCTCTACTCAGTCTTTCCTTCCTCTCTCTTGCTATTTTAGTGTTGTTCTCCCCCTTTGCCTTAAGGTTCTTCTCCCTTGGTCCTTTTCTTTTAACCTTTTCTTGTTTCCCTCTTCCTTCGGATTCCCCTCATGTTCCCCCCCCTCTCCCATTCCTTACTTTTTGGATTTAGCTTGTTATATCTTGGTTTCTAGATTAGTTCTTCTAATTTTTTATCTCTCTTCTTTTTATTTTCTTTAGTTATATTTACTTCTTGCTTTAGCTTGTTTATCTTGTCTTTTATTTTTAGTTTAGTTATTTTAATTTTTCTCCTTTTTTTTCTTCTGTAGTTATTTTAATTTCTCATTTGCCTTCAAAACTTTCCTTCTATTTCATTGATTTGTGTCTCTTCCTCTTTTTATTTTTCCTTTCTAGTTTTATTTTTATTCTATTATCATTTTCTTTTATTTATTATTTTTTGACATGTCTCAATTTGTGAGTCCTTCGTCCATGGCCTTATTCATGTATTAATGTTTTTTTATCACAATTATAGTCTCGTTTATCTTCATTAGTTTCCTTCCCTTCTCTTTGCATTTTCATTATTCTATTCTCTTTTTTTTTCTATTAGTTTCTTTCCTTTCTATTCTTCATTTTATTAGTTATATTTATATTCTCTTTACTCTCATTTGTTTAAAGTGTTTCTTTATTTTCTTAATATTTGTCCCTCCTCTTTTTATAATTTTTTTTTCTATTAATTTATTATCCTTTTCTTTTATCTAATTATTTTTTCATTTATTCTCATTTGACTTTATAATGTTTACTTGTATTTTTCTATTCTCATTTGCATTGTTGAATTAATTTATTATGACCTTTTTTATTTATGCATTACTTTCCTATTTATAGTCTCGATTGTCTTCAAAAGTTTCTTTCTTTTCTCCTTTGCATTTGTATATTTATATTCTCATGTGTATGCTTATGGGTTCTTTATATTATTTTCTTCTTAATTTAATTCACTTTCTTTTATTCTCAATTGTCTTTAAAATGTTATTTGTCTCCTTTTCTTTTATAATTTTATTTTCTTATTATTATTTTATCCATTAGTTTTAACTTATTTCTTGTGTCTTTAAAATGTATATTTCTTTTCTTTGTTATGTGTCTCTTCCCTTTTTATAAAATATTTGTTTCTTATTAATATTTAATTATTCATTTATTTTCTTTTCTTCCTTCCTTTCCTTATCTTTGCATTGGCTTTATTTGTAGCTTATTTTTGTTTTTGTTTATTTTCCTTTCCTTCACTTGTGCTTTATTATGTTAGTCTTATTAGTCTCTTTGTTCTTATATTTTTTCATTCATTTTTTATTTTAATTTTCTTTTATTTTTTATTTTAGCCTAGTCCTTCCCACTTCCATAGTTCCATGTTTATTTTGACCTTGTTCTTTTTCCTTGAACCTTGTTCCCCCCTTTCCTCCTCTTCCCACTTCTTTTTAAGCTAGTTTTGGTCTGCAAATATTCATGTCTTCTCTTCTAGTTCTTTTATCCTCATGATGGATCACATTATGTGATTTGAAATATTGATGCAAAAATCTCATACACAATCAAATCCAAAAATGACAATTTGAATTAACAATATGGATTGTGGAAATTTGATATTATTAATAAGACATTAGGTAATAAAGAGATAATAAAAAGAGAAGGTGAGTAAAATAAAATAGTAACCCTGGAGACACACTACTATACTATTAATTTGGGAGATACAAATAGAAAATTTGAAGAATAGGAAGATATGAATACCTCTAGGAAGTTTCCTATTTTTGAAAAAGACAACAATGAAGCTATAGAACGTACCTTTGTAATGGAATTGATGTGGCAAAGATAAAATATAACTAGGGATAGCACTAAACTGTTTGATTTCACTGTGACCTTAAGTGATTCCCTTAAATGGTACTAGAAGACCTATCCCACAAGTGATAAAGATTGGGACATAGTAAAAAGGATTTTTTGGAAAATTTTGAATCCCTAGAACTACCTATCAAAGGGATAAGTAAACTAAGAGAACTCACACCAAAGGAAGATGAAACAATAAAAAAATTGATAAAATATTCAAAGAAATAAAAAGGTTGGAAGAACCTTAATTGAAAAACATAAAATCAAATAGATTATATCTAGAGTGACACCAAAGATTAGAATGGACCTAGATAGAAGGAACTTCAATACATAGTCATATTAGTAACTTTATCCTTTCAAATAGAAAATCAATCTTGGAGGAAATTTGAGAAAGAAAAATAAAACAAAGAAATGGAAAGATTATGATTAGTAATTGAATAATTGAGACTAAGATAAGATATTATGGTGAAAAAATATACCCTTCCACAAATACCCAACATATGTTGTACATATTGTTCTCAAGAAGGTCAATTGTGAAATGAATGCCCAAAATAAATAGGAGAAAAGAAGGTGAATGAATTAAGGGTAGATTTAAAAGCACTACCTACAAATATTAACTCAATCTATTGTGGGGTCTATGGTGAATTGGATGAATATGAAATTAAAAAATTTCCATCTAAATTATTTTGATTGAGAGGGGAGCCAAACCTAGGGAGCTATAATGAGGAAAGAGGAAAGGCATAATTAAAAGGCTTGGTGGAAATATCACTTTACTTCTAAGACTAGAGAAATATAAATACCCTAAAAAACCAAAAAATCAGGGACAATATAGCAATAGATACCAATTCGAAGTAGATAAAGTTCAAGATAGAGGGGAGAAAAAGGTAGACATATGCCACCTACTTCAATTCTAATAAGCAAGATCATTACACAACTGAATGTTGGGGAGATAAGAAAAAGAAATGTGGATTTATGAAAGTATCAAGTATGATATATTCAATTATGATAAAGTATAAAAATATTATAATAATGTGGCACCACAATCCAAAAGTGATGAACTACAAAACTTAAATCCATATAGAGGGGAAAGACTAATAAAAAAAGTACCAAAAAACCAAACTGAACAACTAGGAGATGTCAAAAAGTAGAGTGGGTTGAATTTGAAACTATCGAGACAAGTATCTCTGAAGAAGGATACCAAATCCATACAAAATAAAGAAATAAGGAGAAAAATAAGGTAGCAATGGTTACCAGATAAGGAACAAATACTGCAAATGAAAGATACACAACCACTGAGGAAGAGATAACTATAGACGAAGAAGAATCCCAACCAACCAAGCAACATCACATGACTAGGTAGTAGAACAAACAAAGAAATTCGTTACTAAGGAACAATAAAAGGAAGAAAAAAACCAACTTCTTTGAAAAAGAGGTGGGCATATTAAATAAACTTATAAAAAAATTATTCAACATTTTAACCTCTTAGACAAACTAAAATAGTTCTAAAAATACTAGAATAAATAGCAATCTCAATTACCACATATAAGAACAATAGGGAAGGATGAAAAATAATAGAAAACTAGACCCATCATGATTATTGTTAGCATAAACCATAAGAAACTTAAAAACATGATGGTAGACTTAGGAGCTGACATAAATATTCTCCCTAAAAGAATTTGGGAATAATTGGGGAAGCCCAAGCTTGAACAAACACCCTAAAACATTAACCTATTGAATGGTACTAGGATGAAAACATAACTTGGAGACAAGTAGAAGTAAGTGTTACGAGAGTAAGAAAAATCATAGACTTTGAGGTAGTTTCCATTAAAGAAAATTTTGATTCATTTAACACACTACTTGGACTAAGGTGGTTTGTCAACATAAATTGCATTTTAGATTCATGAAAAGAAGAAATAGTGTTTGTTGATGAAGAAAAAATATTCAACATTCCCCTAGGGAAAATACCAAATGAATCTTACACACAAAGGAATTAAATGTAGAAGAATATCACAAATCTAATAATAAAAATATTTTTATACAATATCAAAATTACCCCTAAATGAAACTTTTGAAGAACCAAACTTAGAAGGCGAAGTAGGAAAAGAGAGCAATAAATTTATAGCACAAACAATGAAGAGGGATTGGGTGCATGGATGTAGGAAGAACTAGAATTTCACTCCTAAAGGATTACCAAATTTTGATGAATATTTATGATAAGGAAGATATCGAAGGATGCTCCACATTCTACCACATTATAAAGAATATACTATAGAATGATTGTGGCAACTTAAGATATCATGAAGATAACATAATTGGAACATCACATTAGATAAAAAACATATCACGTGGTATCTTTCATATTAAACTCCCTAAGTATTTAGGCATAGGAGACCTGTTATCATACATTACAAAAATAGAAAAAATATTTAAGACTAAGGAGCTAATCCTCGACATATTACAACACACAGTTATTTATAACATTGCAATATTTTTTATGTGTTTGTTCTATCCTCTCCTAGTTCATTCCTGGTTTGAACTAGCTCTTATTTTGGCCCTTTGGGCTCTCTGTATCAAGGGTACAACACCTTGCAAATGCTGCTTACTTTATCAAAAACATCGCAATCTGGCACAATATGCATAAGAATAAGATTACCGAATGGGAGATATTTAAAATCCTAATAAAAATAAGATACCTATGGGAGGAAGGGGAATACATGGATATACCAAAGTATAATGGTGATATTTTACCAAAAGATCACTTAAATCCTTGTATTGAAAGGTGGGAGACAAGGAACGAGTATGAGATTCACAATTATATATTCAACTATTTTATTGGACACTCCAAAAACTCTAGCTTGGGTATATATTATGTGCCACCACAAGGGAAAAAATATTGCAACATGCTAAAAGTGTGGAGAAATTGCAAGAGCTGGTGAGCATATTGCAAAATAGTATACCACAAGTACAAAGCGATACTTCCCTTCCCCTGCCGCAACAACTCAAATAATTAGTGGATGGCATGCAATCATAATTACAATTAGAGAAGGTCAATATACAACAAGAGACCCAATAGGAAATTTTAAAGAAGAATTTGATGAGGAAACAAAGGAGGGTGCAACAACATAATCCCAGTCAGAAATATAGATAAAGAACATAGAAGGAAATATAGTGGAGGTAAATATAATTTACCAATTTTATCTTTAGTGACCCAACCTCACCAAGAACCCTAAGTATCAAATCACTCAATTAGAGGACCAAATAGTGCAGATTTCGTCCACATGTGACCCAC
This sequence comes from Sequoiadendron giganteum, assembly GCA_007115665.2. NCBI lineage: Eukaryota > Viridiplantae > Streptophyta > Pinopsida > Cupressales > Cupressaceae > Sequoiadendron > Sequoiadendron giganteum. The sequence continues at coordinate 518,197,703 of CM021105.1, read as the reverse complement.
TAAAAGATATGGATGGCATGGTAAGGGCAGAAATAGAGAATTTGTATACTCAGTTACAACAAGTCTAGAAGCAAAGGGAGAAAATAAATATGGAAATTAAAAAACTAAGGGAGACAATTAGTATAATGTTAGAAAACCTAATAGGAATTTTAGGGGAAGAAAAGAATGAAGCACAAAAAATCTAGATGCCCAGTAGTATTATGGAGGAAAAGGCAACACACATCAACACCCAAGGACACATCAAAGTCCTACAGAAAGCAAAGAAACAATGGGAAACTACACTCACATAGCTAAAGTTCATCTACAAACGCATTCTTCCCAAGAACCAAACATCATGTCTCAAGGATAAGACATCATTTTAAAAGGGGGATAATTTTAGCAGGGTTTAAGGCAGTGCCAAAACATACCACAAGCTACTGCATAGGATGTGAAAGTCGATATTGACATAGGAAACTAAACAGGAAGTTCCATATGAGGGTCACATCTCTCTAAGTGATAATTTATAAAGATATATATGTAATATATATAATTAAAGACAATATAGATGTGGAGAGAAGTAAAGAGAATGATAAATACAAAGAAAATACTAAGACTTGCCTTTGTAATTGATATATGATAATATATATGGATATATAAGGATTTATAAGATATATATATGTGTGTTATGAATGAATGTGATTTTTATAAAGTTATATATGGAATGCATTTAGATCTAGTTTCCCTTTTACAATTACTCTTTTCTTTCATTGTATCCTCTGGGGTATAAACTAACTACATAAGAGATATTAGGGTTTAGATCTCTAGACTATAGTTCCCCTTTTCCTCTTGCCAAAAATATCCATTATAATATATTATACTTCTATCTTATAATTATTCACACTCTGAATGGTGGCACAATAATAATCCCCAAACTTGATGGGGAAATCATTTCCAACCTTATGTTTGTTGACAATTAACCTCTAAATTTCAACCACCTATCTATAGATCTCCAAAATAATGATCTTGTCGCTTGGGTATCTTACGAGTTTATAAGGGCCCTTGTGAAACCCTCCATTCCTAACATATGAAAAGGTATTGAATTGGAAAAGCTAAAATCCAAATTCATTTATGACTTCAATAACTTGAAAATGAAGTATTTTTCCATAATCACTTTCTAAACATTGAATAATAGAAAAGTCAAAAGCATCATTCACCCTGTTGTAATATTTATAAATTTTATTCAATTACAACTAAGGATAATGATCATACAATTTAGTTTCTTCCAACTAAATTATTCCAACAATATTTTGTCCAAGGAAATTTTCTTGGTGTGCCAAAAAATACACCAAGTAGGATGTCATATAGAACTTACTAGTCTACCTCAAGTCTACCAATTGTTCATCCAAAGTACTGCTTATCAGTGTAGCCCAATCAATCATCTTATTATGATATATTTTAAGGATAAAATATACCATCCATGGATATACTTCTTTCGCATTAAGTTTTCCAAATACCTTGCTAAGAATAGTGATCATGTCTTTGGAATCTTCTTTGAACTCACTCTTGTGGTTTTCCTTAGCCATTTTTTTAGTTGATTTAATTTTAGTTAGCAACAAGGATTTGTTCACAAAATTTGGGTTTTGTAATATCATAAAGCTTGCTACATGTTTATTTTCCCATAGTGTGCATAAGTGGGGAGACCGAACACCCTTTCAATGTATTTTGAATTGATGTCCAAAATAGTTTAGCCTATCTGGCCAAACACTTTTTCTTTTTCCTTGAGTATAATCCTAAGACAAGGTCTAAGGATTGGAGGGAGATGAATAATGCAACAAATTGCATCAAGATAGAGTTCAACATGTATTTAACCATTATAGTTTTATCTCCATCTACACTAACCTTTTGTAGAAACTTTTGAATATCCACATGTACAAGGAGAAAAAATATTAGATGGAAGGAGATAGCCCTTGTATATGTATTTCATTTCTTCGCCTTGGGCTTACCCTCCTTGCATCAATAATGTGAAATAAAAAAAAAAGTATAATTGGTTCTAAAAAATTACCTTATTAGGAAATTAGACATAAAATTAATCTATACTTTATTATATATTATCATATTCAAGCATACTTCCCAAAATGAGGTTTAAACAATATAGAAAAGTTAAATTATTATCATTCTAAAAATTGGACAAATAAGCATCTAAACTAGCATCAAAATTCAATAGTATAGGTACCTCTAAAAGAGTACATTGGAGTTGGAAATTTCAATGTCCTTATAGTGTATACAACACTAATATAGTACTAAAATAAAGGACCTTCAAAAATCTGATCTCAAAAGGATATTACATTGGACAAAATAACACCAACAAACAAACATTTATTTTCCAGAAAGACACAAATTGGGAACCTCACACAAACTAACCTGAACACACAAATGAAAATTAGTTAAAGTATAAAATCACTTAAAATTAAACATCACAAATTTATAGTTTGTACAAGGGCATACCACAAAGGCGTACCCCAAAATTCCAACAAACTAATGACTTTATGTTGACATCATCAAGGAAAAAATGGTTTCCAATTACAATTGATGGATCTATCAAAGGAAATGATCCAAAAATAAACAAAGGCATGTCAAGAGTGAATCGAGACAACACAAACAAAAAACAAAGGAGAAGAAGAAATGAACTAAAAAAAATAACAAACACATACAAATAAATAACAAAAAAATACACAACAATATACAAACACACACACACAAAACAAAAACCATAAAAAGAAAAGAAAAATGGGAAAGCCTTACTTGGTAATGTCCAAAAGGTAGGGTATGGAAAATTTAAGGGAAAATAGGGATGAATCTAATGACCCAATAGTGCGAAATACATTCCCTTAACACTGATACAACAAAGGAGAAGAGAAAAAAAACAAGTTATAATAGCTTCTAAAACTACTGAGATGAATACATATAGAATAAATGAGATAACAAAATATTAAGCATTCACAAATGACACAGTATTTATGTGGGGAAACGTTTTCAGGTAAAAAACCCACCACACCAAACAAAGACAATTTTGTATTACAACAATTAAATATTACATACAAAATTATTCAATTTTCACTCTATGATCAACTCACAACAACACTCTGATTATTTTCTCACTGTTACAATACTTTTCTCTCCAAGTATTCAATGAGTTAATCATTGACCTCCATTGACTTGCAACTTACATGTACATATCCATCAACCTCACATTGACTTTTCAAGTCTTCATCACATTTACACTATCAACCAATACCATGACTTTAGGTTCATGCATCGAACTTCCAATACACCATCGATCTTCACTAATTGCATCGAGCCACCAAACAATAACTTCACCACCCAAATCAGGTTCTTGTCATCAGCTGAAATCGGCCTGCAATAACTAATTTTACTACATTGGCCTTTAGTCAATCAAACTGTTGTCAAACTACCACGTGTCCTTCTGTCATTCGTTGTCACTTTAACTTTTTGGTCCAACTTGGTTGATCAAGCTCCGAGATCGTCTGAGCTCTTACCGTGCTACCGTCAAGTCCATATGACCCTGTTGTGATATGGCGGTGACCTCATCCGAGCTCACATCACCATCTACCGCACTACCGTCGAGTTCGATCAACCGGACCGCAGTATAGAGGTAAGTAGCCTGGGGGACCACTAGCGGTCAAACCGCGCTACTGCGAAGGCCGCCAGGGCACCCCGTGGTAGGGCAGTGACCACCGGCCAGACCCCTAGTGGTCTTACTGCAGCCACTGCAGTGAGAAAGCTCACCGTCCGTGGTGGAGCGGTAACCACTAGGCACAACATTGGCCGTCTCACCGTGGCCATCGTGGTGAGCGAACTCACTGCTCGCGGTGGGGAGGTAACTGCCAAGACCACTATTGGCGGTCTCACCGTAGACACCACGGTGAGAGGACCCACTGCCTATGGTATGGCAGTAATCATTGAGCTAGGCCACTAGCGGCCTTACCATGCACGGTAAGGCATTAACCGCCAGGTCTGTTATCACGGTACCGCCAGGGCCAAACATAGTCATCGCGGTAAAGTGATAAAGGCTGAAAACAAAAAAAAATTGCCAAGTCTTGAATTCTGAGGCTTAGAACTAGAAGTTGAGACACAAATTTTCCCAACAAGCTCCCACTTGGCGAAGACTTCCAGCTCCCTCTAGACTTCAAAAAATCACTAATGGTCATAGGCCCCAAGGCCCATCGATTCTACACACCATCTGAACTTGTCTGTGCTCATGAGATTTGTCAAAGCATCTGCAACATTCTTCAAAGTGTCAACCTTTTCAAGACAAACTCTTCCATCTTCCACCATGTCCCTCATGAAGTGAAACTGCACATCAATATGCTTCGTCCTGGCATGGAAAGTCAGGTTCTTTGCCAAACAAATGGCACTCAGATTTTCACAGAAAATAGTCATCTTCCCTGCATTAAAACCAATGTCTAAACACAAACACCTCTGCCAAACTACTTCCTTATAGGCATAAGTTGCAGCCATGTACTCTGCCTCTATTGTGGATAAAGCAACTACAGTCTATCGCTTTCTCATCCAACTGATTTCTCCACCATTAAGCATGAACATATATCCAATGGTAGATCTTCTACTGTCAATGTCCCCTGCCCAATCAGAATCAACATATCCCTGAATGTTGAGAGTCCTCTGTAATGCAACCAAACTGCCATGGTAACACAGAGCATAATTTGAAGTCCCCTTCAAATACTTGAATACTCTCTTCACAACATCCCAATGTGATCTTCCCGAATTTTCCATAAAATGGCTTAGAACTCCTACTACTTGGGAAATGTCTGGTCTTGTACAAACCATTGCATACATCAAACTGCCAACAACACTTGCATAGGGCACACTAGTCATGTCCTCCATCTCAGTTGCAGATTTTAGACAGTCTTCAATAGATAGTTTTGTTCCCTGCATAACTGGAACAACTAGCCGCTTGCAATCATTCATCCCAAATCTCTCTAGAATGGTGTTCACATACTTACTCTGACTTACCCAAATATTTCTTCTTGTTTTGTCCCTGGTTATCTCCATTCCTAGAATGTACCTTGCTGCACCAAGATCTTTCATTTTGAACTTTGCAGACAATTGAGATTTAAGATCAGAAATCATAGTCTTGCTATTTCCTATGAATAACATATCATCCACGTACAGTGTAATAAAAAGCACATGATCATTATCATATTTATGATAAACACAATGATCATAGTTTGATCTTACAAATCCCATAGACAACACAAATGTGTCAAATTTCTGGTACCACATTCTAGGAGACTTCTTCAAACCATACATAGATTTATTTAACTTACAGACCAGATTTTGTTTACCTTTCACAATGAAATGCTCAGGTTGGGACATATAAATTTCTTCTTCCATCTCACCATGGAGAAACATTGTCTTCACATCCATCTGCTCAATTTCAAAGTCATACACATCTACCAATGATAACAAAAATCTGATGGATGTCAGCTTTGCTACAGGGGAAAAAATCTCTCCATAATCAATTCCCTCAATATGGGAAAATCTCTTTGCAACCAGTCGTGCCTTATACTTCTCAACACTGCCATCAAGGCATGTCTTCTTTTTGAATATCCACTTACAACCAACAGGCTTTCACCCTTTAGGAAGTGGTACCAAATCCCAAGTTTCATTCTTTTTCAATGAATCCATCTCTTCATCCATGGCTACGAGCTAAGAATTTGAATCATCAATATTACAATCATCAAGCCATTCTACAAAAAAATTATTCTTCAAGGGTTTTAAACCTTTCTCACATATGTGATCTAATCTATGATGCCACAACATAGTCTTCTCAGCTGGGAGTTTTACCTCCAAAGCATTTGCAAACACATAAGTGTCTTCATCTTTCTCTACAGGGACTTATTTACATGACTCTACAGAGGCATTGTTACATTGAACATGACGTGCATCCAACTTGTATAGAGTTCCTATACAAACACTCTTAGCCAACACCATTGCACCGCTATCCATTTTACATCCTTTAGTAGAGAAAGAAACTTCTACACTAGCATCATTTAACTTACTAACAGAAAGAAGATTATGAGCCAGACTTGGTATATGCAGTACACCACCAATACCTTTGACTCTCCCATCAGGAAACTAAATTCTAACTCTTCCTCTGCCAACTATATCCAGTGTTGAATCACTTGCCAGGTACACCTTTCCACCATCATACTTCTCATATTTAGATAACCAATCTCTATTGGACATCATGTGAAAGGACGCACCTGAGTCAACCAACCAGACATCATCTAATGCCTGAGTTGTCAAGGCTACTACAATGAAGGCATCTGCATCACTTTGAGAGATTCATTATCATAATCATTCTTCTTCTTCTTCTCCTTGCAGTCCTTCTAGATATGACCAAGTTTCCCACAATTCCAACATATCACCTTGAACTTTTTACTAGGAGATTTTGATCTCCCTGCAGATTTGGATTTCAACTTCTTGTCCTTCTTCTTTCCTTTCTCCTTTGGTCTACCTCAAACAATAAGGGCCTCTTTGTCCATCTCAGAAGACTTCCTTCACATTTTTTTAGACAGAAGCAAAGCAACCACGTCATCTATCTTGAATGCAGTGGTTGTGCTTCCAATAGCCATCACTAGATGATCCCAACTGTTAGGTAATGAACACAACAAGAGCATGCAACGATCCTCCTCCTCAATCTTTACACCTACAGACGCCAACTGAGTAACACTCATGTTAAATGAGTTTAGATGGTCTGCAATAGATGCACCTTCCTCCATCTTCAAGGAGTACAAATTCTTCCTCAGGAATAACTTATTTACCAGAGACTTTCCCTGATAAATATCACCAAGCTTGTTCCACAATGAAGCTGCAGACTACTCCTCATGGATGTTCAGGAGTACAAAATCGGCTAGACTCAGTCTTATTTGACCTCTTTCTTTTCTATCAGCAAGATCCCAAGCCTCTTGTGTCGTACTTTGTGGCTTAGTTCCAGACACTGCTAACCAGAGGTCTCTATCCACCAACAAGTCTTCCATTTTGAGTTTCCATAACTCAAATTTTCTGCCATGAAACTTTTCAATATCTACTCTATTTGATGTACTCGCCATCTCAAATAGAAACACATTTTAACAATGCAAGACTCCCACTGAAACAGTATTAGCACAAAAAATTGACATTTTCCAACAAGGATAACACATCTGACCAAGCTCTGATACCACTTGAAGGGAAAACAGGGATGGATCTAATGACCCAAAAGTGCAGAATACATTCCCTTAACACTAATACAACAAAGGAGAAGAGAAAAAAAGAGTTCTAATAGCTTCTAAAACTACTGAGATGAATACATACAGAATAAATGAGATAACAAAATATTAAGCATTCACATATGACACAATATTTACATGGGAAAAAAAATTCAGGTAAAAAACCCACCATACCAAGCAAAGACAATTTTGTATTACAACAATGAAATATTACATACAAAATTATTCAATCTTCACTCTCTGATCAACTCACAACAACACTATGAATATTTTCTCACTGCTACAATACTTTTCTCTCTGAGTATACAATGATTGAATCACCAACCTCCATCAACTTGCAACTTACATGTACATATCCGTCAACCTCACATTGAATTTTCAAGTCTTCATCGCATTTACACTATCAACCAATCCCATGGCTTCAAGTTCATGCATCGAAATTCCAGTACGCCATCGATCTTCACTGATTGCATCGAGCCACCCAACAATAACTTCACCACCCAAATCGGGGTCCTATCATTAGCTGAAATCAGCCTGCAATAACTGCTTTAACTACATTGGCCTTTAGCCAGTGAAACTGTTGTCAAACTGCCACATTTCCTTCTATCATTCATTGTTGCTTTGAATTTCTAGTGCAACTCGGATGATCGAGCTCCAAGCTCGTTCGAGCTCTTATTGTGCTACCACCGAGTCCATACGACCCTATTGTAGTATGGCGGTGAGCTCATCCAAGCTCACCTCACCATCTACCACACTACCACTGAGTCTGATCGACCCGACCACGGTATAGTGGTAAGCAGCCTGGGGGACTACTAGCAGTCGAACCGCGCTACTGTGAAGGCCGCCAGGCCACCCCATGGTAGGGCAGTGACTGTTGGCGGTCTTACCGTAGTCACCCCAATGAGAAAACTCACTGTCCACGGTGGAGCGGTAACTGCTAGGCACACCGCTAGCAGTCTCACCACGGCCACTGCGATGAGCGAACTCACCACCCACAATGCAACAGTAACCACCAAGACCACCACTAGCGGTCTCACCACCCATGATGGGGCGGTCTCACTGTGCCATCGTGGTGAGTGAACTCATCGCGTGCAGTAAGGCAGTAATTGCCAGGGTAGTCACTGTGGTACCGCCTAGGCCAGACATAGCCGCTGTGGTAAAGCAGTAAAGGCTAAAAACAAAAAAAAATCACCAAGTCTTGAATTTTGAGGCTTAGAACTGGAAGTCGAGACACAAATTTTCCCAACAAAAATGAGAAATTAAAATAATACCCACAAACATAGAAACATACATACACACACCTAGATAAAATACTTTGAAACTTACTCACTATGTTACCAACAAATCTCTTGACCTTGAATTTACAAATACTCGCATATATGGTTGAAAAATTGCTAGAGTACAAGAGTAAATAAGAAAAAGAAAATATAAAAAAATGAAGTGGAGAATAAAAGAGGGAAAACACATGAGTAATAAAATTAAAATCAATGCACAACCAAGGAGGTAGGTCAAGATAACATCGATGCATAGGCGTTCAAATTTCAAAAAAGATTGAACGGTCGTGCCTAGATGACAAAATCTGAAAGTTTGATATCAAGGTGTCAAGGATGCATTATAAAGCATTTCTAAATGACCTACTCCAAAATTCTGAAAAAATTCAACATACATAAATTACTAAGGAAGCAAGAAAGGAGAAATATAAGCTAAAAGAAAAAAATAAAATAAATAAAAGAGATATTTAGAAAACTCATGAGGGCGCAATATATATATATTCCCATAATAATTATTTATTATAAAATAAACAATGTGTAGTAATTAAGAACGAATGATTATTGTATTAAAACATTCAATTTTAACACATTAAAGTAGAATTCCAAAGAAGCATAGTAAATAAGATGTCACCCAAAATATTAACACTCACAATTACAACATTTTTCTAGATTTCCAAAGTGTAATGTTTTCAAAATTCTCCAATGTCTTATCACAACATATACTTTTATACATTAATGTTGGAAAATATGTGCCTCAACTTTGTTGGGGATACGGATTCGATTTTGTCATCAAGATATGCATCTAAGACAATAGTGCCTTAGTGATTTCAATTCAAAATCACATCAAAGACACAACCAACTATGCCATAAAGCGAAAACAGGCATAGTTGATCCCCCATTGATCCTCTGAGAGAAGAGAATGCAAACAAATAGCATATTCAACATAAACAGATAACCATGAAAGACAAAACTATGAACACACAAATATACATGGGGAAAACCCTTTCGAGTAAAAAACCCCACCTCCAAAACATTCAGCTCACATGTATTATTCAGTAACTAAAATGGTTACAATACAAGACTAGAGCTATGCTCTTCAGGATATTACATCTTGTCCATCTAGAGAATGGCAGGCAACAACAAAACCAAAACCTTCACACAGTTACAATGTCACCCAAGTGACATACTATGAGATTCCCTTCAGCTCCTCATAAAATATTGTCTCAGCCAGCCTCATAGCCAGCACAGCCCCAAGGCCTCCATAGGTTCACATCTTACTAGATTCAAGAGTCTAAGTGTTCACTGTTGAATAGATCGAACACTCTCAGCCTCTCTCAGATATCGCTCATCATTTGTCTCAAACTACACACAAGATTATTTATAATCTTACACCATGTGCATACCTGTTCAGCCTATCCCTGCCAGCAACAGTCATCCAAGATCATAATTATCCTACCTGCAAGCCCCCATACTTCACTGATAACGTGCATCACTTATACAGCTGCATCGAGCCACACAATCATTAGTTCAGCCCAGACGCATCCATCAACCTTCCATCAATAATACAACTCTATCACAATCAAGAAATAACACTCTAGCCAATGGGATCTCGAAGAACTTTCCACGTGTCACCAATCCATTCGTCTATTGCTGCTAACAGTCGGTCAAACCGGTCCAACTCGGTCAACCGAGTTTTGAGCTCACCCGAGCCCATACCGTGTTACCGTCGAGTCCATCCGACCCAGCCACAATATGGCGGTAAGCCATCTGAGCTCCTTCGAGCTTTGGACCACCTTTATCTTCAGCCAACCAAATACTACCAACCAGCCACGTGTCGCCCTATCATTCGCCTGTCATTCAAACACCGAGTCCAACTCGGTCAAACACTACCCTGAGCTCATTCGAGCTCCTACCGCACTACCGCAACCTTGTTGGCCTTGCCTCGTGGTATGGTGGTAAACGCCTTGGCAGACCGCTGACGGTTTTACCGTAGCCACCTTGGTCAACCATCTCATTGGCTATGGTATGGCGGTAATCGCCAGCCAAGCAACTGGCAGTCTTACTGCAGCCACTGCGGTTAGCCAAAGCATTGGCCACGGTATGGCGATAACCGCTAGCCAGGCTGCTGGTGGTCATACTACGGCCACCACGGTCAGCCATTCCACTGGCTGTGGTATGATGGTAATCGCTAGACCCAACCACAAGTGGTTTCACCACGCTACCGCGGTGAGAGGACCCACTGCCTGTGGTATGGAGGTAACCGCCAAGGCCACCGCTGGTGGTCTCATTGGGCTACCATGGTGAGTTGAACCATTACCTATGGTATGGCGGTAACTGCCAAGGCCGCCACTGGTGGTCTCACCATGCTACTACAGTGAGTTGAACCACCGCCTTGGGTATGGCGGTAACCGCCAAGACCACCACTGGCGGTCTCATCCCGCTACCATGGTGAGTTGACCCACTGCCTGCGATATGGCAGTAACCACAAAAATCAGTCAAAGTTGTTGCGGTAAAGGCAAGGAACTTGAAGGAAAACATGAAGATCAAAGGGAAAACCTAGAAATGTTGAGGCAAAAATTCCCAACAAACTTGTTGGCTTGAACCTTTGTTAATGGACTTGGCAGATCTCCTTTGTTCATGACTTTACCACTATATCGTTGGGAGCTTTTGAAGGTGGCTCAGTTGCGTGGTTTACCTCCTTACCATGGAAGGATTCGCTCTGTCTAGCAGTTGGGCGGTGTTACCGCCATACTGTAGGAGGCTTCACACTGCTTGGCAGTAGTGCAGTGAGCATTGTCGGTCTGGTGAATGGGCGTTTACCACCATACTGCGGTGGTCTTACTACCCTGGCACGGTAGCGAGATGACATCACCATACCACGGGTTCCTGCAAGCCTTGGCATGGTAGCATGGTGTCACTGCCATATCGTGAGGGTCTTTCAGCTTTGACACGATAGTACGGTGTGTGTACTGCCATATCGTGAAGGCTTTGCCTACGTTGGGCGATAGCACGGTATACCGCATTACTTCGAGGGTTGGATGAACAACGAGTGGTAGCGAGGTGAAATGAGCTCGAGGCATAGTTGATCGATTTGGTTCTATAGTCAACGTGGTGGATGAATGACGTGTCGACACATGGCATGATGCCATTCGTTGATTTTACATCGCTGTTGTAAATCAATGATTATTGGCCGAAAGCTTTATTTTTGTTAAGTGTTATTTTTGCATTAAATGTGTTGAATTAGGGGTTGGCAAATTGCAGATATGATAATATTCTTTGTGACTTAGATTTAATGTTTGGTGGCTTGATGTGTTTTGTAGGGCGGTGATCAGAGATGAAGGAAGCTTGTCGGTGGGGTAATTAAATACCTTGATGGTTGAAAGAGAGATGATAGAGATGTGAGATCAAATTGAGTAGAAGTGTGTTTGTTCGAGTGGTATGAACAGAGCATTGTAAACATGAACACTGAGACACATAAAACTGAGAAGATGTGAACCTGTGGAGGTCATGAGGCTGTGTTGGCCGAAAGGCTAGCTGAATGAGTAGGCTGGTGAGATGAAATGAATCTGCATTGTATATTGTCTAAGAACATTGGAACAATGTAAGGATTTTGTATAATGTTGTTTCTTGTATTCTCCAGATGGAAAAAATGTAAACTCCTTAAGAGCATAGCTCTGAGATTGTATTGTAAATTTTCTTGTTGTTGATTAATACAATTCAGTTGAGTGTTTTGGAGGGTGGGTTTTTTTTACCCGAAAGGGTTTTCCCTGCATAAATTTATGTGTTCATTAGTTTGTCTTCCATGTTGGTAGATTCTATGAATTGAATCTGTGCATATGTGTTGAATCTTGTTTTGTCTGCATGTACTTTTCTCAGAAGGATCAATGAGGGAAAACAACTATGCATGTTTCCACTTTATGGCATAGTAGTTTGTGTCTTTGTGGTGATTTGAAGAAATTAAAGTCACTAAAGGCACTACTATTCTTAGATGTTTCATTCTAAGATGACTTGTTCTTTCCCCAACAAGTGGTATCAGAACCTTCTTATGGATGTTGGTTCTAGGTATTTCTCTTGTGAAGATTTCTTAGTCTGTCAGGCTTGAGGAAATCTAGAGGAATTGGCTGATGATTGATCCTTTGATGAGTAAAATTCTTTGCTCTCTTGAGATAACACACAACATGAAAGACATTGAAGATGGAGAATCTGGAGTTGATCATATTGTGATGATGTGGTCTAAGGCTCCTTTTTGGTAGCGAATGATCCTAATGCAAGGGGTGTGAGTTTATGCTTATGGTTGTGTTGCAATAGAGAATGGTTCATACTGGGTGTCGGTGTGAGAGGCTCCCTGAAGGTATGGATATACTTGGATTGTTTTTTCAGCCATGGAGTATTGTGCTTGTGTTGGGTGTTCTGACTTGGTATTGAAGGCGTTGTTCTCAGTTACCTTGATTGCATGAAGATTACGAAGTTTATCTTGGGTGGTCTGAATTTTTTTGAATAGCCTGGCTCTCTCATATGCTTGTGCATGTGTATGGTTTTAGAATTGGTCTGAAATGGGCTTGGAGTTCCTATATTACCCGTACCTTGTACTAGCATGTTTCAGATTCATGTTCTTTGGTTCTAAAGGTTTTCTATAGATTTTCCTAAAAATTCTTTGATGAATATTCATGTTTTTTCATTGTTCTGGTTAACCATGATGGTTGTGTGCAGACTCTTGGGTCATCCAAATGTGCAACGGATATGGATGTGCATGGGTTTTTTGGTAACATGGTGGTTTTGCAGGTTTTGCATGGTCAAGGAAAACTTGTTGTTTTGTGGACCTGTTGTTAAACTATTTTCTAGAACCTGGTTGTTTGAGGTGTTGTTGGATGAGATAGTTTCAGTTCTACATGTATGTACTGCTATCGGTTTCCTAGACTATGGTGCTTGATTTGTGGACATGATTGGAAAATCGGATTTTTTTTGATTTGGTGTTTGAGTCAAGTTTGTCTACATTTTTGTTCTCTTTGAGATCTCAATTTTTCAGTTTCCTTTGCGATGATGGGTTTGCACTATTGTTGTGATTAATCTTTGAGTTATGCAACTGGTGGATTAGCTACCTATTATCTGCAATGAATTTCTCAGAAGTGGACTGTCTATATCCGCGAGGTTGATTTAGTGTGGTGTAGATACATTAGTTGGCCTTGTCTGTGGTCACTTGTGCATTGGCGTGGTTACTTCTGGATGAGAGGATGGATGGCATTGATTACCTGAATAGTCTATTATAGGGAATTGTAGTGTGTGTATCATGATTTCATGGAGAGCTTGATACACATTATAGTGTAATATTTTGACAATGATGGTGTGGTATGCGTGGTTTGGAGATCTTGGTACTGTTTGGCATTGTTGTCAGATGGACATGTCGTCGACTGTACCTAGAGGTTTTTCAGATCAACAGATGTTTGGTCATGATGTTTGGAAATCTTGGATGTCACAGTTCAGTGGGAGCTTTAGTAGTGATTGTGAATTCATCACTTGGTGGTGAATGTTCTTCTTTAGTGTTGCAGATGTTACTAGGAGGTATTCTTAGATCTTGTTATTACTGAAGAGTTCTTTCACATTTGTAGGAACACTAGTTGAGGATGCATAATATCTTGGAACCATGGAGGAATTTTGGAGTTTTTGGCTGAGATTTTGGTGGTGTTTGATAGGTGATGTTGGTTTAGAGTTTGTTTGCTTGATGTCATTTATACTCTTGCTTGATCATTAGAGTTTTGGCATGTTGTGTTGCTCTTGAGACCATATTTTGTTCACTTGAAGCATGGTATCTCCTAAGGGGGGATGTGTAGATCATGATGTCATGATAATTTCTTGTTTCAGATGTTTGCGACTTTGACAGTGGTTTGGTAATTCTCTATGTTTTGAGTACATTGGTCATATGCTTGAGAAATTCTTGATAGTGTAGTAGTGCAGATTGTAGTTTAGCATGAGATGATCGATTGTTGGTGCTCATGGATACATGGAGAATGAGGTGAGGCTGTGATTCTTAGGAGATGAGAAAGGTGTTGTTTTTAGCTGAAATTTTGAGTAGACTGCACCTTAGTTGAATGTGAGTTCAATAGAGACCAGTGAGGAGATTTCTTTTGGATGAGTCATGGTGTCTTGTATATCTTGGAGGATCATTTTATTTTTCCTCCCTTGGTCTGCATGGCGGTGAAGTTTATTTGAGATGTATTTTCCCATTATATTTTTCAGATGTGTTATATTCTTTATCTTTCATAGATATGGATCTTGAATTGTTGTCTTATGGTTCTGGAAGATTCAAAATGGAAGGTGGATAGCATAGTTTATCTCCTTGATTTTTTGTGTTATATCATCTTTTGATGAGAACTCGTAGGAGATAGTTATATGGGATAGTTTGATCTTCTTTGAGAGGCTTACATCCATGATTTGTTAAGTTTGAACAGTTGGGTGTTTTTATGGATTTTCCTTTGGGATGTGAAGGAGATCATACTTGACACACCTAGCATTTAGAGGTGTGTAGGAGGGTATGCTACAGGTGTTTGGTTTGCAAGTTTTGCATATCATTGTGGATTTTCCTTGGTACTACATGGTTATGCTTTTCTATGTGTTGTGATTGGTAGATTTCTTATCTCATTGATCTTTCAGGTTTGGCATTACCCATGCAGTGGGAGTACCTGTATGTGTTTGGTCTTCTTTGATTGGTTAGCACATGGTGCTTGTATCTGTGGTTTATGGGTTGGTTGTGCTGCTGGCATGAGTCTACTTGAAGGTATATATGATTGGATGAATTAACACTTGTTTTTTATGCTAAATTCAATCGTGTGGGTTGATCAGTTGGATGGGAGCAGTCAATGTTTTGGTTGATGTTCCAACTGATGTTTTGTCTTTTTTCTGGAGAAATTCTTCATGTTTGTATTCGCGATTGAGAGATTTGAAGTTGTTGCAATGTTTCTTTTGTATGGATGGTGAGCACGATGGAGTGGTGGTAATGTGATGCCTTTGCTTTCTATAGGATCTGATGCTTATGTTCTTGAGACTGGTGCATATACGCCTTGGCTCGTTCCTTTTTCCTATGGTGGATGGTTGGAATTGTTGCCTGAGTTGGTGGACATCTTAGATGTTGTTGCAGGTGTCTTGGTTGGAGCACAAAATCACTATGTTAGATTCTGGAGGAAGCCAGTAAGTCTTCATCAAGTGGGAGATTGTTGGAAAATATGTGCCTCACCTTGCTGGCTTGAACCTCTATTAATGTACTTGGTGGTCTCCTTTATTCACGCCTTTATCACTATACTGCTGGGAGATTTTGAAGGTGGCATGGTTGCATGGTTTACCTCCTTAGCATGGAAGGCTTCGCTCTAGCTGGCGGTTGGGCAGTGTTACTGCCATATTGCGGGAGGCTTCACACTACTTGGCGGTAGTGTGGTGAATGGTGGTGATCTGGTGAATGGGCATTTACCGCCATACCATGGTTGTCTTACTGCCCTGGCACGATGGCATTGCCATACTGTGAGTGCCTACAATCCTTAGCACGGTAGCGTGGTGTCATCGCCATACCGCGGGGGTCTTTCGGCTCTTATGCAGTAGTGTAGTGTGTGTACTGCCATACCATGAAGGCTTTGCCTACATTGGGCGATAGCGCGGTATACCACATTACCTTGAGAGTTGGATGAACAACGAGCAGTAGCACGGTGAAAGGAGATCAAGGCATAGTTGATCGGTCTAGTTTGATAGTCAAAGTGGTGGACGAATGACATGCCAACACATGGCACAATGTCATTTGTTGATTTTATATCATTGTTGTAAATCAACGATTATTGGCCGAAAGATTTATTTTTTTCAAGCGACATTTTTCATTAAATGTGCTGACTCGAGAGTTGACAGATTGCAGATATGATAATATTATTTGTGACCGAGATTTAATGTTGGGCGGCTCAATGCGTTCTATAGGGCAATGATCAGAGATGAAGGAAGCTTGTCGATGGGGTAATTAAATACCTTGATGGTTGTTGGTTGAAAGAGAGATGATTGATATGTTAGATCGGATTGAGTAGAATTTTTTGTGTTCAAGCAATATGCACAGAGCATTGTAATCGTGAACACTGAGACACACAGAACTGAGAAGATGTGAACTTGTGGAGCCCATGAGGCTGTGCTAGCTGAAAGGGTAGCTGACTGAGTAGGTTAGTGAGATGAAATGAATCTACATTATATGTTGTGTAAGAACATTGGAACAATGTGAGGATTATGTATAATGTTGTTGCTTGTATTCTCTAGATGGACAAGAATTAAACTCCTGAAGAGCATAGCTCTAAGATTGTAGTGTAATTTTTCTTGTTGTTGATTAAAACAATTGAGCTGAGTATTTTGGAGGGTGGGATTTTTTACCCGAAAGGGTTTTCCCCACATAAATTTGTGTGTTCATTAGTTTGTCTTCCATGTTGGTAGATTATGTGCATATGTGTTGAATCTGGTTTTGTCTGCATGTACTTTTCTTAGAAGGATCAAAGAGGGAAAACAATTGTGCTTGTTTTCGCTTTATGGCATAGTAGTTTGTGTCTTTGCGGTGATTTGAAGAAGTTAAAGTCACTAAAGGCACTACTATTCTTAGATGTTTCATTCTAAGATGATTCGTTCTTTCCGCAATAATTAACAGGCAAGGAATCTTCTTATTTTGACTCATACCTATTAATGACTAATTTGTAGGTTAATTTTGTCTATATATAATAGAATCTTTCAAGAAATCATATTTCTCTATTCAACATACTTTTTCAAAATAATATCAAGATTAGACTTCAAGATGGTCACTGAATGGGTATACAAATAAGGGAACCCCAACGATGCCATATAGAAAATTGTCTACTTTTAAAAGAAAAGTGACCATTTAACTTAATTTTTTATGTACTTGATAATTTTAAGACAAAATCAAAACCTATAGAAATATTAGATCAATTTGAACCTGATTAATAAATTATTTAGGATTAAGTAAATCCATGTGCCGAAATTTCCTCATGGTTGGATAAAGCATCCAAAATATTGCCTCAAGGTCCTTTTGAAAGTTTCTTTTAAATTTTCTAAGACAAGAGAGAAATTCGCTTGTAGGTTTTACCCTTCCAACTGGACAAAAATCTAGTTCACTTCACTTTTCTTACTTCCTATGGTTTATTTACAAATTTTGCAAATATCATTGTTCACAAAAGCCTAACTTCTATTTGAACTTCACCAAGTGAAGCTAACAATCTAGTTCACTTCACTTTTCCTGCACCCAACTTTTGTGAATTGAAATTCAATATTTTCATTAATCTAATATCTATATTAACTACACTTATCAAAGCGATAAGTTTCATTCACTTGACCTTTTCTATATAAGGCCTTTTTATGAACCAAATCAAATATTCAAGTAGAAATTTGAAGTCCATTTGAACTTGATTGATAAAGTCTTGTAGATTAAACAAGTTCACTTCAAAATCCTTGCATGTCATATAATAGTGACATCATGATGACCTCAAATTCCCTCTACAAATATTTAATGGCTAATTGAAAAAGAGCTTTAAGAATTCCTACATATGAAAAGTTCAGTTAGAGTTTCTCGTTATCCATGTAATGATGAAATTTGCATTATGTCATGCTAGCATCATCTTCCCAATTACTAGGGACCCTTTCTCACATCATTACAACATCATTTTACCTTATGATGATATCATCACCAAAACTATTAATTTGAATCGAATATCAATACACAATAAAACTAATAGATTCAATTCTTTATTTTCTTGAATTAATACTTGCACTGAATTTTACAAATTGAAACTTGAGAAGTATGATTCACTTGACCTTTTCCCCACATGGCCTTTTTATATACCAAATTGAATATTTGTGAAAGTTTGAAGTCCTTTTAAACTTGATTGATAAAATTTTCCATATTAAACAAGTTCAATTCAAAATCTCTAAACACCATATTATAATGACATCATGATGACCTCAAATTCCCTCTATGAAGATCCAATAGCCAACTGAATAGGAAATTTAAAAGTTCCTATACATGATGATTTTAGTTGGAGTTTTTATATCCATGCAATGATGATATTTGCATGATATGTCATGTTGATATCATCTTCTCAAGCACACAATAATCCTTGCTTGCATCTTTATGACATCATATTATATCTTATGATGAAATCATCATCAATATTATTCATCCGATTCGAATAAAAATGCACAAAAAAATGAATAGGTTTGGTTCACTTGAGTTTTCCCATATTACTTCTTGCACTCAAAATCCCTGAACCAAACAAGGTTATGGAATTCCAACCCTTATCTGAATAACAAATTTAAATTTCTATTAAAATCTAGTTCACTTGGGAAACCCCACAATTAGATTTTAAAAAGGGAAATAAAATTTGTATTGCAAAGATTTAGCGATTATTTAAACTCAACATTCATTGATTTAAAATCGAAATTAAGGATTGTAATTAGAATTCCCCTCTAAATAGCTATACTAATTGGAGGATTAATTTTTTACCAATCCCATGCCACATTAATTTTGGGTCAATCCATGTGGAATTTCCAAGATAAACGGGTAAGGTGGCAAACTTTTGTTTACCAAAATATCTCCAAAGCAATGAGAACATTCCAAGAGTTCAAAAAATGCCTAGGAAAGCATACTTCCACAAAAAAAGTGTGTGAAATATTTTAAAAAAGGTTACTTATTGTTGCTAACTGGCCATGGAGATGAAGTCTCATCAAAATTCAAAGCATCATCATCCTACTCATTAGAGGGTTTTTTTTTTAGAAAGGGATGTATCTAGAGAACCTTAATTCAAGTTGCAGCTTCCTTTTCTAAAATTCTTGACATTAATACACTAAGGTAACAAGAAATGGAATTTTATAATGTAAATTGTGAAAATCATAGAAACCCTAGAACTCAATGTTTAATGAGATGCTAATTAAAATTAAAATAACAAAATCTCTTAAAATAATTAAAATTGAAACGAAATTATGAATGAATGTGGTTTAGAGATCAATTGAAACATAAAAGGTAATGAATGATAAAATAAATTATAGATCATAGATAATCAAAACTATAATACACAACTTTCACATGTGTCTTGTAGGTTTAAATGACTGCTCGAGCAAAAAACATGAAGTACAAGTTCAAAGGCTTCACCCTTGCCTAGATCTTTGAAGATTGGGGAATTTTCTCTATCATGCACTTAGGACATGTTCCCCTTAAGGATTTCCTCCAAATTATGGCAAGTCGAGATGTCATTTCTAGAGCCAAGAAATTAGTTCTTAATGGTTTGGACAAAATTGTAGTATTTTGGGACTACATTACAATTCCTAGAATTGGTGATAAAATGAATGAGATATTATGATGCCCAAAAAATATATCATATCAGGAGGAAGGATCTTTGTTGACCTAAATACATAATCCATCATGAATTTCTTCAATATCTCTTTCTCCACTCAAATTAGGAGCATAAAGACTGATAAAAATTTGAGAAAAAATTTAATGAGGATATAAACAAATGCAAAAGGCTCATCAATATCATATGGGTGGAACATCCAAATAAATTAGCTTCTATAATGCATAAGGAGATATATAATCTGAGCAATTTCCAATAAGATGTCAAAGATATTGTTACCTTGTTGATTTATATTATGGACCTTCCAACTATTACCACATTCAAACCCTTAGTATATTTTTATATGGAGACCATTTTAGAAGGTCAAACCATGTAATGAGATCTAATGATACTATTTTATTGTCATATAATATGATAAATAATTTATACTTGTTTACAAGGACTTGGTATATTTAAATAATTATTTGAACTTTTTAATTGATGAAAGGATAAGTAGACTATGTATTTTGAAGTATTTATTCTTGCATGCATAAATTTGTTAAAAAATTGAATTGTTTCCTCATTTACATACATGCATGTGTATTTTTTATGACTAATTAATTGTAGGATCCGAGAGTTAATTCTTGAGACCCCTCTAAAGATGAAGGGTGAAAAATGACTCTGGAGAATATTAGGGGTTCTAAAACCAATTACATAATTACAAGATGAGTTCAAGGACTTCATGATGGAATTTCAATTAATGAGATGCCCTTTCTAACTTTATCGATTTTACTCTCTAGTTATTGACTCAATGATTGTTACATGGGATAGGGACTTTCGATTAGTTTGAGATTAATTTTATAGTTAACCTGAGTTTCTCTTGATGAAATTTATCATTTATTGCAACATGAATATATATTCTTGTGCCCTTGATGGGATCTCTTTTATATTGAAAATGGGAAACAAATAAAAATCACAAGGTCCAACCCATAAATTCAATCATTCATCAACAATTCATCTTATTACATTCAATGGCTATATAGCCATACAACCTACAACTACCCAACAACAAACTAACAACTCAATGATCACTAATCTCAACTAACTAAAGTGATTATTGTATAATCACTTGCATTATTAATTACTATTCAATAATCTATGTTAAGCACTAATTTCTAACACCCCTCTTTAGTGCTAACATAGGAATTTTATTTTGTTGTTGCAGTATCTTGCCTTGCCTCAATTTTCTTTGGATATCAATTTCCACTAATAATGCATCCAATTATAATGTGCAAATAAAAAATTTGTTGCACCTTGATGGCTCCATAAAAAAATTGGCATTTCAAATAACTATCTTTTGCATCACACTACAAATTAAATACAATTTTTATTCTCAAATAGCTTTTAGGTTTTGTGCTCCTTGTTCATATATGTCCAAAAGATTTTGAATTTTGTTGAGAAATGAGAAAGATATTACAATTTTAATGAAACTGTGTTAAACTTCCATTTTAAATGCCGAACAATATACCAACAACAAAATGGTGCCTAATGAACACATGATTCCTCTTTTGCACAAACTAAATATCCATCAAAGAGAAGAATAATAGATCTATACCAATCTTGAAATTAAAAAAACCCTCATAACTAAAAGATTAAAAAACTTCTTCTCAACCACCTTAACCTCCTACACCTTTTTGCAACACCTCTGATTTTTTGCATTTTGAAATCTTCATATGAAAATGAACAAAGTGGAATGAAAAATATGAAAAGAGTGAACAAGATGGAGAGATGAAAAACTAAATGCACATGGATGATGAATGTCGAAAAATTTCCACATGGTCTGCACTGCACCTCTAATGACAATGTAAGAATGGTGGGTGGACATCAATAGCTATTGCATGTGGTTTGCACTTCTTGACCATTTACATGAACCATTTTGGAGCAAAGACAAACGAATGAAAGGAAAAAATAGAGATCTCACATGATACCTGCTCTAATACCATATTAAAAATGGGAAACAAATAAAGAGAACGAGTCTTCAACCCACAAATTCAATCATTCATCAACAACTCAATATATTATTACAATCAATGACTTTATATAACCATTCAACCTACTAACTACCTAAAACAACCTAAAAACTAAATAGAAATAAATCTCTACTAATTAAAATGATTATTACATAATCACTTACATTATTAATTATTACTCAATATCATGTATTAAGCACTAATTCTTAACACCCCTTTAATAAAAAAATCTCATTGAATGTCAATTTCCATAGGTAATGCATCTTTATAATGAATCTCCCATATCCTTATTACAAAAATAAACTACTGCTCTAATTACAAAGAAATTAGAACTATTTTATAACTATATGGATGACCTCAATAGCTACTTCAATATCTTCTTGACTCAAACCTGATATATGATATTATGAGTTCCTGCCATGGAACTATAGGTGAGGGGCAGATCTTAACTAGTGATTAAATGGTTTACTTTCAACCAATCAAAATTCATTATTTGTTTCTATACATTATATTTTTATTTTATGAAAGTCAAATGCAAGTTTTTTAACTTTTCAAATTTCCAAAATTATTTATCTTCAATTTTATTGGCTAAAAAAATTTAAATGATAAGTGCGTATTTTTAGGAATCCTGAGCATAAACTATTTTAACTAATTTTTTAAGACATTTTTAATGTTTGAAAGTTAAAATTAAATGTTGTTAATTTTTAATTACAAATTCAAAAATTTGACACAATTTGATTTGAAAGCAATAGTAAAACTTATTTTCTTCAATGATTTTTGTTCACTTCGGGTTTGGGAAGAGAATTTCTCTTTACCTATTTTTAAGTGGACAATTAAAAAAATATATTAGTGAGATTTTTCAAATCTAGTGGTCTCATATATATACTTTTTGCTTATATTTTTTACATTATCAAATTTGAAGATAAAATTAAAAAGCAAATAGAAAAGAGGGAAGATCAAATCAACTAATACATTATTAATTTAATAATAATAAATTATATGAGATATCTTAAATTTTTAAAAATAAGTTGTAAAATGTTATTTATATTTTCTATTATTATAATAAATTAAATTTTTAAATAAAAATGAAATTTTTATATATATATATATATATATATATTATTTATTTATTTATTATATAGATAAGTACTATCGAAAAGAGGGGGTAGCATCCAAATACAAGTGTGGATTTTGTAGAACCACAGTAAAACACTTTCTACAAAGTCACTGCCATACTCTGGCTTAGGTAATTACTTAAAAGGACCTAACTAATATTAACAAGACTGACTACAGTGGAGTGTTGAAAATCAACCCAGTTGGCACCATATTCTTATGGACCGTATGCAGTCAAGGCCTGGTAAATCACAGCCAGGCATCGCCCTATCTGGATGAGCTGATCCAAACTCTATTTGCCCATCCACCAGTGGCCCTGATGCATAAATCTGGCAAAGGCCCCCAGATTGTTGTTTTTGACCCCTGCTCTGAAATTCTCCCATGCATCAAACATCTTGTTCTCGTCACAACCTACATCATTCGGTGCAAAAAAGTAAGTTGGGGTTAAAATAGAAACTCGTATAACTAACCAGCCTATCATCGTTTAGGGCCAGAGTAGAACCGGCGCCAGTTTGAGCATATATTCCAAGTATATACCCCTGAAGGATTTCCACTATACGAGCCAAATTGCCCATGATATCCACTAAAGCACTGATCACTGTTTCGTAGATTTTTCCATCGCACCAGTGATCTTGGTCCCCAATTGATTTCCTCACCAGTTGGACCATTGCGACTCTGCATGCATGATCTTGGGTTGAGAATAGGCGTGCGCATTGTTCCACCAAACTCTCTTGGGCGCACAAACACCCCAGCCTGAATTGGTGAACCATCGTTGAAGAGTTTTACACATTCGCCCACTTTGTTTAGCTGAACACTCTGTGATATACTTGCTTCTTCCCGCCTGGGGTACATTCACGGGTTAAAGTGGTGGTCGAGGCAGCTCACAAATCTTACTTAGAAATTGGCAAAAGGAGACCGACAGTATGTCGAGGCAAAGATTCCCACCTCCAACCTGTTATTTCGGATCACATGCTATATCTAATGCCAGAATTTCTTGCAGTCCTAGCCAGCGATCCGTACTAGGATATGAAATGACAATCTCTTTTTGGATTGTGCCCTAGTTTGCCAAGAAATATTTCGCTCTATTAGCCTCTCTGTAGGTATGGGATAATGTGTAATCTGTAAGTTTGTTCAACAGTTCCTTAATGGTTGGAATCCATTCTCCTAACCGCCAATTTTGGGATTTACCTAATGTGATCGCCTGTATGCAGAGTAGGGAATCTCCCTTGATTTCGACCAAATCAAAGCCATGTTGTAGGCAGACACTAATCCCTAGCCAGAGCGCCTCCATTTCTACCATATTGTTTGAGCATAATCCTAATCATTTTGAGGCCGCCCATATGAACTTGCCACTACCATCCCTAATTATGCAACCTACCCCCGCTTGTCCTGGGTTCCCTTTGGCGGAACCATCAAAATTTAGCTTCCACTTTAGCCTTATCGGTTGTAGCCAATGTACTTCACTGTGGTTTTCCTTAACTGTTCCCTTAGCGCTGGCTGTAGGTATTTTGAGTTCATTCCATGATTTCCTGATTGCTTCGTCCGACTTAGAGAACTTTGCCTTGGAGCAGATTGAGATTCTATTATTTTTTATTTCGATGATTGCACCCTGGATTTTTTCAATTAATTGTGAGTGATTTAATGCTTTCTCCTTGAAGATGGGACAATTCCTTTCCTTTCAAATGTGCCAAATTACCATTGATGGTGCCATCATCCATATCCCATGCCAATATCCCTTCTTATTGCAGCTAGGCCAGCTAGAGAGAAATTCTACCAACCCGTTATGTATAGGGGTATGAAAATTAAAGGTCCTTTTTAGCCAATTCAAACAAAAATCTACTGCTAGACAGGAGAGGAAAGGGTGATCTCCAGTCTCTTCCTCTCTTTTACACATGATACATCTTGTTGGTCCAGCAAAGCCTATTCTTTGTATCCTTGAGCCAGTCAAACATCGGTGGTGCACTGCTACCCACAAGAAAGCCCCTGCCTTCGGTAGTATTTCTTGCTTCCAACAAAGCCTTGCCATCCATGACTTATCACTTGCCTGAGTCGATTGTAGCTTGTAGCCTATTTTGGCTGAATAATTTCCTGATGTTGACCCACACCATATAATGGAGTCCTCCTCATTTCTGAGGTGGATCTTCCTTAAATTGACCTCCTATGCAATCTGTATTGCTAACCCTTGAGGGAGTGGTAAGGAATTTAAGTTAATCCATGCGTTATGTCCTTCCAACGAGTCACCACCCATTTGTATGTAGTCTACAACCTTTGACCCATATTCATATTGCAGACTTTCCACGTGTTGGCCTAAGTCAAAGAGAGAGTCTAGGCTTTTATAACCATTCCATGAATCTGACTAGAATGAAGCCTTCCTGCCATTACCAATTTTCCAAGATGTATGGCAGGTGATGAGAGGCCTGCATTTCAAGATATACTTCCATGTCGCCGAGCCTCCTGATAGATTGGCTATCGTGAGAATCCTTTCGCTTTCTGAATTGTCCAAATACTTGTTTTGCATAATCTGGCACCATGGCTTATCTGGCTTTTTAAAAATTTTCCAAATAAGTTTTGCCCCTAGAGCAGTGTCTAGCCATCCGATTTTACGAAGCCCTTCCCCGCCGTAGTCTTTTGCTTTGCATTCCATATCCCAACCTATTAGAGGGATCTTTCTTTCACATTTTGATCCTTCCCAAAGGAACTTCTTCAGGATTTTACCTATATCTGTTTCTATTTTTCCAAGGACTTCCAAGCTTGACATGGAAAAAATTGGAATGGCCGATAAGATGGCTTTGGTCATAGTGATCCTTCCTGCTAAAGACAACCATTTGTTCTTCTAGGATAACGCCCTATTTTGGCACCTTTCCACCACCTTCGTCCAATGTTTTGCTTTGCATGCCCCTTCAGAGATTTTGATTCCAAGAAATTTAGCTAGTAGTTTCCCAAATTTGAAGTCCAAAAAGGAAGTTATTGCATTTTGTAAATGGGCACACGTATTAAGGAAAAAACAAATGATTTCTCCTTATTCATCTTTTGACCCAATTGGATTTCATAATCTGTTAAGAGACATTTAATACACCTTGCCTCCCTTAGACTCGCCTCCCCAAAAAATCTAGTGTCATCAGCAAATTGGGAGTGAGTGATGGGTTCTAAGGCTGGAGCCACTTTTACCCCGTTGCATTCTAATCGACTACACCTTTTCTTGATCGCACTACTTAGAGATTCCACCATAATAACAAATAGAAAAGGTGACAGAGGATCGCCTTGTCTAAGTCCATTGGATGCCTAAAAAAACCCATGAAGTGAACCGTGGAGATACAGTACTGAATTAAAGCACACCACTGATTGTTGAAGCCTAGTTTCCTCATGAAATTTAGTAGGAAGTCCCTCCGAAATTTATCATATGCTTTACTAATATCTAGTTTAATGATCATACTAGGTTGCGTGTTTGTTTTGAGTGAGTGGCCAACCTCGGAGATGAGAAGGATGCTATCCGTTATGTCCCTGCCTAGGCTAAAACCGTTTTGTTCAACAAAGATAATTTTATCTAGGATTACTTTTAATCTGTTAGCCAGGAATTTTTCCACCACTTTATATAATTTATTACACATAGAGATCGGTCGGTAATCATTGAAAGAAGAGTGTTCAGGCTTCTTTGGAATAATTACGATCGTTGAGTTATTAACATCCTTAACAAACCTCTTGGATTTCCTGAAATCTTCCACTAGTTTCCAAAGATCCTCCCCCATGAAACTCCAAAATTTTTGAAAGAACCTAGCCATGAAACCGTTTGGTCCAGGATCTTTGTCCGGATGAAGTTGAAAGAGTGCCTTTCATATTTCTTCTTTTGATATTTTCTCACAGAGCATCCTGTTATTTGCTTCACTTACACGCACATCTAGATCCTTCAGAAGATCATTGTTGGTTGCACCTTGGCTTTGTCCTCCTAGGAGGCTAGTGAAGAATTCAACCGCCGCCTTACCAACCACTAATCCACCACACACCAGAACCTCGCTCGAGGACTTAATTTCCTCTATCTTATTGGTGGATCTTTTAGCTAGAACAGACGCATGAAAGAATTTGGAATTTGCATCCCCTTCTTTTAGCCAAACCTCTCGGGACTTATCCCTCCAAAAGATCTCTTCTTTTTTTTAATTATATTCCAATTTTGCTTTCAGTTCTTTTTCCTTTAGATATTATGCATTTCTCATTCCATCTTTTATCACAATTTCATTGAGATTTTCCAATTTGGTCTGAATGTTTTATTTTTCTATGAAGATGTTTTTGAACTTTACCTTATTCCACTCTTTGAATTTATATTTGATTATCTGGAGCTTCTTGACTATTTTGAAGCTTATGGAGCCATCAACCTTTGCTTCCTTCCACTAGCCTTCTAGGAGTGTGAGTAGATTGGAATCCCACCACCACATATTTTGAAACTTAAAACTTTCTTTTTAAAAATTGTTCCCATTGACAACTGATAATTCCACTAGGAAATGGTTCGATATTGAATCAAGGAGAATGCTAGTTGATATTGGTAGCTCATAATTGAACCATCCACTGGGGATCAAAAACCTATCTAGCCTTTCTGCTATTGCAGTAAAGTCTTTGCGCCTGTTATGCCATGTGAATGTTTTGTTCCCTATTGGACAATCTGTTAAACCTGTATTGGATACAAAGTTTCTGAAATACAATATGGATTGTGTGATATTCCTACTTCCACCCTTTTTCTCTAAAATTTCCAGTATGGCATTGAAGTCTCCCCCAATGATCAAATTATCTTTTGGAAGAGATGTTAGGAAACTTGCAGCCATTTATTGACAAATTCCACATAACCCAGTATAGAGATCTATGCAAATAAGTGATAAAATTCCACATGTAAGAGAATAGACAACATACCCATCAAAGATGACATAATATATACCCTAGGAAAACCATCAAGAGGGAAAAAACCCAGCCTCCAAAAGCATCCACAATCCATGTATTATTCAGCAATGAAAACCCATTACAATACATCTTCAGAGACTCCATGAACACTTCTAAAGCAACAAGCTATCCATGCATTCCATGTGACCAAGCATGAATCCACACATCCCATGCCATGCTTCAAACCCTCACACATGCACAAGCTCAACCACTTGCAACAAAACTCCCCAACCCTAAACAACTACCCTTGTGGTTACTTTTATAGAAGCAAGCTCCCACAAAACCACCAAGTGGTATTACATAAAACATGTGCCCAAAACCATGAACTTACAAAAAAAGTCATGTGACCCCACATTTAATATTGGGTACTTTATTATATTTTATTTTTCCCCAATATTAAATAGTTACATTTTGCAATTAAGTCCCAATGTCACATACAACATAAAGTGGCCCCAACATTATAAGAAATATGCAAGGTGTACAACAACTAATTCTAACAATCTCCCACTTGTTGTATACATTGCATAAGAGGGTAACAAGTAAGCTCAAACATCAAGATAATAAAATCCATAGGCAACATGTACCATCCTGGAATCCAAGTGCTCCATGTGCTCCATCAAGATACATATAACAAGAACCAAGGTGACCACCATCTCATCCATGAATGCTCTCATCCTCCACCATGCCAATGCACTAAGATAAGAACACATCCAAAAAAGAAGCCACACAATCTGTCACAACGAAGCACAAGTCCTGCCTCAACTAATATCCCAAACACAAACACTCAATCCAAAGGTGTCAATATGCACCTGTAGCTATCAAGATATATAAACCCATAGCTGAAATGACACCCACAAAAAATGCCAATACATCCAACTATCCATATCTCCAAGGTATACAAAACATAGTAAACTCATGTCATCACATATCCACCCATAAACTGCAATAACAAACTCCATGTGCAAACCTATCAAATAGTGACATACACATCCAAGAGCTCCCACTGCATGGGAGATGTCCAGATGAATGCAAACCTGGAATGAGCGCATTCAACGCGTCGCTTCGTTAACATTCCAGAAAGAAGGCACCATCACAAGTGATCAAGGCACACCAAGTCTACTAACAACATCACATAGAAGATGTAAACATGTAGTACCAAGGAACATCCACAATGATATGCAAAACCTGCAAACCAACCACCTATAGCATGTCCTCCTACACACACCTCTAAATGCCAACTGTGTCAAGTATGATCTCCTCCATAACACCCCATAACAAAATCCATAACAACATCCAACCGTCCAATCAACAAGATCAAACATAACATATGTATCATGTAACTAATCATGGATGTAAGCATCTCAAAACAAGAAGATCAAACTCAATGTAACCATTCCCAAACCAAGGAAATCAGCCCAATAAACCATCTCCTAAACTCAACATGTATAAGGAGATAAACATGCCAACACTCCTCAAATGAATCCTCCAGAAACCAAATATCCATGGCTCAAGATCCATATCCATGAGAAGACAAATCATAAACATAATGTACCTAAAATAAAAATGGGCAATACCTCTCAAGTGAACCACCAAGTAGACCAAGAGTGGGGAATGAGAATGCTCCTCCAGGATATCCAAGTCATCATGACTCAACCAAGAACACTCTCCTCATAGGTCCATGTTGAACTCACGTCCAAGCAAGGTGTAGGCTCCTCTGATTTCCTGCTGAAATCTCATCAAGAGTAACTGTCTCTAATCACAAGAGAACTCCAACCTCACGTACGTCTCCAAGTATCCATGAGAACCTGTAACCAATCAATCCATGCTAAACTCCAAGCAAATGATCAATGCACTCAAAACAAAGAGAACCAACCAAGATCAAAATCATAGCTCCAACTGCAGAATCAGGAACATAAACATGACACCATGATCTCACATCTTCTCAAAAGAAGATCACTTGCTCAAATCATCATAACATGTACCATGCCACAACTCTAAACTGGTAATCAAGAGTATACCATGACATAATAACAAAAGCCATCCTACAACCAAGGATCACCTATCAAAACTAACAAGTCATAAACAATACCTCAAAATCTCCAACACCTGATGTCAATGAACTCTCAATGTAGCACACATAATCCAAGAGCTCCTCCATGACACCAATCAACTCCTACTGAAGACAACCATCCATAATCAACAATGGATCCACATCATTGCCAAATGCTCCCACTGAACCATGATACCAAGCAATCCCATGGCATCATGATGCACACAACCAACACCACATCACTATCGTAAGCTCACACCAAACCTGTGAATCCAAGCTCTCAATGACAACATGATAACCATCCTCTAAAGCAAGAAGATACACTCCCAAACCATCATAACCATCACTGCCAATCCATCACTGTCAAAAGCTCCCACTGAATCGTGTAACCAAGCTATCCATGACATCGTGATACCAATCTCCTCAAACCAAGAAGATACACCACCACAACCTGAATCAATATCCAATTTAACACCACCAACAATGCACCTGCATAAACCATCATGACATGCCAAAGTCTCTAATGCACAAGAAACATCCATGACACCATGATCACCACTAAATGTACCAACATCACCCAACCGTGTCCACATATCTGCATAATCATAGTCAACTACATAGGTCTCATATCATGACTGTACCTAGTAATACCATCTCACCTTCTCAACATGGCATCAAAATCAGAAAACCAAGTGACTAAACCAAGCCACCAAAACTAAACATGCATCAACACTGAAATATCAATGGGCAAAGACAACCCATATCCAAGTCATAAATGCAACATGTAAGTATAGACTGCCTACAACATTGCACAACTTGTAGATACAACAATGCAACATACAAATCCAACCATACACTGGTAACCATGTCAAATGAGAGAAATCTAAGATGTAAAATTGAGCATACAATGAATCGAACATCAAATCTCCCAAATACGGCAATCCATAAGCTCATAGTATCACCATAGTCAACATAACCCATAAACAACTTAGATAAAAAAAATAGCAAATAAACCATGCCAAAATAACTCCAAACCTGATCCACTGTGTAGTGCTCTGAACAAGATTTTCGTCGACTATTCGAAGTCCAAAATCTAACTCCGTATGCACCTGATATGCCCTCTCGAAGCTCAAAATAAATATCTGACTTTGACCAAGTAAAACACTATCAAAACTACAAAGTCTAGGAAAAATTGTGATACTACAGTGTAGAGCTCTGAGTCACCTTTCCAACAAGTCCAAGAAGTCGAAAAACCAACATTTTGAGTGATAGTTATGCCTCTCGGAGTAAAACTGCTCCAATCTGACTATAAGGCAAATTTTGGTGGGTCCCACTCCAAAGCAAATATTAAATTTATTTTTTTTCACTTTAAAACTGGCGGATTTTTCATTTAATATTTAATGGCAAAAATTTGATAAGGAGGAGTGGGCGGATGGCTTAAACTTTAAATATTTAAATAAAGGTTAAATATAAATGAGAATCCTTTAAGAATTTATTCCCCCTTTTAAACTTTTTTCATGATTCAAGATTTTTAAAACCTCAACAATGTATTCAACTCGCATGTGGTGTACATACGGACTAGAAAAGGTAAATTACGGGTTCAGTCTGCGACAAGGCAGGTACCCCCACTGTTATATATATATTTTTTTATTTGATTTTTCAATAAAGTTTTTCTATCAAGATTTTTGATTTTTTCTTTTTCATTTTGCATGTTAAAATTTTTTACCGATGGGAATTTTAATTTTTTAATTTTCTAATGATTGTACCGTTGATGTCCGTATGACCGAACAGGGGTATAGGCAATTATTTTTGAAATTTTTCATAGTATCAGAAATAGATTGAATTATATATCAATTTTCGTCTCTCGGCCAACCCAGATCCAACCATGAGGTCCATTTTGTTCCAGGAAGTCATCTGTAATTTTTCTACCACAAAATCCTCAAATGAATGCACAACCAAGAAACCCTTTTTGCCCTAATTTTTTCACACCTCAAATCTACAAACAACCCATCATAATAGCAAACCCAAAACCCTTAGATCTGCAATAAAACACCTGCAAAACCCTCATATCTTGCCATGCCTTTCATTCTCTCATGCATTGCATAGATTCAAACTTAAACAACATTTTCTCAACCTAGGGTTATCCAACAACAACCATAGCTCTGATACCACTTGTTAGGAAACTTGCAGCCATTTAATGACAATTTCCACATAACCCAGTATAGAGATCTATGCAAATAAGTGATAAAATTCCATATGTGCGAGACAACATACCCATCAAAGATGACACAAGATATACCCTGGGAAAACCCTCAAGAGGGAAAAAACCCAGCCTCCAAAAGCATCCACACACCATGTATTATTCAGCAATGAAAACCCATTACAATACATCTTCAGAGACTCCATGAACACTTCTAAAGCAACAAGTTATCCATGGATTCCATGTGACGAAGCATGAATCCACACATCCCATGTCATGCTTCAAACCCTCACACATGCACAAGCTCAACCACCTGCAACAAAACTCTCCAACCCTAAACAACTACCCTTGTGGTTACTTTTATAGAAGCAAGCTCCCACAAAACCACCAAGTGGTATTACATAAACCATGTGCCCAAAACCATGAACTTACAAAAAAAGTCATGTGACCCCACATTTAATATTGGGTACTTTATTATATTTTATTTTTCTCCAATATTAAATAGTTACATTTTGCAATTAAATCCCAATGTCACATACAACATAAAGTGGCCCCAATATTATAAGAATTATGCAAGGTGTACAACACCTGATTCTAACAAGAGACACAATATACTCTAGTACTGAGATCCAGAGGGATGCCTTGTCCTCTTTTTTTGTCGGGCCATAAATGTTGATTACTGTAAAGTGACAATTTAGATCCAAATCATAGACCTCCGCCACCATCGAATATGTAGATGCGTAGAGTACTTTGACTGAAATTTCCGATTCTTTCCATAGAAAACCTAAGCCACCAGCAGCCCCTATTGAGTCTTGAAAATATCCTTCCCAATATCTACAATACTTAATAAATTTTTGACAATCTTCACCTGCTAGTTTTGTCTCTTGTAACATAATTAAATTGCTTACACTTTTTTGTAGTTGGTGCCTGACTAGGCGTCACTTTTCAGGGGCCTTCAGGCCCCTGACTTTCCATGTGGTGATCCTTATTGCTTCCCAAGGGAGGAGACTCCCCCCTTGGTACTCAAAAACTTCATGATACTAGTGTAATTTTTTGTCGTAGCCTCTTCCTCTCTTAGTTGTTTGATCGTATATTGGGAAATACCCCTTTCCTCTACTATATCTAATTCATCCAAAGATTTTGCATTAGAAACTAGCTTGTCTTCCCCTTAAATTTCGTTATTCTCCTTGGTTTTGTTTTTCGCTTTCTGTTGTGACCCTAGTGTTAATTTGTTGGCCGATCTAGTTGTATTTTCCAAGGTCTCTACTGTGATAGGTGGAAAATCCGTTAATATCGCCCTATCTTCTAATGTTGTATCTATTGAAACATTCTTCCCTTCTGATGGTCCTTATGGGGCCTATTTTCTAGTATTGTTGCTTTTTCCTTGAAACACACTTTCATGATTAACACTTCCCTTTTTCCTACATTCCTCTGTGTTGTGGCCCTGAGAGCTGCATGCTCCACAAAAATTCCTTATCTCTTCTACCTCTACCACTTGCTCCCAGTGCTCCCCATTAACCAATAAGCAGATGTTGGGAGGGATAATATTAATTGTTGTGATTCTTAACCGGGCGTATTTGCAAAGGTCACCATCCATTATTTCCATGTCAATATCAATCAATGCTCCTATGGAACGACCGATTTTCTCCAAGCAATCACTGGTCCAGTATTCTACTGGTAAATTGTAAATTCTAATCTAGACTGGCATATCATATGGTTGTAGTTTAGTAGGATCAAAATTTTGATACCATGGCTGCATGTAAAGAGGTTTATTTTCCATGAACCACATGTCGCCCTCAGTAACCCTAGTTTTGGATTGATCGTCTGCAAACACTACAATAAAAAAGCCTTTTAGCAGGAATCTTATTAGTACTTTCGTCTACCAGTTTTCTTGGATCCAAGATTTTATATCTGCCCTACTTGAGGGTTCACCGATGAAGCGGCATATAAAGGCAAAGTCTTTTAATATATTAGCATCAGTCTTGATCTCTTTTGAGACGTCAATTTCTAATAAACCTTTCTTGAGTTTGTCGCTTGAATCTGCCTTCTCCCTTATTTTTTGTGCCCTAGTCATTACTGGAGGATGCCAATCCTGACCAAAATCCTTCTTTCCTTTTGATCTCTTGTTTGGTGGACTCGTCTTCCATGCTTGATTTCTAATCAGCCTTTCCCTTTGAACCCATTTTTTGGATACTTCAGGGGTGTCATGGCGAATATGGCCAATCTTATTACCTTCCTTCAGCGATTCCATATTGTGATAATATAGATGACACTTGTCGATCCATTCCCCATTCGAAAAAACCCATTGGGGGATATGACATGCCGCTTCAAGCTTGGGTTCCTCCTTGAAAGCTTCGTCTCCCCAGCGTTTGCTTACTGTTGGCGATCCATTGGAGCCAATGTTTTTGTCCTTGACCGAATTCCTACTACCCTTCGCGCTTGTGCAAACCTTGCTTAACTGCTCTGCTCTACTCATCCTCGCTTCCCTCTATTTAATTCTATATTTTCATATATTATATTTTAATTTTTCTTTGATTTTTAACTTTTCTAATAGTTGAAGTTATTTTTATTGAATATTATTGGTTAAAAAAACAATGAGAACGAATTATGCTAAATTGAACATCACATTGTTTATTTACACATTTATTGACTTTTTCTAGGCATTTTTTCTTGTTTTCATATCCCAAGATGCAATGATTATGGGAAAGTTAAAGTTAAAAATTGTTAAAAACAAATTTTGGAAAAAGTAAAAAAGAGTGATAAATTTTTTATATTAATAGAATTAAAATATCCCATAAAAATGTGCAAATTTTCATCTCATGAATTCTTTTATTTTAATAATTTTTTATGTTAAATTTGAATTTTTAATAATTTAATATTTTGTGATGGAGGAGGGCAGAATTTAACTAGTGATTAAATGATTTACTTTCAATCAATCAAAATTTTAAACAATCAGATTTTGACGAATCCTGAGCATAAATTTTTAATCCTAATTTTTCAAGACATTTTCAATGTTTGCAAAGTTAAAAATTGTTAAAATTAGAAATTGTTAACTTTTAATAATTATTAGGTTGATAACCTATAGTCGCAACCATTTGTGTCCATAAATTAATCCACAGAAATTTGAACTTAACAAAAATTTAGCTTTTAATTATGTATAATTTTAATTAAAGAAATTTTTTTAGAGTATTCATATTTTAAAGTTAATAAAGAGCACATAAACATGAGATTTAGGATGCTCACAGGTGCAGATAATCATCTACATATCTTGAGCTTGAAAATTGTATCTGATTAGTTTGAACCTAACTCTAAGTATTTAGTTATTTGAACCATTTGGCAGTTATTACAAAATTGAGAGAGCAAAGTATCTTGAACCATTTCAACGTATAATGTTGAAGGAAGAAACTACCGAGTGAAGAACTGTATATCATCATATTGGAAGACAAAAATTGTAGCAAAAGCCACAACACAACCATATAACAGTTTTTTGAAAGCAAGAAAAGTTTTTTTTATTTTTTTTGTACTTAGTGATATCCATTTTTAGTATTTTACTTCATATGATGGAATAAATCTTCTTTCCCTTCTAACATAGGCATAGTTCATTACTTGTATATGTCTTATATTCTCTCAACTTGCACATTTGAGGGACTGAATAATAATTTATAATGAGCACATTTGAGGGACATAATAATAATTTATAATGACCAAGCTAAACTGTTGTGACAAAAAATTATGTGTTCATCTTTTCAATGATATACTATGTTTTCATTATTTTTGTGTTCACATTAAAAAGAAACTACGTTTTGTGTGGTTACTTACTTTTCATGTACATGTTGTAGGCAATCATTTGTGTGAAAATATTTTTAAATTCTTAAAATTTATTGAAATTGTAATATACAATTTTTTTCCAAACTTGATGTATGTTTGGGTTAATTGTTAAATTGCTTCTTTAGTATTTGATGAATATTTGTTGTATTTGTGTGATTGAAATTAATTAAATTTTCATTTCTATTAAAAATTTGAACTCATTTGTTAAAAAAAAATTAATTACTCACTGCCCATATACCAAAAGCCTATGTGAATGTCACAATATCTACAATTTTCTTGATACCTTGTTGTCTATTTCTTTTTTTAATTTGATATCTTTTCCAAAGAGACCTAACTTATTTTTTTTCTAATTGATTGTACTCTTGACGCCTTCCACCATGCCAACCTTCCCCTTCTGGTAGTTGAAGCCGCCTAATACCATATCCATGCATACGACTTTTTTAGGAATTATAACACTTAGGACAAAGGGATTCTGTTTTTTCAATCAACTAGTATCTGTGATAAGAAATTCAAAGGAATGAAATTGGGGTTGGGAGAAAGTAATTCATTTCCCAATTTCTTATTCACACCTTGTACCTATACCCAAAACTGGTCAAACTCTACTTCAAACCATGAACATATCTGGTTATTTTGACTTTAATACCTGTCATACCATTTGATATTTCTACATCACTCAAACTTTGTTCTCTTTGTTGTTCATATCATAAAACATATTCCTTTTCTTTTTTGATGGTGTGAATGATATGGACCCTTAAATTCATTTAAAAAAATGTTTTGACATGAAAATTCAAAGCCAAAATCATTTTTATAAAAAAAATATATATTTAATTATATTCTATTATTAAAGATTTAATGTTATATTATTAAAGATTTTTTTTTTATTAAGGTATTGTGTTTAAAAAAATATTCAAGATGTTTATAGTTATGCGGAGTAGATTAATTAAGAAAATTTCAAACAATTTAAAAACATACACAACTTTAAATTGCAAACTACTTTTTTGTTTGCATATTTTCTAATATACACGTTTTTAATTGGTCCCCTCAAGCACTTACCAATCTTTGAACTTTCATTCTTCATTTTTTATATTTTAAAGTAATATCTCAAATTTGAATATAATGTTTCTTCTCATTTTAAATTAAAATTATTTGCATTTGTTATATGTTTTTTTGTTTTCTTGTTTTTTGAGGCTTACAAATTATAAGTGTGTTGGTGACAGTTGTTATTTGCTATATTTCTTTGCATGTATATTTCATACTTATTGCTTTAATCTAAGATCAATTGATGCTTTTTCTAGATATGTATTTTTCATAATAATTTTTTGTAGACAATCGTTGTCACCACAATATTATATTGATCAAAATGCAAGTACAAAACCATCTTACCATTAACAGAAACTTCGCAACAATGTAACCTTATATAATGTAGTATTTGATCTGAATCACTTCTTTGTGCATTTCCTTCACACTGAATTTTGATTACAAGATCTGAATTTACAACAACCTTGAAGCATTCTATAAGAGAAACTAAAAATTATGATGACCAAAATATCTCTTTAGACAGGTTTCCAATTTGAGACGGTTATATTCAAAAACCACGTCTGAATCCCAACAAATGCATTTATACACCTTTTTTTCAGAAGGCGCTTCACTAATACTTCAAGAATGTTGAATAAAACACCACCTAGACTCTTAACATGAAATGCCTTTGCATGCAAAAAATATTGGAATGTCTTCCCATGCAATAGATATATCTATTCAATGCTTTTAAATATTTTAATATCCTCAATGATCATTGACAAGTGTTTGCAAAGACCTTTTATTTTCCCTCTAGTATCTAAACAACTTGGGAAAGTGTGATTCTTGCATTCTCAAACCATTATTTCATTGGCCTAAAACTGTATATTAACCATAATATTGTGAAGAACAACAATGCTAAGGTATGAACATGAAGCAACTGTCTCTCACGTATGTTTTTATTTTGGCAACTGTTATAAATACTGGTGTTACTTTTAACTAAATATATTGCTCAAAACTTTATTTTCTTTGTTATAGCCTTATATTTCTTTGGAATTCAGTCCTCAATAATCTTAGCTTTCACCGTGAATTGAGGCCTCATAACCTTGATAATTTATATAACATCGTCCAAGAGATGTTCTCAATGTGTTTTGATTTTTATCTAGATGAAAAACTTTGCAATAGATCAAAGTACCAGATGTTATGACTGATAATATTAAATTTAGGGGCTTTTTTTATGACAGTAGTTAGGAAATTAAATTTTTTTTTTTCTTCATATGAATGTGAACAAAGTGGATGAAAAACAACAAAAGTAGTGAACAAGATGGAAAGGGAGAAGAAATGTAAATGAATGGTGAACATCATAGATTTGCACATGATAGATACACTACTCTTTTATTGACAAATCCAGGAATGGTAGATGGGAATATATGGTTGTTCCACATGGTTTTCAACTTTGCACTATTTGGCCATTGTATAATCGCTTTGGAGGAAAGAAAAGTGAATGGAAGGAAAACAAAGAGGTCTCATAGAATACTTGCTCTTATACCATATAGTAATTGGAAAATAAAAGAGGAAAGGCTCTAACACCAAAAATTTAGTCATTCATCAACAACTCATCACTATTATATTCAATGGCTTTATATAGCCATACAACCTACAAATACCAAACAACTAACTAACAACTAACTAACAACTAACTAACAACTAAATTATAAATAATCTCAACTAACTAAAGTGATTATTATACAACCACTTACATTATTTATTATTGTTCAATAATATATATTAAGCACTAATTTATAACATCATAGTCAGGGTGATGACATTTCCTATGAGCATGAGCCTCCAAATCAAACTATTGAAAAAGTTTCAAATCAGTTGGCTCTCACTAGTTCGAACTCCACTTTAGTCCCTAGATTCTAGCTTACAAAAATAAGGCTCAAATATAAAAGGGGTCATTTTCTCTTTAAGTTTTTAGTTCCTATTTTCAAATCAAGATAAAAAATATCTTCCTTTGTAATTCAACCTAGATGGGGCCCATTTGAATTTCAATAAGAAGAAAGGTCATTTAATTATGTAGTAGTTCTAGACCCCTCTAGAAGGAGAGTTGGGTCGACTCATCTAGATGGAAATGATCCTTAAAAAAATTCTCATTAGCTATTTTTCATTTGCTAGTTTTTTAGATGTTGTTGTGGTAAAATTTGCACTCTCATATATTTTTGATAAGGAAAATCAAGTTTTGAAGGAACCTTGAAACCATTTACAAGGAAAAATGCTGCAAAAAAAGATAAAACCTTAAGAATCCACAACACAAGGAAACCCAAAAGCTAACAACAGAGAATAAACTAGAAAATCGTCAACAACCCAACAACAAAACATTAGCAAAAAAGTAGCTCAAAAAAAAAACATAGCAAATCTATAGCATTTTTTCTAGTTCATTGATCGAGGTCAAATTCTCCTCAATGACCCCCTCATGCATTTCCATCACATCCTTGATTTCCTCAAACGAGATAGAAGCTCATTTCTTTGTTTCACTCCTCATCCTCAAACATGGCCCAACATCAACAACCTTTTGCATAACAGGAGCTAACTCTTCATTCTTTTCCACCAGGTTCTTGGGAAAAACCTCCTACAAATTCGTCTCAATATCACCCAACTTTAGGGGATTACCAGTCCATTTCAAAGCCAACTCATTCAAAAAAAAGAGGCCCTTAGCATTCAACTTTAGAGAATTATTACTGATATTAACCACAGCCTTGAGATCCTCAGATAGCTTAGAAATTACGTCCTCAATATTAATAAACCTCTCTTCATAAGT
Organism: Sequoiadendron giganteum; assembly: GCA_007115665.2. Lineage (NCBI taxonomy): Eukaryota > Viridiplantae > Streptophyta > Pinopsida > Cupressales > Cupressaceae > Sequoiadendron > Sequoiadendron giganteum. The sequence goes on along the minus strand of CM021105.1, from coordinate 518,157,819 downwards.
CTTTTGAACAACCATCTCCAAAGAAGTAATCCTCTCCTCATGTGAAGAACCAAGACGATCAAAATTCACAACCAGCTTATCAAGCATGACATTCATAGTTTTAACTTTACCTTTAATTGCCCATTCCTTCTGATTTCTATGCACCAAAGCCACATAAACATCCTACCAATTTTTGAGTTGCACATTGAGCTCCTTAACCTCTGAGAAGAGCCATTTAACAAGAGACAATAGGTTATGAGTACCATCCTCAGACATCCTATAGAACATATTCATATTAACCTCATCCCAATTAACCGAAGGCAACTCCTAAGAACCCAAATTATCTGCAGAGACCTCTTGAACCTCTTCCTTATCCTTCATATCATCCTCCACAGGGGAGTCCTCCACCTCAATAACATCAAACTTAACATGGTTCTTATCTGATAAGTTTGCTAAGTCAGCCAAAATTTCCAATCGCTTCACCTTCACAACACTCACTTTAACCTACTCAGAATCAAGAGGAGAGACATGGGTATCTAGAATAGGGTCAATCTCATTGGAACAATTCAAACCCTAAGACCCCTGCACAATACCCTCCATCAGATGTTTTTCCCTAGGGAGGCCTTTACCACCATCCACACCATCCTTTAGCATAGGGGACTCCAAATCACCCACTTTACTATCATCCAGTGAAAGATTGAAGTCAGAATCAGGAGCTTCCTCCACAACCTTCGACACCACAACCTTCTTCTTACTCAACTTCTTCTCTTTCCTAACACTCTTTTTCTTTCCCTTCACACACTTCTTCCCAGAGATCACACCAACCTCTTTCACCTCAAAGTCAGTTTCATAACCCTTCGACCATGAATATGAGGCCTTAGAACCCTCAGCTAAGTTGCTAATTTCCTCCAAGTGCTCCTCAAAGTCAAAATAATCCTCATCAAAATTTCCTTCCCACTCCTCCACCGAATCCCCAATCTCATAACCAATTTTTTTACCAGCCTTCTTACAGGCCTGAGGCTTAGGCGAAGTCGGGAATAAATTTATTTTAATATTTTCAACCATTAAATTCATAAGGCCTTCATGGAGAATGTCCTTCCTAGGGTTCTTATGATGGGCTTCAAAACTATGCTCCATGGATGATAGAAGATAAAAGGGGAACGAAACCAAAGCATTATGCTGGAAATGATTTAACAACATAAAATGATAGCTATAAATCATAGAGAACCTACCTTCCAAAGTGAATGAATGCATGATGGCCAGCGTAATATCCCTCCACAACGGCTTGAGAAATTAATGGGAATACCCACCACTACCAACCGATCTTAACTTCTTCTTTTCATCACGTTTAAAGAAATTCGCCAGGGATTTCTTAGCCACACCTTTGTCTCTGTAGAATTTACTACTAGAGATAGGAAGACCAGTGACCTCCACAACAAAATCCTCATTGATATTAAATTCCACACCTCTTAAATGTAGAATCCTCCCACTCCACCCTTTAACAAATACCTTCGTCGCCTTAGGGTTCGGCCCTTGGAGCTTGAGAAAATAAGAGTTGACCCCACCCTTTTCTAGGTGCTCCCACACAATCTAATTAGTTTGAAACTCCTCACAGAATCTCGGCTCCACTCTACAACAAGCACCACCCATAGCAAGTAGCGAACAATTCTCCACTAGAACCTTAACCTTCTGCACAAAAAATATTAAACAAACAAACCACAAAGGAATGCAAAAGATACGTAGAAAGTGTGTAAGCCTACCTAAGAGAGTACCATCACAGCTACGCTGCCAGGACATCAAAACATGGATTACAAGGATGCAATTATAAGGAGAGGAGTTCTAAACCATGATGTGCAAGAACCAACTCATAACAAAATAAACAAGCCAACCCCCCAACTTCACAAGCTTAATGACAAGACATCTGGTCATTATTAGAGATAATCTTAAGATTAAGAGGAAAGGTTTTAAATTCAAACCAATTATTATGAGAAACCTCATCCACACTAGCCACCCCATCAACCAACGAATTGGCTTCCCTAAAAATGTGATAAATTTTGATCTCAAAAGAATTAATGAGAGACAAAGAGTCATTAATAATATGGGCAATTGACCAAGAAGGGGAACTAGTAAGCAAAAGACACTTTATAATATGGGTGCTCTCATATGTTAGTATGTAGATGCTTCCATAAATATTAAAAATTCAAAATCTAAACGTGTCTCACATGGTCATTTTTTCATGGGTTCTTTCAATATTTAAGTTTTGTTTAATTATTTTTGTGTGTATGTTTCATTTCATTTCAATACTTATATTTACAAGTGTGGTAAAATAGACATTTATTTTCAATATGGTTTTAAATTTTTCAAGTGTGTGGTAGCATAGATGTTTGTTTCAATTTAGTATTGATTTTTCAAGTGTATGGTAAAGTAGACAATTGTAATTTTAGTATTTTTTATGCAAATGTGTGTAGTAGATGATAGAATAACAAACAAGGATTACTGCCTTATTTATTACCATCACTTAAAAAAATAATGGATTGATGTATTATTCATTTCCATCACTTAAGGATTGGCCCATTATTTTGAACCTCATTAAACAACCTTACCATAGATATATCTAGACACTTCTAAGATTGATGAATTAAATAATAGTGTATTGATGACTACAATGAACCTGTCACCATGCTCTATTTGGTCCAATATCATTAGTGAAAACCTACATGAACTATTAACAACATTTGAAACCACAAAAATATTGTATATAAATTCCTATACGGTGTATTGGTTAACATCTAGATGCACTTTTGTTGGATTAGAGTGAAGATGAACCCAAGGTTAGAATTGAGGTGGAATCTAATTTATGATTATCACCCTCAACTGGAGTACAAAAATCACTTAGGATTGATAGAAGAGTGAATGGTGCTTTCTCCATGTGGATAGTAATAATGATAGAAGGAGATAAGTCTAAAGGTTATTTTTAAAGCTCAAGGTGCATTCAACAAATGTGGAAGTTGGTGCATCTAATTCTCCAAATTTTCTTATATCAAAATTAAGGGTTTTCTTAGAAGTTTCCAAGATACCCTATCAATAAAATGGTCTTGCTAGAGCTTTCAAGGAAATTGATGGAGTCACACAATTTTTTTAAATCTAAGCATAAAGCTGAGATGAAGTTCCCCATTCACGTTGGAAGATATGTGTGAGCCAATATCAACTATGCCAAAGATTCAAATGTTAAATTTTATTTCTATAACTTGTAACTCTATGATGAGGCCATACATAATTGTGATCCTCTTGGTAGGATGGAAAAGTGGGTCTCATATTCTTTGAAGCACATTCCAAGCATACAATATAATTGGGTTTATTGTGCAGATGAAAATGAGTTCACAAGGAGAACCTATTATAGACTCATTGTGAATTAGATGAAGACCTTAGGTACACAGAGTATTTGACTAGGTAAAAAATGATGAAATGGTTTTGTATACCAACTATGATTTGAATAAGGTCTTTAATGAACTTATTCTAGATTGAAATTGGGATAAGCCAAAATAATCCCCCATAAAGGTAATATAACAACATATTTTGGATAGTGTTGCTACTTGGATAAGTGCATATGTGAAAAAATTAAGGACATGAGGTGTGGCCCTGAGCTACAATGATGAAATAGAGAAGAAAAGAAAAAATGAAATGAAAAAGGGAAAACATGTTTTTGATGAATTCTTAGTGAATAAGAGAAAACTACAAGAAACATCAATTATTGAGGCAACTAAAGGATCTAGTGCTACAAGAATTCCATTAAAACCTAAAGTAACTATAATAGTAATTCATGAAGGGATAGCATCCATAGCCCCTCTTTGAGTATAAGCTTTAGTAACTTTCATGGCTTGAGTTGTCCAAGAGTCACCTATAGAAGAAATGGCTCTAAAGAGACACAAAGAAAAACAATCGATGATGACAATATTTGTATTCCCAAAATAAATTATTGTTTATGACTCCTTCTATATCTAACACAAACACAATTTCCAAGAAATTAGAGGTTACAAAATTGACAAGAGGAGAGGTAATGTAGTAAGCCCAGATGGCTTCCCCTTTGTTTTTTCCCTGTCTTGCTGATACAAATTTTTTGTCCTTGATATTTTGTTTGTTTTTTGAAGTTTTTTGCTTTTTTTGGGGATTTTTGAATGCAATAATATGAGAAAATGAAATGCAGATTGAATCAGAAAAGACTATCATAGCTAATAATGCATGCATTTGAGAAAAAGAAAGTCTCTTTATTTCTCCTTCACTAGCATAAGAGACTCATTCAAAAAAAAATTATTTGCAATGATCTTTCTTTGAAATGCAAGAGGTATTAGTGTAATATAAGAGAGAACCTAATGAAGGACTATGAGAAACAAAACCATTGTTCAGATTTGTTGCAATTGACGGTGCATTAATCCCAGTTTCTTTTTATTGCAAGATGATCCTCTAACCCAGCCATACCAGGTGCAAGTGAAATCAGCTTCAAAGGGTAGGCATTTTATTCAAGAAGAATGACGTCCCTCTTTCCCAGGTTGTACAACTCTCTCAGCATTAAATGCACTCTAAGAGATTGTCTTTGTCACCTCCAAATGAAGAGAATGTATGTAGTATGTTGTTAATAGTCAGACTTAAAATATGAGATAAACTTCTGATAAAATCACAAGAAAAATTCCTCAATGGTGTCCAAATGAGACTCTTGGATGAAGCCTCTCTATGCCAAAATTTGGTGGATCTTCCACCACCTCAAATCAGCTCTTCCGATGAAGATTTTGCATTCTCCAATGGTGGATCAAAGCTGAAACCCTAGCTTCAAGTTTGAAACTCAGCCAAAAGAAAAATCAAGTCTTCACACAATGAATTTGATTTTGCAAGTGAAGCATATATACTCCCTCAAAAAAGTACGATTTCCTTCACTTTTCTTTTGAACATTAAAAATAACATAAAATTCATTTTCATGTTAAAGTTTGACTTTGGCATAATAAAAAATTAATAACTTAAAGTACTTTAAGTGAGGGTAATTGCTTCATGTACTTTAAGTGGCCCCCTTTTTTATAAAGTCAATAAACAACTTTAAAATATAACTTTTATTATTAAAATGTCATTATCACTCCTTCCCTCATTAATAACTTATTAAATATGCCATGATTAATTGTGCCACTCATGTCACTGCCATAAGTAGGAGTCCAAGTGCCCTGCCAAAAATAGTATGACCATAAATATCACTTACTATAAATAGTAAGTGTCTAAAACTGAGTTGATGAGCAAATGCAGATGCTAGAATCTAAACCCAATGATATCACAGCTATGTGTAATGTCCCAAATACTGGGGAAACAATCTAGATAGACCCTCTAAACATAACTACTAGCTCACAAATTTCAAGTGATGAGCTAACCCCCCGTACACCTGATGCTGAGGAGGGGACATTACAGTCCACCCTCCCCGAGACTGCTTGTCCTCAAGCAATCAAAAAGTTGGATGTTGCAAGATATCCTCATGCTCTCACATAGCATCCTCAACTGGAAAATCCTTCCACTTGACCAAATATTCCCTGATGACTCTACGTCGAAGATGTCTCTCTCGGGTCTCCAAAATAGCCTCAGGAACCAAGACCAATTTTCCCTCATCATTCAAGGGTGGAAGTGTAGCGGAAGGAACAATATGACATCCCAACGCCTTCTTTAGGTGTGACACATGAAAGACATTATGTACTCTACAACATGTCGATAAGTCAAGCTCATACACCACCTCGCCAACTCTTTGAATAACTCTGAATGGCCCATAATATCGTGGATGTAGCTTCTCTGCCCCACTCCTCCTGAGTGTAGACTGTCGGTAGGGCTGCAACATAAGGTACACCATGTCACCAACCTCAAATGAATGCCCCAATCATCTCTTATCAGAATACTGCTTCTATTGATTATGAGCCTTTTGTATATTTTCTTGTAGTGCTCGCATAATGTCCTGGTTCTCCTGCAGAAGATTGCCAACACTTGGCACCCTACTATCACTAAGCAACAAATCCAAGAAACTAGGTACATCATATCCATATAAGGCTCGAAATGGTGACATATGTATGGTCATACGATAGGTTGAATTGTAGCAATACTCACACAAGTGAATCCACCTCACCCAAGCTCCCCGTTGTGTTATCACATAGTTCTGAAGGTATTCTTCCACCCATTTGTTCACTATCTTAGTTTGACCATCGGTTTGCAGGTGGTAACTGGTACTCAGAGTCAACTCGGTCCCACATAAATGGAATAACTCTTGCCAAAAGTGGCTCATGAACCGACAATCTCTGTCACTGACTATGCTATGAGGCAAACCATGTAGTCGAAACACCTCACGGAAGAATAAATCTGCCACCTATATAGTTGTGTATGTAGCAGCAATCAGAAAGAAATGAGCATATTTCATCAAACAATCAACCACTACATATAAACAATCCCTGCCCTGGGCTTTCGGCAAGCCCGAAATGAAGTCCATAGATATGCATTCCCATTTCCTCTCGGGAATGGGGAGCGGTTGTATCAATCCTGTTGGAAATGCGTGCTCCTGTTTGTTCTGTTGACAAACAATGCACTCTCTAGCATGATGAAGAACATCAGTTTTGAGCCCTTTCCATGTGAACCTCTCCTGAACCTGCTTGTAATTCTTATAATATCTGGGGTGTCCTGCCAATGGTGAATTCTGAAGGTTCTCAGCACTTTGTTCTTCACATCAGATCCTGGGACCAAAAATATCCTCTCTTTGTAAATGATAAGCTCATTCACAAGAGTGTATATTTTGTCCTGGATAGTCCCCTCAATGATGCCAAAAGCTCATGAGTTCTTGGCATACTCAGCTATAATCAGATGTCTCCAATCCTCTGAGATCTCGGCCATGGAGCTCAACTGTGGACAGCGTGATAATGCATTAGCAACTACATTTTGGGTGCCCTTGATATATGAAATGTCAAAATCATAAGACTAAATTTTACTGACCCATTTCTGTTGTCGATCGTTCAAATCCCTCTAACTAAGGAAATGCCTCAGACTATTATGATTTGTCTTTACACTTAACTGACTACCCACTAGATATTGTTTGAACTTAGCCAACGCATGCATGATGGCTAAAATTTCCTTGTCATAGATGTTGTAGTTCAACTCTGTCCCTCTTAGCTTTCTACTCTCGAAAGCTATGGGGTTCTTATCATGCATAAGCATGGCACCAATGCCCTCTCCTGAAGCATCACAATGTAACTCAAATGGCCTGGTGAAGTCTAGTAGTGCAAGGACTGGACATGATGTCATCAAAGTCTTGAACTTCTCAAAGCACTCCTATGCCTGAGGAGTCCATACAAAGGCCCCCTTGCATGTCAAATTTGTGAGTGGCGCTGCATGACGTGAAAACCCACCAACAAAATGACAGTAGAAGGCACACAATCCAAGAAACCCTCTAAGTTGAGTCAAATTCACTGGAACTGGTCAATCCAAAATAGCATGAATCTTCTTTGGATCCATGTGTACTTCCTTTGCACCGATAATTTGTCCCAAATATAGCAACTCTGTCATGTACTCTACTTCTTGTTGGTAAGTCAAGCTCATACGCCACCTCACCAACTCTCTGAATAACTCTGAATGGCCCATAATATCGTGGTTGTAGCTTCTCTGCCCCACTCCTCCTGAGTGTAGACTATCGGTAGGGTTGCAACATAAGGTACACCATGTCACCAACCTCAAATGAATGCCCCACTCATCTCTGATCAGCATACTGCTTCTATTGATTCTAAGCCTTCTGCATATTTTCCTGCAGTGCCTGCATAATGTCCTGGTTCTCCTGCAGAAGATCACCAGCACTGGGCACCCTACTATCACTGAGCAACAAATCCAAGAAACTAGGTGCATCATATCCATATAAGGCTCGAAATGGTGACATTTGTATGGTCATATGGTAGGTGGAATTGTAGCAATACTCACACAAGTGAATCCACCTCACCCAAGCTCCCTGTTGTGTTGTCACATAGTTTCAAAGGTATCCTTCCACCCATTTGTTCACTATCTCAGTATGACCATCAATCTGCGGGTGGTAACTGGTACTCAAAGTCAACTCGGTCCCACATAAACGGATTAACTCCTGCCAAAAGTGGCTCATGAACCGACAATCTCTGTCACTGACTATGCTCTGAGGCAAACCATGTAGTCGAAACACCTCACAAAAGAATAAATCTACCACTTGCGCAATTGTGTATGTAGCAACAATCGGAAAGAAATGAGCATATTTCATCAAACGATCAACCAATGCCCTCTCCTAAAGCATCACAATGTAACTCAAATGGCTTGGTGATATCTGGTAGTGCAAGGACTGGACATGATGTCATCAAAGTCTTGAACTTCTCAAAGCACTCTTGTGCCTGAGGTGTCCATACAAAGGCCACCTTCAGTGTCAGATTTGTGAGTGGTGTCGCATGACGTGAAAGCCCACCGACGAAATGATGGTAGAAGGCACACAATCCAAGAAACCCTCTAAGCTTAGTCAAATTCACTAGAACTGGCCAATCTACAATAGCACGAATATTCTCTAGGTCCATGCATACTCCCTCTGCACTGATAATGTGTCCCATATATAACAACTTTGTCATCCCCAAGGCACGCTTGGACTCCTTGGCGTACAAGGACTCCCTATCAAGTATGCCTAGAATAGAATCAAGATGAGCCAGATGCTCCTCCCAAGTCCTGCTATAGACCAAAATATCATCAAAGAAGACCAATACATATCTCCTCAGTTGTGGCTGAAAAACTCTATTCATCGTGGACTGGAAAGTGGCAGGTGCATTAGTTAGGCCGAATGGCATAACCAAAAACTCATAATGCCCACAATAATGGAAAGCAGTCTTCTTGATGTCCTGATCTTTAACCCTAATCTGATGGTATCCAGACCTTAGGTCAATCTTCGAGAAGAAGCATGTTCCATGGAGCTCATCAATCAGCTCATCTATGCATGGGATCAGATATCTGTTCTTTATTGTTCTCTTGTTCAATTGGCAGTAATCAATACACATGCGAATAGAACTATCCTTCTTTTTCACTAATACCACTGAAGAAGCAAAGGGAGACTTGCTCGGTCTAATGGGCCCCATAGCCAATAACTCTTTAATTGTTTTTTCTATCTCATCCTTTAATCTCTTGGGGTGTCGATAAGGGGTGATCATAACAGGCTTAGCACCCTCTTCCAACTCGATAACATGCTCAATGCCTCTATCTGGAGGTCTACCTAGGGGTATATCACTAAACACCTTAGTGTGTTTAGTTATGAGCTCCTGTATGTCTGGATGGTAAGAAGGTTTTTGCTGCTCATCATGTGTAGGCATCACCATAAACTCTATTTCCCATTCTACCATTTCATGGCAAACCAATCTCTCCATCTCCTATAAGAAATTACCCTTAGGTTGTTGTCCTTAATGGCTTTGAGAACGTGAGTTTTTCCATCAATCTGAAATTTCATCTCCATGTCCCTGAGATTGAGAGTAAAATCTCCTAGGGCATGTAGCCAACGCATACCAAGCACAATATCGGTATCCCCCATGTTCACAACATAGAAATCAGTCTTAAACTCATATTTTTTAAGATGCATAGGTAGATCCGAAATCATTCTTTCACACTTGAGTGTGTAGCCATCAGCAACCTTTACTCTGATTCCCTCAAATTCCTTAGTTTGGATACCATGTCTCTCTACGAATCGTGCATCTATAAATTTATGTGTAGCCCCTGTATCAAGTAGAGAGATCACCTTCTGACCAGCTAAGATACCTCTTATCCTAAATGAACCTTCCTTTTGCATGCTAGTGATGTGGGCATCTTTTACTTGTTGCTCCTCTTCATTTCCCTCTTCTTTTTTTGAATTTTCAGACCCTTCAACATCAAAAGCAGCCTATTGTTCATCAAAATCTTTCAAGTCCTCTCCTTCATAAAACCATTCCATCTACTTTTCTTTGCCCTTGGGTCTCAAGGGGCATTCGTTCTTATCATCATATGGTCCTTTGCACAAAAAGAAAAGCTTTTGTTTCCTCAAATCATTATAAGTGTCTCTATCCAATGATGCTGCAAATTTCTTTTTTTTGGATCAAAATTTTTTGATTTCTTTGGGACATCCTTTTGGTCACTAGAAGAAGATGGTTTAGACCCAAATTTACTTCGTGAAGTAGATGATTCCATGCTCCTTGCTTTTCTCATAGCTTCTTGCAATATTGGTGGGTCAAATTCCTTAATCCACCCCCTCATTGGCTCAAATAATCCCTCCACAGATAAAATAATCAACCTCCTTTTTGATATCCCTATGACCATCACAGATAGTTTTTGAAATTCACTTATATAAGACTCCAAACTGCCCACTTTCTTAAGTTGTGCAAGGTCCCTAAAGTATGAATCAAGATCCTTTCTATAAAATCTCTCCACCAATCTATCCACAAATTCCTAATAAGTGGTGATTTGATCATGTTGCAAAGTAATCATTCCATGTTGCCACCAATCATGGGCAACTCCATCCAAATGAAGGGCTGCAAATTTAATAGCATCATTTTCAGTCATAGAACGTAAGGAAAGAAAAGTGTCTAATTTGCAAATCCATGATCTAGCAGAGACTCTACCGCTACCATCAAAGTAGGTAGAGTTAACTTACTAGTTGCAGCTCTCAAATCTCTGTTTTGAGGACCATTCCTTCTATCTTGCCTTCCTCTTCTATGCTCCCTTCTTTGCCTCATGAATTGATCGAATGTCAAGTATTCTCTCACAGAATTAGGTAATAAAGCCCACTCATCATGTGCAGCCATAACATTATCAGTAAACATCTCATCCTGGTTATCTACTTCCTCCTCTGGTTAATTTCTCAAAAAGGTGGGATGAGTAGGTTTATCAAAATTTCTTGTAGGTGCTCTTCTTTCCCTTGAAGAACCCATAACACTGCCATGTTCTTCATGCTCAACATTAGCTCTTCTAGGCAGTTCCAATCTTTCCACTGCAGCTGCTAACCTCTCCAAAGTTAGAGTCATATGCTACTGATTTGCATGAATACCCCTCATAAGAGTGGTGGCTTCCCTCTCATCCATGGGTACTTCCTCCCTATTGGCACCATTCCTTTGTGCATCATCCCTCTGAGCATCATTTCTAGCCTTCATTATATCCTCAACCTGTGGTACCTGTTCAAACTGATTTCCCTGTTCTAACGGTGCTCTCCTTCTAGTACAATACCTGTATAATCCTAATCCCCTAGGCTGCATAAGGAACGTTTACCCACTGGGATGGCAGGAACAACGACTCTGATACCATTGTAGTAAGCCCAGATGGCTCCGTTTTTTTTCTCCCCTGCCTTGCTGAAACAAATTTTGTCCTTGATATTTTGTTTGTTTTTTGAAGCTTTTTGCTTTTTGGGGGATTTTTGAATGCAATAATATGAGAAAATGAAATGCAGATTGAAACAGAAAAGACTATCATAGCCAATAGAAAAATGCATGCATTTGAGAAAAATAAAGTCTCTTTATTTCTCCTTCACTAGCATAAGAGACTCATTCAAAAACGTTTTATTTACAATGATCTTTCTTTGAAATGCAAGAGGTATTAGTGTAATATAATAGAGAACCTGATGAAGGCCTATGAAAATAAAACCATTGTTCAGATTTGTTGCAGCTGATGGTGCATTAATCCCAGTTTCCTTTGATTGCAATATGATCCTCTAACCCATCCGTACCAGGTGCAAGTGAAATTAGCTTTAGAGGGTAGGTGTTTTCTTCAAGAATAATGGCATCCCTCTTTCCCAAGCTATACAGCTCTCTCAGCATTAAATGCACTCTAAGAGATTATCTTTATCACCTCCAAATGAAGAGAATGTCTGTAGTATGTTGTTAATAATCAAACTTAAAATCTGAGATAAACATCTAATAAAATCACAAGAAAAATTCCTCAATGATGTCCAAATATGTAACAACCCCCAAATCGGGTAAACAAAAAATTTCTACTTTCACTAATAAGATACAAGGAAAGACATTTATAATGACAAAGTAAATAAACTTTTCTTTTCATTCTAATACAACATTTCATCATAAAGAAATAATTGACACAATACATCATTGTTCTCTTTTCCAAGTAAATAATAGAGTATGCATTTCATAATTACTTTTCTTTCAAATAAATAACAAAGTAAGAATCTTACAAGTTTCAATCATAGCTTGGAAGCTTTTGAGCAAATAGGAATAAAACTGTCCAGGTTCTTCCCTTTCAAACCTTGGTTCATCAAAAGTCTACTATGGAGGAGAAACATCACTCAGGTGCTTTTCCGCCAACCACGGACTTATAATGCTGTCCCCCGCACGTTTACTGTTAGGTAGACGGCCCTCCCTTCTACGAAGAGATTGGTTGGGTAACTGGTTCTGTATGACCAACTGAGCATAGTGTGTAATCCTACATAACTAAATCCTTGTGTCCTCACAATCCCAATCTAGTATGTATTTTGGACTACTGTGAACTGACAATGTAATCATCTCACAGTCTAAGTGGGCGTAGGTGTACTACACTACTTTGGCCAAAGTGTTTCGACAGTATTTAAACTGACGGTCATCTATCGATTGCACTAAGTCAGGTTCAGTTTGACTTAAGGCTGTCTTATCCTACGCATAGGCTGAGTCCTTTCTGTGGGTAGTCAATCACCCTAGACTCCCTACATCATCTACTTAATCAGGAATTGGAATACAGTCAACAAGGGGTCCCTCAGGTAACTCCTAACATGGAATTCTTTATCCATTGAGTACATAGCTTTTCGTAGTTAACCTATTAACTTTAAAGCTTCAGACTACCTTGGTACTGGTTCCACCCTCGACCTAGTATTTAATAACTAGTTCCTCTTTTCCTTTATATAAGGAATTCAAGCAATATTCAAGTAGATTCATTTCAAACATTCCCTTTATAACATGGACTATCTATTCTTCCATAACAAGATATAAACAGGCTTTTCCCCTTATAAACGAGTTTTCCTTTTTATAAACAAGTCTATCCCAAGAATTTAGCTATTCTAATGAAATCAAGCTATTTACTTAAAAACAAGCTTTCTCAATGAAATTAAGTATTTCCTAATAACAAGTTATCCTTTTCACAAACCAACATTCCTTTCACCTTTCACAAACAAGCTTTCCCTAAGTTATTTCATAACAACAAGCTATTCTATTCCAATAGAATTTCTTCTAGTGCTTTCCTATTTTACTTCCTTTCTCAAAGCAAATTCTAATTCAAGCAGATCAATTAACATACAGAATTAATCAAATACATTTCACATGCCTATTTCCTTGCTATAAATGATTCCAGTTTGCAACTACTTCTCTTCCTTCTTTAGTTTCACTCCTCTCAATTTTGGTTTCTATTACTGGTTTTGTATTTTATGCTTGCAGCATATAAATACTAGTCTCTCATAAATGGTGATGGGATATATGCAAGTTGGCTCTCCAACAAATACTATATATCAATGATAGAATATGGCTCTCAAACAAATGCTTCTACAACAATGACAGAGTATGGTTATCCAACAAATGCTTCTATAGTAATGTCAAAATATTGCTCTCAAAATGCTTCTACAGCAATGTCAAAATATGGCTCTCAAAATGCTTCTACAACAATGTCAAAATATGGCTCTCAAAAGGAATTTGTTTTTAAGCAAAAACATATAGGAAATTCGTGTTTTAAGAATGAGAGAAACTCCTATATTTATAGGTTTCAAATTCTCATGCTTACTACATTTTAGGCATGGAATTTGACACCTTTCTTATTGAAAATGTCAAATCATGCAGTGGCAGTAATCTAGCATGATACTCAGCAAAAAGGAAGATGATTCGATCTAATTAATGAAGAATGTTTCAACTCTCACATGGAAAATTATGAATGACAGACACCTACAGGTGTTACTCTTCATAAGCACCCAACAATGGTGGATTAAATCCAGGTAAGAAAATGTCAAGGCAAAAATGTAGCCAACTGGCTTTTATTCCGCCCCTCCACTCGCATTTCCAATTGGAGATAATGCAGGTCACGACCTGGTCTTTTGGCATGAGGAGATGCGCACGTTTTTCAGTCATGTTCACCATTTTGGCCATTCCACGGTTCGCATTTTTCCATATGAAGGAATTCACGATTTTCAGCAAACTCAAGGTTTTAAAAACTTTTTTGCTTAAACCTTTCAAAAGTTTATAATGTTTATCATTTAAATTCTTCATGGAATTTTCAAACGAATTTTCCCCAATAGACTATGGAAGTCGAATATACTTTCTTTACTATGGTAAATACATTTTATTTGCCAAATGACTATACAAGTCAAATTTAATTATTTTCCAAGGTAATATTTATTTAAAATATAAACAAGATATTATATTTATATTTTGCATTATATTAAATATATATATCCTATTATAGTTTTATTTATCGTATTTAAATATATGTATATATCTATATAATATTTAAATATTACTATAGATATATCTATATATTTTATGCCAGGTAAAACTATAATAGTGTTTATATTAAATATATATATAAACACATTCATCAATTTACATTTAAATATATCTATACATATTTGTATTTAATTATCCAAATACGTGTATTATGGGCCAGTCAGTGTACCCTTAATACACCTATTTGTACAAACATGTATATATACGTTTAACTGTAAATTCCAGGCATCAATATAACGTTATAACAACATTATAGCTAGTGTGCATATGTTTATAGGTGTGCCAGCCATGTATACATATCCGTGTGTATGCCATGTCAACACATGCGTATGGCATTATAATTGCCCATCATACATTTGTATCGACATGTCATACATGTTGTTACGTACATATGAGTGGTACATGTATACGCATATACATCCTGTCTATACCGCACTTATCAGTTCACATTTCACTTTCAAGGCTCACAGAATAGTAAGTCAGTCAACAAGTAACACCACTCATAAAGCATAAAGAAGTAATCCAAAACTCCTAAGCCTAAGGATGACTTATTAAGACAACTCAATCTGACTCAGTTCCCAAAACCCTTAGTGAAGTGTGTGTATGGTCATATGATCAACTTTACCGGTTAGCTGACCAAGCCCCTCTCCAGAGTGATGTCTCCCCTTCGCTTGGAGGAATAGTTCCTGTTCCCGCATCCATTGGCACAAAACCACGATAGTTACTTGCTCATAAAATTTTCAGTTTATATAAATCAAATATAAAACAAGACTAATTATTCTCCTTTGTGCATTGCTTTATCCAAGAATAACATCAATCAAGAATACAGAATGAGCCAATCATAACATGTAAAAAGATTCTCAAATTGATAACAAGGTTCAACACATTTTATTTATTCAAAACCTTCCTTACAATCAGAATGGTCTAAGCATTACTAAAATAGTAACTATACAAATTTCGAGGTGTAACAAAATGAGACTCTTGGATGAAGCCTCTCTTATGCCAAAATTTGGTGGATCTTCCACCACCTCAAATCAGCTCTTCCGATGAAGATTTTGCGTTCTCCAATGGTGGATGAAAGCTGAAACCCTAGCTTCAGGTGTTGAAACTCAGCCAAAAGCAAAACCAAGTCTTCACACAATGAATTCGATTTTGCAAGTGAAGCATATATACTCCCTCAAAAAAGTACGATTTCCTTCACTTTTCTTTTGAACATTAAAAATAACATAAACTTCACTTTCATGTTAAATTTTGACTTTGGCATAATAAAAAATTAATAACTTAAAGTACTTTAAGTGAGGGTAATTGCTTCATGTACTTTAAGTGGCCCCCTTTTTTATAAAATCAATAAACAACTTTATAATATAACTTTTATTATTAAAATGTCAAAACACTCCTTCCCTCATTAATAACTTATTAAATATGCCATGATTAATTGTGCCACTCATGTCACTGCCTTAAGTAGGAGTCCAAGTGCCCTGCCAAAAATAGTATGACCATAAATATCACTTACTATAAATAGTAAGTGTCTGAAACTAAGTTAATGAGCAAATGTAGATGCTAGAACCTGAACCCACTGATATCACTGCTATGAGCAATGTCCCAAATACTGGGGAAATAATCCAGATAGACCCTCTGAACACAACTACTAGCTCATGGGGGTCAAGTGATGAGCTAACCCCCCATACACCTGATGCTTACTAAGGAGGGGACATTACAGGTAAGTAGTAACTAGAAGGAGAATTCTTCAATTCTTAAACAAGTAGTGAAAGAAGATCTTGCTATTCAAGAATAACAAGTGATTGGAGAAATGTAACAAAACATTTATTTGCCTCAACACATTTTTGACAAAGAAAATAAATAACCCAAAATAGGTTTGTTTAAACAATAGTGAGGAATTTATTAGATTCCAATGTTTATATTCTTTCTCCCCAACATCTTTTTGAGGATGTTAATAAGGAACTTGACACTCATTAAGTGGTTTATGTAGATACATAAAAAATAGACATTTAGGAGGAAATTATTAAGAAAAATGGCCAAGTTGATAATGAACTAAAAGAAAATGAGATTCAAAATAAAGAAGATCAAGTGCTCAATCATAAAATCAATCTACAAGATGAACTAGTCTAACTAGATCATGAAGAAAAAATTATCACTCCAAAAATAGGAAATACTAACAAAAGAGTTCCAAAATGAAGAAAATGAAAAAATGAGCTAAGTTGAGACATTTTAACCTCCAAAGAGTCCATAACAACCAAGGTCTCCTGAGGGAGGCCCAATTCAAGAACAAAGATCAACATCTACTACTCCTTCATGGTTGGAAGCCAAGGTGAAAGTGAGGACGCGTGTGCAAATTTTTTCTATTGATTAAAAAGTATAATAAAGAAAATTGAAACACCTAAGCCTAAATAGAAGGCTAGTGTTCTATCATCTATTATCAAAGATTCCTCTAAGTCCAAGATAGAAAAAGTATCTATTCTCGCCATATAAAAAGATGAAAGAGATATGACCTCAAAAGAGTATCAAATTTCAACCATAAAATTGGGATACTCAATGAGAAAACAAGAGATTATTGAGCTTAAAGCTAATGTAGATGCCACTTCCTCCAAATTATAGAGGGACAAGAAGAAGAAATGAGAGTTAAAGAGCCAAATATATGAACTTCAAGGATATATTAAGTAGCTTGTAGGACCTTTACAATTTTATTAATAATTTCATGAAGTTCATATTTTGATCTATCAATAAGAAATGTTATCCCTAGATAGAATGAAGAATATATTAAAAAAATTGGATGGATGTGAAAATGATGTTACGAGGGAAGAACATCATCACATACATTTTTGAGCTATGGTCTGGGGCAATCAAATGGAAAAGAAAATAAAATGAATTAATTGAAAAAAAGAAGCAAAGATAGGATTAGAATGAGATTGAGTTACCCGTGTTGCTTGCTATTAAGGCTTTAGATGATAATTGTTGCCAAGAAAAACATTCTAACTCATTAAACAATCCAAAATGTTAGGAAGTGGATTGAGCAATTGGAATGGGAAGAAAACTTGATAAAAGAGATAATTGATAGAATGACAAAGATCAAAGAAATTATCAATGATCTAAAATATGATGAGGTTAAAATATTGTAAAAGATAGCATGTCTCAACCTAAAGTATTATGGTAGATGACAAAGAGTTACAGGAACAGTTTAAGAATTTTATTTGTAATGTATTGGGTAATCATGAATTTTTTTTTGAAAATGCATTAATAGAAGCCATGAAGACAAAGGCCTTGATGGATGACTATGAGAGAAAATTTATCACAAGGAATGCAACTCATTCAAATATCTTGACAACTTATAATTCGTAGGACATATTCACATAGATGGAATTTCATGTACGATAAATATTACACCAACATGAGGAATGCATTGCTTGCCTATGTAGAATATTGATGAAGAAAGGATATCAATAATGGACAAACAAGCATTGAAATCGATAGCAAAGAAGAGAAGTAAGTTGCAAAACTAGTATCTTTTATGGCATTTACAAAATTTTGGCTTACATCTTCTCATGAGGAATTTTGGTATTGGACTTCCCTTGTAGGAATTTTCACCTTCATCTTCCTTTTTTGCAATACATTTGTAGAACTTTAGCTATCATTAGGTTTTTGTGGAGTATTTGCATTGAATAAAATCCTTGTGAGTTATTAATTAAAGATGTTGATACTTATGGAATATTCTCTTATCTTCTTAATTTCATCTATCTATTCTAAATATGTAATCTCAATTGGGTGATCCCACAATAGTGTGTCCCACTTTTTGGCCAAGTAAGACATTGAAATAAAAGAATTGCCAAATTTTCACTTTCTAACACCTATAATAACCAAACTGTTAAGAATTTGAAGATGATGTAAAATAGTGATTTTTGATATTTTATTTGTAGATTATAAATATATATTTTAAAAAAAATTAAGAAATAATTTATGATTTTAGATAACTTTTAATAAATTATTCTTTAAAGTTAACAACACTTATAAAAAGTGGTGTTACTTCAATAAAGCATAACTTTATTTGTAGAAAGTATAAAATTATAAATTTTTAAATATAGATTTGTAACATCAATATCTAGTTAATGAATATTTCTCATCTTTTTCTATTGCATAATTTTTTAAATTTTTTTGAGATGAGACTAACTATAAGTTATACATAGGTTACTTCAATAATGCATTAAATTTTTTTGTATTTATCTGAATTAAAAAAAATATTTTTATTGAAATAAGAACATAAATACCTAGTGCATATATATTTCAAATTTTTAATCTATTTTATGATTTTTCCACATGTGTAGAATATAGACCTTCACAATTGTTGAAACAAATCACTAGAAAATAGATAATAAATATAATAATCAAATTACATCTTTAATATTATACTCGTTGGAAAGCTTACTTCGAGTGTTATGAACCTACCAAATTATCTTTTCATACTCATCCATTTTTGGTCCAACCCAAGGTTGGAAACAATTTTTTGAGGAAACTTTGAGGCCTAATATGGAAAGGTCACTTTTAGGGCTTCCATTTGAAGGTATTAAAGGACCTTCATCGAAGGTGTTCCATTTTCACAACTATTTAATAAAAAAACCTTCAAACAGAGATAACTTCCAAAATAGAAAATAAGGAACCTTCATTCAAAGGTCCCTTTCCCTTTCTATTCCTTTTTTGGAGAAGGTCCCTTTGTATTCCTTTTATAGTAATTTCCATAAAAGGAATAGAAAGGGAAAGGGATCTTCAAATGAAGTTCCCTATATTTCTATTTTTGGAAATTACTTTTATTTGAAGGTTTTACAACTTCAAACGAATGTACTTTTTCACTCATCTTTGAATGAAGGTACCTTCATTCAAATAAATACCTTCGAATGGAGGTTTTTTTCACTTTTCATCTCCATTCAAAATAAAAAATGTGTGGCACACAATTGGAACTCACTATTGTGAGCTCACCCAATTGTGCATTTGTAACGAACTTTAGTGCCTTGTGTGTATAAAAGGGCCATCACTCTGTTATCTTTGAAATTAGAAACTATTGATAGATATGGAGTGAATAATAAGGCATTATCATTAATTTCCTTCCTTCATGTTTTTCCCTCATCTAGATCAATATTTTTTTTTCATATATACTGAGTTATAATTATAAATTCAATTCAATCATATACACTACATATCTTAAATGGCTTATAAAATAGTTCCAATATTAAAAAACGTCATAAATTATTCCATTATTTGGGTATGTTATGATATCTTTCATGACTTGAAATGATTCTTTGAAATTGTGCCTTTTTAATGTAAAGTAATCCCATCCATACGTAAAATATAATCCCAACATCCCTAGATAGATTCCAAGTAATTATCACAATATTTAGCTCTTGAACAATCTTTCAACATCTCAAAGATTATTTGGTTTTACACTCAAGGACAACATGAGTAATTTCAAGGCCCTTAGAGAATATTTGGTACTTTATAATGATGATGAACTAAAATTAGTAGATGCTTCAATAGCCAAATTTAGCAATATTATAATGTAAATTGAATATATTACTAAAATTTAAATTAAGATTGATAAAATTTATAAATGAAACAAAAATACTCCTTGAACCAACATAGTTGGCCCACTAAAATAAAGTGGCAAAAATTCTTGACTACAAGTGGCCATGAGATAATGAATTTGTTATATATGGAGGGGAAACTATACATAAAGCTTATGTGACAAATTATTCATGTCACCCAAAATCTCTCAAAATCTTCTAAGTATGTACAAACACATTTGAAACTATACCAAATTAAAAATAAGCTTGATTCTAATTAAACACTAAACCAAAGTTAAAATCAATCTCAGTTTTTACATATAATGAAATATTCAAGTTATGAATCTATAAATATCCACATATATTTAATATTGTGATATAATTACAACAAATATTTCATATCATTGTTGTAAAGGGTTATCCACCTTGGTTTTCCATAACCAAAAGTGTAGGAGAGCTAAGACTAGAATCAAAAAAATTATTTCCTTCAATACTTGACAATGGTGGTGAGATGAAATCATTAAGTGATTGTAAAAATGAAATTTATCCAACTCTCTAAGTCACAAGAAAAATATTGGACTTGGACATAGGCTTCACAAGAGGTGTGATGAATTCACTTGAAAATAGGGAGTTATGTTCTTCCATTGTTTTTTGTATGTTTCTCTACTTATTCAGTCAACCTCATATGAAACATAGTACATTCTAATTTCTCTAGGGTTGAAGCTTTTGGTGTACTCTTATTCAATTTTGTGGGTGTCGAATATGTGTTGGATCTCAGTGAGCCACCCTTCATTATCAATGTCAAATTTCTTTGTGATATTTTTTGTGGTGTGGGATTGGATGGTGCCCTCTCTCTTGGTAATTATTCATCTTTATATCACAACAAACTATTGATATATGGGCATATAAAAAGCATCCCAAACAATTTCTAGATTGAACAAAATATTATTAGCCTCACTCAAGGCTACTTCCTCCTAAAGCATGTCACAAATGGTTGCTCCTTCACTATAGCTATCTTTAATGGTCATCAAAATAGTCCCAAAACTCATTAGGGAGATTCCAACACACTTTTTCCCCATCACCATGACTACAAGAAACTAGATGTAATTGAGCTTAGATGGATCAAGAATGATCTAGCTCTAACTAATTTATCACCTAGCATGTAGGTTTTTGCAAACCATTCTCAAGGAGTTTGTGAATATTTGCATCAATTTACTTTCATGAGATTTCATCAAGTTCATTATAAATCAGGATGTGTCACCCATCCATGATCTTTTGTGAATATTTCTTCCATGTAAGAGATGTAATTGAATTGTAAATGAGGTTTAAAAAATGAGATACTAATTTTTTATTAAATTTGTAATAGTAAATATATTGTTATAGTGTATGCATTGGTCTTTGTTGTAATATGTCATTTATGGACAATATTATATGTTTGCATCCCATATAGTTCTCTTTGTCTCCATTCTTGTGATATATATTATTTCTTTGAACCAAATAATTAATCATTATAACTCTCTTCACACACATTTGTTGTGTTGAGTTGTTTTTCTATGTTAGTTTCCATTCAAGGATAAATATAATTATTTCATGGAAATCAATATAAATCTTCACAATATAAGTGGATTATTTAGTAGAATATCATTTATAAATATTTTCATAAATATTATCTAGTATTCTATGGACAACATAAATTAATTAAGAACAAACTAGTATTATATTAACATTAATAATTTGCCACAAACTTGAAAAACCTTACAAAAAGCAAAGAAAATGCAATGGCCATAGATTTTATGTCAATATTGGCCCCCTCAAACTTTAATTCCTCATCAATATTCTTCTTGAGTTGACACCAATGTATCGAACTTTGTAGGAACCTGATGATGATCAACCTAATTTTTATAAAGAATATGAGAGATTTTCTCATAAGAAAAAATGTTATGAGGCTAGGTGCTTGGTTTCTATACATGTTTCTGATAGTTTGTTCTTCTATATTGAGGAATTTACTACTCCTAGGAAATTATGGGATAAGTAAAAGGAATTATTTGGTTCGATTAGTGAGATTCATGCTATGCAATTAGAGGCAAAATTAGTATCAATTTCCACATATTATTTTTCTACCATTGAAGACTACTTTCTAAGATTTAAATCATTAAGGTCTCATTTTCTTGGTTGTGGTAAGGATAAAATTGATAATGAATGCATATTATTAATTTTTTCTAAGTTCAAGGGTTCACTTGCATAATTCTCTACTTCCTTTTTATTCTACAATGGATGTATTAGGTGATTCATTTGTCATGCCTTATTTTAAGATATTTTGTGATAGGTTGACTAGGGAACAATCTAAACTTAATAAGCATGATACACACTCTAATAATAATGCTTTGATTGCATCGTTGCATAAAGGTAAAGGAAAGAAGAAATCAAAACTTAAGACAAAATATTATGATACCCCCACCTCTCCTAGATAGGACAAAACTAATAATAAACCCAAGTGTGGCTATTGTAATAGACCTATGCATGGTGAACATAATTGTTATAAAAAAGAGTTAGATGAAATGAGGCAACTTCTAAATGAACATAACATTTCTTTACCTTCTAACTCTATAATTTCGCCCTCCTTTTCTTCACAGCCTTCGTCTTCTACACACACAAGTATCGTAGGAATTGCTAATGGGAGTGATAAAGTAAAGATAATAAGATGACAGATAATGATCTTGTTGTAACACATGTTGATGATTTTAAAAATTAGATTCTTGACTTTGGGACCTCATATCATATGGCAAGATCACCTGATGGGTTTTCATCCTTCAAGAACTTCAATCATGAATATATTCATGCCTAATGGTGTTTATTTGGATGTATTTAGTAAAGGATTTGTTGATGTGCCCAATGACAATTTTCTTGATGTTCTTTGCATTCCTTATATTCAACATAATCTTCCTTTTGTATACAAAATGGCACAAAATGGTAAATCCATTGAGTTCACTTTAGATTCATTATTCATTCATGATTTTCATAGTAGAAAAATTGTTGCAATGGGTAGGGTTGATCGTGATGCACACATCTACACCTTTTCTTATTTTATTCCTAATGGTGAATGTTATAAGAACCATTCTCCTAGATCATGTGTGGGTATTTATTCAAATGGTGGTTTTTTGAACCTCATTTTTCATCAACCCTTTGATGAGGTTCTATCAACTCTTTCTTCTTCAAATTTGAGTGTTGACTTGGTTTCTAGGACTTCAGATGAGCAGGACATATCTTATTTTCTAGATTTGTCTTTGCAAGATGGTTTCATGATAGATATATAATATTTGGTTTGTCATTCCTCTTCTACATATTTGGAGGAAATGTTTGATGGGGTCACTCTCCTCTTTGATTACATATATTCTTTGGAGGTTACTCTCAATTTTCCACATCCTTTGTTTTCTTCCTTGGTTGGGGTCACACCTGATTTTGTTGATACATCTTCAAAGACACTTGATGCATCTTTAGATATATCATTCATGAGGCTTCTTGCCTCTCGCCTCATCATGGAGATCATGTGTCTTCAACATCGACCATTGGGTCTATTTCTTCCCAATGGGAAGCAGGTTGTTTTTTGACATTGGATTCTCTTTTCTCTTTATACTTTCTTCAATGGTTGTGGAGCTACTTCATTATGGGGCTACTATTTGGTATCTTACTTTCCCTCTTATGGGGGAGAATTTCTAATGTATATATGTGATGGATTTTGTACTTGTGGGTATCATGGAGTTCATCTTTAATCGCTTGATTATATTATTTTCTCTCTTTTGGAGAGGGGTTTTTTCCAATGTGGTTTTTCTCCTTTTCTCTCTTTGTGAGAGATTGCATTTGCATTTTTAAATGGGTACCTAAATGGCCTCATAGTCATGACATATCATTGTATCCTTGCATCATTTGCATAATAATTCCTTCTCCCTAAGTTGCACTTAAGGGGGTGTTGGTGTAAATATGTATTTTTCCTAACGAGTTATTAGTGTGGTCCTATTTATATGTTAAGTCCACTTACATCCTGGGCATATTTAAGTTTTTTAGATAATATTTTAGATCTTTAGATTTTATTAAATATTAGAGTCCTATGTCATTTAATGATGGCTTGTGTCATTTAATAATAAGTCCAGTCATTTAATGTTTGGCACTTCATCACACCTTGTCTATATAAGAAAGGTCATTGTATACTCTTGTAACATACCTCATAATCATATTTGATAGATCTTAATATCAAGCAAGATCATTTCTTGCATACTCCCAAGTTGTGGAAGGTTTTCATTATTTTTGTAGGTGGTACTAGGATAGAGCTAATTTTCAGCTCCTACACCAATAACTTCAACAACTATGTGATGGAGAGACTTTTCCAATTCTTTTTATAAAGGTTGTGCAAATTAGTGAATCTTATGGTAGGTAATATATAGGAATAATCACCACAACCCAACTGCTAATAAATCTAAATCTTCTTGAGTCAAAATAATTGAGATCCTCGTTTGATAAAAAAGGAAATATTATTACTTCTCAAAGTATTACAAAGGAAAAATCATTTGTTAGACAAGCTCCAATGTTAAAAATTGTGGCACAAATTAAGGGTCAAGGAGTTGGTATGCATAATAAAGGTGATTGGATTTTGGTAAAAGCTGCATTATCTTTCATAGAGCTTAAAATTTTTTGTTATATTGCTTGCCCCTTGGAGATTGAAGATAAGAAATACAAGAAAAAGGTAAAAAATATTGGAAATGGTAATTGGTATTGTAAATATGTAAAAAGAGTTTCCATAATTGTAATTATAGATATCTACTGCAATGCATAGTGCAAGATCATATCGGTTTGACTAGGGTTGTTGCTTTTGAAAAAGAAAGAGAATAAATTATGGGTATTATAATAATTCAGGCAACTAACATTGAGTTTTCGTTGGGTGGATTTGTTGGTGATGCTGCGGGTGGTGCTATGGGTAAGGTTTTTTCAAATTTCTTGAAGGTGGGAAGCCCTATTTCTAGGGATGGAATTAATGGCAAAGGTCAGGATGACATTATGGGTGTGTCAGATGGTTTTCTAACATATTGGACTACTTGTAGGTCCTTTCCATTGGATAACTCAAAAGATCTCCCTTTCTCTGGCAGCTTGGTTCCTGATGGTACTTCTCTAGGCAAGGTGGGGTTTCTTTCTATGGTTCCTGAGACTTTTGTGTTTGTCAATTTTGGAGCTTCTAAAAAAAAAATTGAAGCTTCATTGGAGGAAAAGAATTGGTCAAAGTTGTTTGGTTCAAAGCTTAAGGAAAAGAGTTCCTCTCCTCTGGTGAACTTCTTTGTTGACCCTTCTTCTGGTGAGTATTGTGTCTCTATGCTGGATTGTATTATTGGCAAGGGTATCCTATCTATGGAGAAATTGTTGGTGGTAAATTTTTTGGGGCCCTGCCCCAATATTGACTTGGTCTGAAACCTGTCTAAGAATTAGTGGCATCTAAAGGGACAGGTTGAGGTGTCATCCCTTTCTAAGGGCTTCTTCTCTTTTTCGTTCTCTTGTGAGGAAGATGTGTTGAAGGCCTTGGTGGGGGGGCCTCGCCTTATTGGAAAATCTACCTTGGTCCTGAAGAAATGGGAGGTAGGCTTCTCCCTGAACTCTTGCTCTTTTGATTCGACTCTTGTGTGGGTTTGCTTGCCAGGGCTTCCTCTTGAGTTTTGGGATGAGAAAGTCTTTAAAGGTATTATGTGTACATTTAGGTGCTTGTTATCTATCGACCATTTTACTACTTCACGACTTGAGTTGGTCTATTCTTAGTTGTGTGTGATTTTGGATCAGTCTACAAATCTTCTGTCTTCTATCAAGATTAACTTTAAGTTGGGAGTCTGGGATTAGGCAATCAAGTTCAAGTTTATCCCTTTTGCCTATTTTCACTACAAGAAGGTTGGTCACTGGGTGAAGAAATGTTCTCTAAAGAAAAAGGTGCCTCCCTAGAAGATCTCGACCCCTAAGTCAACCTCTATTCCTACCAAATTTTGGAAGGATATTGGTAGGTGCCATGATTCTAGGGATGTGTTGAGTATAGTTGAGCCCTCGATGGATACTGTGAGTGATGTTCATCCTTTGGGTGTTTTTGTTTTGGATGTTGGGCTGGAACCTAGTGACAAGTGTGAGGATCTTGTTAGGATTGCTATTGGTCCTTCCTTGGAGTCTACTAGTATCAGCCCCCTTGTGGAATTTATCTCTGAGGAGGTTGAGTTGAAGGATTTGCTTGAAGAGGAGCTTGTGTTGGTTTTAGCGAAAGAGGTAGATGATAAGTCTTTGTCTCTAATAGTTGTTGAGCCTGAGAAGGTGATCCCTTTGAAGATGGTTTTTGATGTCTTTTCTTCCTCCTCCAAGGAGTATTCTATATTGTTTGGTTCTCTTGTGGAGGGACCAGTTGTGGCCTCAAAGGTGGTGGATTTTGGGGAGTCGAAGGTGGAGTCTGTAGTTTCGAAGAAATTTATGGTTCTCACCTCTTCTGTCAATGATTGTAGTTCTTTTGATTCCCTAGTGGAAGAGGTTGGGGATCCTCTTCCCTCAGCTTCAAAATATCATAATAGGAAGAAACCTACTCCTTCTTTGGTGGGCATGGCTACAAGGAACAGGTTGAAGATGGATTGTGGTTCAGAGCCGAGAGACAGAGGAAGACCTTCATTGCTGAAAATTCTAGAGAAGGGAATAAAACTTGATATTGTTGATGGGTCACAGTCTACTCTACTTGAGATGGGCCTTAAGGGCTCCTCGTAAAATCTTCTATGAAGATCCTTTCTTGGAAAATTCAAGGATTAAATAATCCTCACAAATAGGATCTTCTTGCAAATCTTGTGAGAGATCACTGTCCTGATATCATTTTGATTCAGGGGACTAAGATGGGGGTTGAGAAGGTTGAAAAAATTAAGAATAAGTTCTTTAAGGATTATGGATTTTAGGCGTTTGACTCTAATGGGGCCTCTCATGGTGTGGCTAATTTTTGGAATCCTAAGGTGGTTTTAGGTATTGCTTCTTTTTTTTTTATAATAATGTTGCTACTACTTTTTCTAGTCCCAGATATAAGTTCTCCTAGGTGATTTCTAAAATCTATGCTCCTAATTCAAAATGTGCCCGAAAGCATTTTTGGGGGAGCCTGCATATTTTTAAATCCCAATTCTCTTTTTAGAATTGGCTGGTTATGGGAGACTTCAACACTCCACTAAATGATTCTGATAATTTTGGGGGTTCCCACATTATGGAAGACAACCATTTTTATCTCATGAATTTCATCAATGATAATGCGTTGTTGGATTTGGATTTGTTTGGAGTGTCCTATACCTGGTCCAATAGGTGTATGGGGGATGATGTCATTCAGGTTAAGCTGGATCGGGCCTTGATTTCACTTAATTGGTTACAATATTTCACTTGTTCCCTTTAGGCCCTTATTAGACTCAACTTGGATCATTTCCCTATATTCTTGAATGCTGAGCTATTGGGTCATAAAAATTCATTCTCATTCAGATTTGAAAAGATGTGGACTAGCCACCCAGAGTTACATTCCAAAATCGCTAACTAGTGGAATATTAATGTTGATGGATCTTCTATGTATAAAGTTGCTAAGAAGCTTACTTCTATTAATAAAAATTTAATCCAAAGGAATAAATCCTCTTTTGGAAATATCTTTAAGGAGAAATATGAGATAAAGGCCAAATTGGGCATCTTGCAATAGAGAATGCAGACTAGTGGGAATGGTTTGTCGCTTCTCTAGGAGGAAAGTATCCTTTTAGCTAGTTTGTACAATATTGTGGCTAAGGAGGAGGAGTTCTAGAAGCAGAGGTCTAGATATATCTAGCTTCAGAGTGGGGATAAAAAAACTCGTTTCTTCCATCTCACAACTTTGAAGCATAAATCCTCTAATAGGATTTCCAAAATTGTTGTGGACAATCTCTTTGGAAGAGGATGATGATATTAGATCTGTTGCCTGGTCATTCTTTGAGGAATTTCTTTATGAGGATTTCTCTCTTGATCCTATCTGCCAGTAGGGTTTTCTTAATGTGATTCCTAACTTGGTGATGAAGGAGGAGAATAGGGGTTTGATTGGTATTCCTTTTGATGAGGAAATTAAAAAGGTTGTGTTCTCCTTTGAAGGAAACAAATCTCCTGGGTCGTATGGGTTTCCAATGTTGTTTTTCCAATCTTATTGGGATATTATTGTTAAGGATGTCATAAATGCTACTTCCTAAGAAGCCCAAGATTTTGTATTTTGGTGATTTTAGTCCCATCATCCTTTGTAACTCTATCTATAAGATTTTCTCTAAAATCTTGGCTTCTAGACTACAAAGGGTCCTTCCTAGGATAATCTCTCCTTAGCAAAATGGTTTTGTTCAGGGTAGGCAGATTTTGGATTCGGTGCTCATGGCTCATGAGAACATTCACTCTCTAAAGGTTAATAAGAAGCCTGATCTTATTTTAAAGTTGGATTTGGTGAAAACCTATGATTGGGTGAACTGGAAATTTTTATATAATATCTTGAAGGAATTTGGCTTCTCGGATCAGGTTCTGCAATAGGTTGGACAATTAATTTCTTCGCCATCCTTTTTGGTGTCGGTGAATGGGTCGCATTTTTCCTTCTTTAGGAGCTCCTGAGGTTTGTAGCAAGGAGATCCTATTTCTCATTTTCTTTTTATCATTATGGTGGAGTCTTTGGGCAGATATCTTCTTAAGGTGGTATCTAATGGTGCTTTCAGAGGCCTTTATCCTTCTTCATGTCATCTTTTTTGTTTGCATCAATAATTTGTTGATGATACTGCTATTCTTGTTCAAGTGTCGATTGTTGCAGCTAGATCTATCTATCTTATTCTTCAACAGTATGAGGTGGCTTCTAGACAAAAGGTGAGTTTGCCTAAAATCATTCTCTTCTTTCTTAATACTCTGGAACATTATCATTTGAGGATTGCTAGTATTTTGGAATGTGGCATTGGGGATCTTCCTTCAACCTATTTAGGGATTCCTCTTTGCTCTAATTGGGTTTTGGACTCCTTTTGGAATGGCATTATTGACAAGTTTAATTCAGAACTTTCTAGGTGGAAAAGTGCCCTTCTAAGCCAAGTTGGAAAAAATCAATTAATCAAGTCTACTTTGCAGAATCTTCTTATTTATGCTTTTAATTTTGTTCCAAATCCCTAGTAGGTATTGGGATAAGATTGAGAGTATCCAAAAAATATTTTTGTGGTCTGGTGTGAAGGAGAAGAAACATTTACATCTGCTTTCTTGGGAGGAGGTTTGTAGGTCTAAAGTTCAAGGTGGTTTAGGCCTGCGTAAGCTAAAAGACTTTAATTCTTCCCTTATTGCTAAATAGTTGTGGAATTTGATTTTGAATGAAAAGGAATAGACTGGTATTTACTCTTCAAAGTATTTAAGGGGGTGGATAAGTTTAGAGATATGTTGAGGGAGGATTTCCCCCCTGGGGTCGGCCCATTGGAATTTCATGTTGAAATCTCATTCCATTGTTGTTGCTAGCTTGTGTTGGGTGTTTGGGAATGGTAGGAGGATCTTGTTTTGGGATGATTGGTGGATTGGGCATGGTAATTTGAAGGATGAACCTTGGGTGACCCCTTTCAAATACTTTTTTATTAGAAAATAGGGCCTTCAATTGTCCGATTACATCTTTGAGCGTAGGTGGGTTAGAATTGATCTGGTTAACAGGGATTTGGAACCTCTTTGTTTGTTCCTTTTTTTTATTCGCATTCTTTCTTCTTCTCTTGATGATGATTTTGTGTGGAGTTTTTCTCCCAATGGTTAATTCTCGGTGTCTTCAGCTTTCTCTTTTTAGACTTGGATCGTTGGCCCCCCTCCCTTTTGGGGTCGACTGTGGAATGCAAAGCTTTTTCCTAAAATTAATATATTATTTTGGCTTCTTTGTCAAGATAAGACCTTGACTCTTAATAATCTCATGACAAGGGGTATGGCTATGCCGAATAGGTTTTTTTATTTAAATAAGTTGTTGAGGATAGCTATCATCTTCTGGCTAGTTGCGGTTTCATTTGGGATGTGTGAGCTCATATTTTTCAAAGGTGGGATATTTCTTGGGTTTTTTCTGCTTTAATTTTAGAAATCTAGTTTCAGTGGGTGGCACCTTCTCAAAATTTGGCTCTCTCAATGCTATGTTCTTTTATCTTGCCACATGTGGCTTGGGGAATGTGGAAGGAACGGAATAATTGTGTTATGTAAGCTGGAGCTTACTCCTTCAAGGTTGGCTTTCAAAATATGTGAGGCTATAAAGGAAAAATTTCTCTTTGAATGCTTGGACCTTAAGGCTTCTAAGGAGGGGGTTCGATGGAAAGCTCCCTCTTGGGGCTGGTTCAAAGTTGACTTTGATGATGTTGCTAAGGGGAATTAGGGACATGTTGGTTGTGGGGGAGTGTTACATGATGGGAATGGTAGGTTTGTCTCTATGGTGGCACTCCCTTTGGGAACCCAGACAAACCACTTTGTAGAGGCAGCAACAGCCTATCATGGCCTTTTACTGGCTAGAGAGATACGGCTTACTAGACTATGGTTAGAAGGGGATTCCCTTTAAATCATAAATTTCTCCTAAAGATTAGTCTGCCATCTTAGTCCATAGCTCATTTAATTAATGATGTTATTTTTATCATTAATTATTTTACTGAGGTGAGAATTACTCATGTTTTTCAGGAGGTTAACTCGCTTGTTGATGGGTTCACTAATTTAGGAGTGATGAATTGTAATTATTGACATACTTATGATTCCTTTCCATTTAACCTTTAGATTATGTCTAATTATGACCAGATGTCATGTCAAGGAAATGGATACGAGGGAGATAAGTTATTTTATTTCATCCTCGATTGGTTTTTGCACTTTGAGTTCAATGCTTGATCCTCTAATAATTATTTTTTAGATTATTTTAAGATCATGGGTTGGGTGTTGAGGTTTGGAAGTAATTGGATTGTCAGGAACACATGGATTGTGGGTATTTTTTGTATTTTCTTCTAGATTGTTCGCTTAACCCTTTCTGTGTAGAAGAACAAAGAGCAAGTTGTAAGTATATTGTTGCAGTTCGCCATGGGAGGAGCTTGTTGTAGAGTGGAGCTGAGCTCTTGTGATGAATTATGTGGTAATAATCTCATCTAGGAACACTTGGAGAAGGGTGGTGTTTTCCCATATTTGTTGAGGCTTCACGGTTTTGACCTAGAGGTGATGGAGGATTTTTTGAATGGTTGGAATAACAGAGTCTTGCATTACCAAGGTGTGGAGGTCAACATCACCGAGGAATTCATTGTTGAGGTTATTGTTCTTCCTTTGAAGGGAAAGAAGTTTTTTAGGGACTGGGTTGCGGCCAAGACGGCCTTAGAAAATTTCTTTAAAGGCTTAGAGAAGCAAAAACCTAGGTTCATTAGTAGTGGAGGATATGATCATAAATCCATCAAACCGCTCTAGAGGGACATTGTTCTGGTGATTATGCAATTCTTTACTCTGGAGAGAAGGTACTCTATTATCTATGGTTATCATTTCATTTTATTGAATCATTTCCACCACAGCAATCTGGTTTTATTTCCCTTTTACTTGCTTTTCTCCATGGAAACCAGTATTGAGGATCACAAAAAGAACCCCAAGAAGTATATTCTTCATGAAGGCCTCATGAATCTTATAATTGATCATATTAAACTGAATGTGTTACCTGCAATTCCTAAGCTCTCTTTTTCTCATAAAAAGGGAGGCAGTAACAATGGGTATGAAACTGGTGATTCATTGAAAGAGTGGGACGAGGACACTAAGGAAGAAGACTTTGTTTATGATGAATCTTCAGAGAATGAGGGTAAGTATTTCAATGAATCCAAGGACTCAAATTCCTAGTCTAAGGGTTACAAAATGGATGTTGAAATGAGGGAGGTCATTGTTCCTTCGGTGAAAAATAATTTGAAAGGGAAAAAAAGTGCCCTAAGAAGGGGAAGTGTGTCTTCAAGCAGGGAGTGGATGAGCTGAAAGGTTTGGAGGATTCCTTTGTTCCAGTTGTAAAAGAGGTTTTGGGTGATGTTAATGAGGGAAACAAGCAGCCAATGGTAGATATTGGGTAGGATGGTGAGGTTTTTGTTAATTCCAAGGTGGCTCATCCTAGCCATGATGATTTTGAGTCTCCTAGTGGTAATAATTATGAGAAAGTTAAGCAGATTGATGTAAAGGCAGAGTGGATTGAAATTCTGGCTAATTTGGCTGGCATCCTTAAGAAACACTAGGTGAAAGTGGAGGTTATTGAGGGTGAGGACTCCCTTGTAGAGGAGGATTTGGAGGCAAAATATGGGGTTCAAGAGGAACCCAATGAGAATGTTGGTATTCTTGTTCCAATCAATTGGGAAGAGATTAATATGGACCTTTTTTGTAGAATGGAAGAGGACGACACTCAAAACCTGCTCTCACTTGTGAAATGGATTTTTTCAGAAGTGAAGGAGCTTAATACTAAGCTTAAATATTGGAAAGATGTTTGTGTGGCATTAGTGAATTGCAATAAAATGGAATGGATGGTGAGAGGTAAGGTCAAGATGATGAATGTGATCCTTGATAAGTTAGTTGTGGATGTCGACATACTTGGTAAAAGCCATGAGGAAAGGTTGACCTCTTTGGAAATTATTATTCAAAGGATCAATGAGGAGCGGTTACTGAGTATGGAGGAAAGAATGAGCAAGATCAACAATGATCTACAAATTGTGGTTCAAATTAGTAATCAGTCTCTAAAGACTAGTGCTAAGGGCTTGTTGGTTTTGAATGATAAAGCCATTAAGTGGACTGGTAAGTTTTTGGATGTGGATGAACATGAGGTGGCCATTGTTGAGGTTAATTGTATGAACGTGGAGGATAAGAATGAGAATAATGATCCATACAAGGAGAATTTGGAGGTCGGTCCCTGCCTGCGAATGAGGAGCAAGACTAAGAAAAGGGCAGCCATTTTGTTCCAAGATCTTCAGGATGTGGTCAAGATGCATGATAGGGTCATCTTTGATAATATGGAATTGACTAAGGTGATTGATAATATGTTGTAGTTTTTTGCTATTGTTTTTGGTTGTTCAACCTTAGTGTTAATGTTTTGTTGTTGGGTTGTTGATGGGTTATCTAGCTTTATCTTTTGTCAGCTTTTTTTGAATTTTGTGGGTTGTGGGTGTTGTTGTTTCTCTCTTTTTATCAGCTTTTCTCCATTGTAAAGGGTTTCGGGGTCCCTTCAAAACCTGTTTTTCCTAATAAAAAATTA
This sequence comes from Sequoiadendron giganteum, assembly GCA_007115665.2. Taxonomy (NCBI): domain Eukaryota; kingdom Viridiplantae; phylum Streptophyta; class Pinopsida; order Cupressales; family Cupressaceae; genus Sequoiadendron; species Sequoiadendron giganteum. The sequence goes on along the minus strand of CM021105.1, from coordinate 518,124,538 downwards.
ATTAAACATATTGAAGCATTTTAAAACTAATATGGTGTCAAGTTTATAGACACGATATGAAAAAAACTTTTCAAAAAATATGTATTTATACTTCAAGTGAAAGAAGAGACTTATAATGATCAATAAAGAATTAAGTGCACAATCATAAAAATAGAGAAATTTTATTATTCATATAAAAGAAAGGTTTTATTAGATTCAATAGGTAGAGTTTAGGTTTGTGATAGTTTGTAAGAAAACATGCATGTAAACCTTTCGTGAAAAAAAAGTTACAAGTTTTCTTTGAAAGTTTAAGATATTATTTTGCATTGTAAAAGACATGCATGTAAACCTTTCTTTTAAAATAATTTACAAGTTTAAGTTGAAATTTGAAGATACTATTCTTTGTTATTTCCAAAATATGAAGGTCACCAACTTCAATTTTTTTTGCAAAAAGAAAATATCAAAATAATGATGTTGTCTTGTGTGGTCTTTCATGGCACTTCTTTGAAATATTGATTTCTCCATAAAATATTATTACAAATAACATGTAATGTCACTTTTTTAGCCCTATGCTTTTCAATGGCCAATAGCCCATTTTTGGAGTCCCATAGGCTACTCAGAGACATTTTTAGGGTTTCCTAAATTCTTGGAGGTTTCTTGTCAGCTTTTCAAGGGCTTGTTGCAAGAGTTTTCCAATATGATTTTTGGGTCTTTTTAGGTTTTCAGAGAGCTTTGGTGGGCAGTTACAAGCATTTTTAGCAGTTCCTATTTCTATACTTACTATTTTTAGTAAGTTATGACAGCTACTCAAAATGTGCTCAAATGGTGTTTGGAATCACTAAGTAGTATGCTATTTTTAGTAATTGTTATTTCTAGTAGTGTGGTTTGGTAACAGTTCAACACTCAGATACTATTTTTGGTAGTGTGGCAGTTCAATGTTTGACATCTTGATATTTTGAGCAGTGGCTTCTCCAACATTCTTGGAGTTTGAAAATGAAAGGTTTGCAACTTAAGCTAATGTTTTATTTTTGAGTTGCCTTTTGACCCCAATGCATAGGTTGATCAACTTAACATTATTTTAAAAAGGTGGAATGAGGAGTTAGATGCCTAATTAAGGACTTAATAATTTTAAGTTAAATTTATGTATATTGAGGGTGGATGCCAAAGTATGACGGATTAAGTGATTTTTATTGATTATAATATTGCTCCAAAAGGCGGTGTCCCTTTTTGGAGGTAATTACATTTCAAACTTATAGGTCTTTGAGAATATATACACCATCCTTCCTCTCATTTGATCATGCTAATTTTATACAATGAAGTGTTTCCAAAATGGAATGTTAACTCTTGGTTCTTTGAGGACGAAATCCATCCAAGCTATCTTTAGTTTTGAGGCTAAGAGATATGTCCTAGCTGAATAGTGTTGTAGCTTCATCTCAAGGGTTGCAATAGAGCTTATACTGGTGATGGCTTTCTTATTTTCTTCAGTTTGGAGTTACTTTGATGTCTTCTAGTTTATATTTGGTGTGTTTACTCTTCGTTCAACTTTTGAGAACCTTTTTGGAGTGATATATCAGAATTTCATGTTGTTTGTTATTACCTAGATGACCCACATTATTGCTCACATCGAACGAAGGAGCTGCTAACTTTTTATGGGTACTAATCCTATGTGTTTTTCATGACTAGGTGTCCCTTTCCTTGAGGTTTCATAATTTTTGGTGGAGATTTATATTTTTAGCTATTGGTCACCCTCCTTAAGGTTCATACAACTTGGCTACTGGTGCATTAGGTTGTGTGCCAGAGTTTTCAATGCTTGTTGGTGATGGATAGATTCCTACACTCAGACACCTAGCTCTTGAGGATCATAGCTTCCTACACTTAGACACTTAGCAAGTGGTTTGAGGTGATTCAAATGAGTATTAGATGAGTTATGAGTATTTGAGGGTGGCAAGTTGGTGTTTGTGCTCATTGTCCATTTATATCAGACTAGTGTTATAGTTATATTGGACCTGATATAACCTCATACTTTCATGATTTATGATACCTAATCATTCTCATGTTGCAAGGATAGCTTATTGTTTCATTGGGCAACCATTTTGATATGTATTTCTCATGTTTTACAATTAATTGACATCATATTATTATCTTGATTTGGTAGTGAAAAACTCTTTTCTTTCATGTTATTTGGTTACTTACCCCACTGCATAAGTGATTTCTCCCATTGAAAAGTGGTTGAGCCTTTTTCTTATTGTACTTCACTCCCACTGAATAAGTGGTCCGATTTTTCATATTTCATTTCTTGTAGCTCGTTGAAAAGTGGAAGTGGTTGGCTTTGCCGCCAAGTGCTTTACTTTCTCTGTTGGCTAGCTTTCTGCCAATAGCTTTACTTGTTTAATTTTTAGCATTGTTATTACTAATCACTCCATTGAAGAAGTTATAGCTTAGCCAAGTTCTTAATTATAAGCCAACCATTGTATGCTCTCACTTTTCCCACACTAGGATCTGGGTGACTAGAAAGTGGAAGGTGTTATTTTAATTAGCTTTATCACTTTTAGTATTTACATAGATTCCCTTACATCGTATGATCTCACCTTGCCCACTTCAAGATTTGGGTGATCAAAAAATGAAGGGTTGCTTTCCAGTATATCTATCATTGCATTTTGGGCTAACGCTAACATGTGCAAGTTGTGAAGTTTTTGGAAAAAATAAGGGTGGGATTTTACATAACATATCTTCTCATTTATTTTGTGTTCTAAAAATTATCAATGAATCCATTACTTTCCATTAATAATTTTACTCTTTAAATAATCATTATTAACAATATTAAATTTTGCAATCATGTATCGTAATTGATTATTTGACTAATTGTCATTTTTCATTGTGATTTACTATATTTTTTTATCGGTAATAATGGTTTATTTTATTAAGAATATAGAAAAGTTACATTATCTTCTTGAAATCAAACCCTACCACCTACCATCAAAAATTATCTATTGAGCAACTGCTTTCTCCAAAACCCATCCCCCTACTACATTTGATTACATAATAGTTTTCAAAATTTCTCTAGATTTTACAAATTTATCCTTTCATAGCTACTACCCATTCCCCATTTTGTTCTCAATTTCCTACAATAAACATGGGATTAACCCCAAAATTTCTATCTCAAAGAGCAAGACAAAAAAGAATACACAAAACAAACTTTAAAAAATATTGATGATTACGCATAGATTTCGGACGTGCTATCCAGGTACATTGGGATTTTCTTCTTCGTCAACTTCTACTTCTTCCTCGGACATAGCCCTTTCTTCTCCAACATTTTTGCTTTGGCTTCAGCTTTAAGTTTCACAATGATCTCCTCGACCTCCATTAGTTCCACACAAAGCTTAGTGTTTTCAACCCATAATTTTGCTCTTCCCTTCACTGAGATTTGACTCTTCCTTATGGCCATCGAATGAAAGGTTGATACTTCTCGACTTCTTCAAATTCTTCAACTTTCATTCCTTCGCTCAGGTCCAATCCTTTTCCCGATATGGCCCATTCCAAGATTCTTTATAGGTTCTCTAAAAAATCATCGTGGACCAGAGCTTTCATCACTCTCCTCATCTCCTCCATCGGCTCACCCAAGTCTAATCCCGACACCATGATTATTGAGTATACGTCCATATTCATTCGATATCGATGCTTTAGGTCTCCAAAGCCCTTTCCTAGAATTAACTGGACTGATTGTGCCACTTTCTAATCATTAAAGAGGAACATTCCTCTTAACCTCTTCTTTGTTGCTTCACAAAAAAAAGGATTTAATTTCCTCCTTGACTGTAGTGAAAAATTTACATCCATTTATTTTTTTCACTCTGATTTCACAACCGCCTATCTCCGCATGCCTATGTGCTTTCTTTGCCACCAAAAAAAAGAAGCATTGAGAAAGTCGAGATGTGTATCTTTAATACACATCACAATGCCAGCATTCACCATTAATGTTGAATGTACGTCTAGCACCGACACCAACTCCAGGGAAAACTTTAAGAAACCCCCCCCCCCTCATCGCAGTTGTAAAATCTTGGCGAATCCAGTATACTTCCCGATGAAAAATATTAATTCTATTGGTGATTTTTTTTGTTTTATGGGAAAAAAAAACCCAATTGGTGAATCTTTTATAATCCCTAGAAGTTCATGGAAAATCTTGACGAATTGCATATTTTTTTAATAGAATAAAATATTTTTCATTGGTGAATAAAACCATTTTTCAAACCAGAATTTTTTTTCCATTGGCGATTAAAACCTTATTTCAAAGCAAAAAATATATTTTCATTGGCAAATTAAAAAGAATCTCAAAATATTAAAAAAATCTAGTGGCGAAATAAACAGATATGCCAACGAAAAATCATAGGGTTTGTTCGTTGAATGTTCGATTGAAGACTGTAGTTGCATTCTGGAAGTAAATCTCTGAAGCACTAGACTTGCGATTTGAAACCTCTGGAATAACATTATAACCGTTAGATGTAGACATGTGGCGAGATCAAGGCTCATCGCTCATCACTCATTCTGTCTTTTCAATTCCTTGACATTGTACATTTCATTTAATTAAAATTCTCATTCTTTTTGAAGAAAGTGTGGTTGTCATACTGCTAGTGCAGGCAGTTGCGGTGCCGATGATTAATGCCATATGTGATATGAACATCCAAAGTAATTTCTTGGACAAATCATAGCTTGAATGAAACAAGATTTGTAATGATTTCATATCGTTTGAACTTTGAGTGATTTTGATAGCTTGTCAGCTTGACGTACAGTTCAAGTTGGCATGTAGCCAGACATCAATCAAATTAAACATTTTAATTATGCAAGCTAGTAGCGGCACTGGTGGCCCATAAATAGGGATAGTGATTCAGTGATTAGTAGATAGTGCCATAAGGGTTTTTATTTTCTAGGGTTAATAAGGATTCACGAAGAAGATAATGCAGTATTGGGGATACTGTAAATTATCCTACCTATAGTTATGTAGTTACAGAGTAATCAGTAAAAGATGAATTTCCTTCATGTTCAGAATGGGTGGAATTGGAAAGAAGTTGATTTGGTTAACCTGAATTTTCAGATGGGTTTTGGACCAGGATGAGGAGCTCTGATGGAGATAAGTGCTATCCCAATGCATAGAGGCTGTAGGTAAAAGATGGGAACATATATGCTTCTCCTCCTATATTCTAACAACTCCCATTTCCCCAACATGGCTCTGGTTCTCAAAGGGGATAAGTACATTTTGTATCTTCATGGCTCCCATTTCCCTAGGACTGATTGGAACCCCTTTTCCCCAGCATGGTTGTAAAATCCACCAACAGAAGCTTGGAATCATTAATTTATTTTCGAAGCCACATTTGTATTACGTTGTCACTAGCAGACACTTTGAATCATGCATTTATTTTTAGAGTTACATGTGTAGTAAGTTTTCAGCAGCAAATCTTGGAAATTGGAATCAATTTGTAATCCATTGTAACGAGCAACAACTTGGAATAAATTATTAAATTTTGTCTATGTAAAGTACTAAAGTGACACACTGACATATGTTATTTATTCAAAACAGGAGCTACAATGCTACTCGTCTATAAAAAGATATGTAATAATGTGACATTGAAATTCAGTTGCAATAAAATAAATGGTTGTGTTGTTTTATTCTTTATTCCTTGAATCTTCGTTATTCATTTATGCTTAAGAGTAGAGTTTTTTTTTTTTTGATTTCAGAACTTCAGTGTCTATTAATAATATAATATAGTCAAATCATTTTTTTTCTTTTGAGAAATTAAGTAATATACTTTCTGCAATATGCACTTGATAATTCATGGTTATATTGGGCCATCGGGGGAATGCAATCATTCGTTCCACCGATGTTTATGTGTTACAGCAATGTGCTTACTTTTGCTGACTCTATTGGTATATCGAGGAGCACACCTTATGAGTTATGAGTCTTCCTTCGGGCCATCTATGGGGCTGTGATGGGGGTTCCACCGATAAAGCATTGTTAGGCCAATGCCTATGGTATTGACTTTAAAACACATGTACTGCACTTAAAGCACATTGTACTACTAACTGCTAAGTGTCAACTCAAACTGTCAAGTGATTAATGTTTATTTTTAAAGTTAATATCATAATTCATAAATCACTCTCAAGTTTCAACCGTTGGATGAACATTTGATGTATGGTTGTAGTTGCATTCTATAATGAAATGCATAGAGCAATGGGCTTCCCAACTAAAACCTTCAGAATCACCCTATAACCGTTAGATTTAGAAACATCAACGGTTAAGATTAAGAATTTTCAACTTGTAGACCTAAGACGTGTCATTCACTTTTGTCTTTAATGTTCTAATTTTGAGAAACAAAGCATTTAAAGAAATTTGTAATGCTAACTGCTAAGTGTCAACTCAAACTGTCAAGTGATTAATGTTTACTTTTAAAGTTAATATCATAATTCATAAATTACTCAAGTTTCAACCGTTGGATGAACATTTGATGCATGGTTGTCATTGCATTCTGTAATGAAATGCACAGGGTGATGGGCTTCCCAACTTAAACCTTCAGAATCACCCTATAACCATTAGATTTAGAAAGATCAATGGTTAAGAATTTGCAACTTGTAGTCTTGTAGTCTTGTAGACTTGTAGACCTAACTCCTAAGACGTGTCATTCAGTTTAACATTCCAATTATGAGAAAAAAAACATTTAAAACACTTTGCACTTTGAAATTATATAGTGATTTTTAAATTCTTCACTCTTCAGATTGCTCATTGCAGTGCACCACCTTGTTTTGGATTCCACAGTTCCACTCCCAACAATGCCATTCTATTTTTCAAGAGTGGGGACTCAGAATCTGGGTAAGTGCAAGAATTCCTATGGCTACGTTTCATTGTTTGACATTTCTTAAATTCTTATTTTGTCAAAGTTTGAAGTTTGGGTTTAGAGACTCAAGAATTCATTAAAATTAAGGAGGACTAATAGGTATTACTTATTAGGGAATTCAAACAACTTCAAATTTGTATGAGCATGTCTACCACTAGTAGCACTAGACTTAGAGAAATGTTTGATAAAAAAATACATTGTGCAGAATTGCTTAAAACCCCAGGTTTCACCAATGGGTACCATTATATTTATGATCCTGAAATCTATGGTAGGCGTACCTCAGAAATTAGATTTACATCTCAGAGTAAGGTTGTAAAGCAAAAGCAAGTTGATAGTATCAACGCATCGTGGGTAACTGGATTAGGGCGCATGATGTTACATGAAGTTTTCCCTTGCCCAAAATTTATCATGATTTGTGTCTAAAATTATGATGATAAGAAAAGAGCAATTGTTAATAAAGATAACCAAGAATAATTGTTATCCACTAATACAGAAGAACTTGGAAAAGTGTTGGGGTTTACAATCGAAGAATTTGGAAACCACCACATTGACCTAGAAAAGCTTGCTAGTGATTATGAAGTAGTGGAAGAAAGGCTGAAAAATTATTTCTTAAATACAATAATTATGGATAGAAAAAAATTGAAAGGTGATCATAAGCCTCCTTATAATTTGGATATTTTTAAACTGTGGGTTCGGGATACTATTTCCATGCTAGCATTTTGCCTCGGTCTGGATAGCAATTTGGAAGTGGGTGCAAGCCTCCTTGAAATGATATATAATATCCATTATGTTGATGAACATGTCAAATATAACTATACTCAGTACATTGTAGAATCCATTCATAAACAATTTTTAATGATTAAATCAGGTTCCATGAAGACATTTAGGTTCACAACCTACTTGTGCTATCTTTTTCTATTCAAATTTAGAGGAATGTTTCAGGCCAGCAAGCTTTAGATTTAGCCCTATAGTAATGCAAAGGAAAAAAAATTGGCTCTAGTATATGAATGGACCACTAAGATAAGGATGCATGATTCTCGAAGGAACTACAGTCATTTTGTAGACTAATTTTTGGCTCCATTGCATCAAGTAATTACAAATACTCCAATGCCTAGATTGTCTATGTCATGTAGAAACTGCATGCAACTAGGAAAAGAAATACAATTGGCTGATTGGTACTTAATGGAAGAATATACTGTGCTAAGATTTTATGGATTGGGAGTACAGCCATACAAAATTCCAATACATGTGACAGAAAGGGTTTTTGCATTGGAATATGTAAGGAAGGTGTAGAGTGTTGATGAACTACACTTTCTCGGTCAACAAAAGAAGACCTTATTTCCTTCTTTACCTTTTTCATGTGGAGGGTTCACATTCGAGAGAAAATCATTTAGTGTGGCACATAATCTTTTGAATTTTTTTTCATTTGATGCTATCTTTCACTGGCAGTATGATCCATGTGACATCATTAAATCAATGATTGTGGCCAATAGGAATGTTGCAAATAGAATTCAACATCAAAGTAAACCCTTGCTTGAAAACTTGAGAAACAAGGATTCTTAGGATGAGGTCAAAATAGTAATGGAGAAAAGTGTTGTTGAGAATAGTATTTCTTTTGAACAATTGTCAGTAGAAATTATGGCATTGCACCGAAAGACAATCAGGACATACAACATTTTTTATGAAAAAAGTGATAAACCATCTAGTAGAGTAAAAATTCCAGATTCTCTAGAGAAGGAAGTTATAGATAAAAATTGGTCACGATCAAAAATTACTGCCTTTTGGTCTATGAGGAAGGACCTAGGTGATTCTAGAGCTCTTGCAAAGTATGATGCTAACGAAGAAGATAAAGATTTTAGCAAATTGTGGAATATAGAGAATCTTGATGAACGTGATGAATCTGATGATGATATTGATAGGGAAGAAGAAGAACAAAGCCATGCCAGTTACAAACCTAGTTTAAGTGAGGCTGCAAAAGAAGAATATGCTTCAACATATACTTCAGGAGCAACCATACTTGAAAAAATTGGTTATGAAAGTGGTCCTTTGGGGTCCAAAGGACAAGGCCCTTGGACAATACAAAGTGTTGAGCATAGAAAAATAGTTGATAAATATGGCCTTGGGCTTGGAGGTGAAAAAGTAGACCAAGGGGATACAAGTCAAACTCAATTTGTTAGAGCTTCTAGTCCTTATCCTCATGGTTAGATACAATCACAACTAGGACATGCCCTTGGTGGAAAGCTTAGTGCAGCTAGGAGTGCCATTGGTGGTGATGGTATGGGTAGTAGTACTAGTAGTGGTCAACATGTGCTACAATGACAAATTACACACAATACTAAGAGGAAAACAAAAAAAAGATACCACAGAAACACCAGGTGATCAAGGCAATCAAAAGAGGCAAAGGATTTACAGGTCCAAGTCACACTATTAGTGGATCCACAGTACCACAAAGGAGTTATTTCCAGACACTCCCATAAATCTAGTTAGTGTGGGGGTGACATCATTAGCAACTAAAAATACTCCTATTCCTTCGCCATTCAAGCATTCCATTGTTCATGCCTCCCCAGGTTATGATTTCATTGAAGAGTTTAAAAAGAAATCAAACTTGAATAAAAAAGAAAAGAAGCAACTAATGGAGAGTGTGTCTGTTGTAACTTCAAAGACTGCAACAACCATGGTATTACCCACATTTGACACAAATAAAGAAATCATGGAGTACACAATTGTTGTTCCCATAGTTCAAAACAAACCAAAAAATTAGATGGATCAATCTGAATACCAGGTAACCAATTTTCAATTGGATTTTTATGGCCTGAAAAATACTAACAAAATTAATGTATCAAAGAAGAACAATGAATTGGTGTACACATCATTGCTAAAGCAAGATAGAGAGAAGAAAAGGTTGCATACCCAAATAGAAAAGTTACAGGCAGACCTAGCAAGTGAGAAAGCAAATAGGAAAGCAACAAATAACAAGAGCAATGAATTAGAAAAAATAATAATAAAATCTGCCTCTACATCAACAAGCAAAAGGGATAAATCCAATGAGAGAGAAGTGAATGACCTGAAGTGAAGGCTAGATGAGAGCAACGAGAAATATGATGAGTAAAAATCCACTTCAGAAAAATTAAGAGTAAGCATTGTGAATGGAAATGCATAATGGGAACAAAAATTTGAGAAACAGAGAAAAACAAATGAAAGATTGGAGACAGAGCTAATGGAAGCAAAAGAAGAAATTAAGTCTTCTCAAAATAAGCTATCTGCATTTTGTAGAGATACAGTGAGGCATATGAAACAAAAGATCTGGGATGAAATAATGCAGAGGTTTGATCATTTGTGTGACATTTTTCAATTGATTGATGCTATCAGAAAACATTATAAGAAGCTCAGCAAATATTTAGTGGACAAAAAGAAGGTGTTGGAATTAGAGAAATCTGCAAATGAAGTTCTACAAATAGTCTACAAAGCCAGTGACAATGATCTAAAATCAAAAGGGATTAATAATTGGATTGAAACCTTAATGAAGTTGTCATATATCATTGAAAAGTGTTCGAGAATGTTTGGAACAAAGTAATATTTGCATTTGGTTGCAGACAAGATGAAGGTGGTGGATGAAAAGGTAAGGAACTTCATAGAGCTTGGTTTTCTAGAGGCTTTTGACACAAATGAGTAATTCATTGGAAAGGATGGTTTCAAAAAGAAGATGGAAGGTGCAAGGAAGATTGATTTGGACCAATTTCCTCATAACCAAGATGTGAACTATTTGGATTCCATCATAACACTGATAACCTTGAATGCAAAATTGACTGAAGAATTCAAGACAGGTTCCATTTCCAATTACAATCATGAAATGTTAACAAAACTTCAAGTCAAACAACATCAGTTAGAGCAAATGGAAATTCCACCACCTGAAGAGTGGAAGTTGCTAGAAAAGTTGATATAGCGACTTGATTTATTATTTTCAATCTTTGATAATATAAGTTTCGAAGTTCCAACTCAGCTCTGTGCAGACTTGTCTTTGGGAATTGGCAAGATTTTGCATTGTTAATGCCAATATGTACTCCATGTGAAATTCAATTAAAAAGCTCAAATTCAGATTTCAGTAATGTGATGATGTTCAATTATCTGGATTTTGTATTATTTATTTTATCATTTGAACTAGTGATGAACTGTTAGCTCATTATATTTACTTCTTAGAAGAGCTTCCATTTCCAAGTTATGGATGTTGAACTGTTAGCTCATTATATTTTCTTCTTGGTAGAGCTTCTAAGTTATGGATGTTGAATTGTTAGCTTCTGTTATGTTTTGACTAAAAATCTTGATCATTATCCACCAACTTACACCTCACCCACATCCCACATACTGCAAAAATACACTACATTTGATTTTATGATTAGCACAAATTGCAGAGATTTGTGTGACAAGATCCATTTTGTTGCCCACATTACTACTTGATCGGTGATCATGTCCATAAATAAATCTAAAGCCCCATGGTCACAACCCCTATTCCTGAAGAATTTAAATTCAAATGTACTAACAAATTAATTGTACTTCCACACACTCAATTTGAATAACATAAACAACCACTTTGGAGACAGCCAAATAAGTTAATAACTTATAAGCATACGAATCCACAATAGTTGAACACTCAAAATCAAATCAGTAAATATGTGTAACCTTCTCCATTGTATTGATCTTCAAAGTTCAAATGATATGAATTATAAAAATAGTTTATGATATGAGATGGATGGGCGAATGGGTGAAATCTATTATCTATCTTCTTACTATTTTCTACTCTAAATTCTAATTAAAAATGATGTGATGATCCATTGATCTCCTATTGGGGTCTTGATCTCTCTTATATATGAGAGGCAACAAGCTACAAACCCCTTGCAAAAAGTCATGAATTTTTGACAACTAAACAATAAACATAACTCAAATTATAAATAAAACAATGTCGCAGGTGAATGCACCGATCCGTTAATCTCCAAGTAGAATCCCATGACCACTAACAACCTAAGATCTATTCAAGGCTTCTACTCCATGATAGGGTGTTCATCATGCTATCGGCTGGCGTTCTTCCTCTGAATCTGATGGTTGTCCCATTGGATCTAATTCTGACACATCTATAGTTTGGCTAATAAACATATTGACTGCAGAGATGTGATGGATGTACTCTTTTCAACATAGGTGTCCACATTAGAGAACGCCTCTTTCATATCATATTCCATAGACATTATTGTTTTGATTTGCTTATGAGTGTTTTGTAAAACCATATCCTCATCATGTATTTCTTGCAACACAGCAGTCAGAAGCCCAACAAGCTCTTCCTTCCAATCATCATATTCTCGCGGATTTCCTATGCTAAAATGAAGTGTCAGGAGTGGGACTAAATCAAAGCAATCAAAATATTCCCTAAGCCTGTTATGATATCCATTATGTGATTCTACCAGCTTGTTACATGTCTGCAATATTTGTCCTTTCATGGCATTCTTATCTACGAGCTCCTTTTTTTCTCCATCATTCTAGGTTACAATCGTTCATTCTCCACCAATGCAATATGTGTCTAATTGAATACTTCCCAATATTCAGTAGCACATTTCATCATTTTATTGAACCTTTCTTTTATCATTTCAGATACAATGTTATATTTGATGGTTTTCACTTCTTTCTCCAATTCTTTGCATTTCCCTTGCGATTTTAGATGGCAATTCTTCCAATAGGCTGCATCAGCCAATGCATCAAGCACTCTCTTATTTTTTTCAAGCCATGGGGAGTACAAATCTGATGTGGAGGAGGAAGATGTTTTCTCTCTCCGATTTGCTAGCTCCTTCTTCAGTTTGTCATTTTCCTTAATCAATTTATCGATCTGTGCTTTGGTAAAATTTTCCACATTTATGTTCAATTATGTTGTCTCCATAGGGTTGGTATCCACTACTCGCTGAACCAAGAGATGACCAAACACTTGGTTTGGATTACTAATTATAGCAATTCTTTTATCATTCGGATACAGTGACCAAATAAGCAAGGTGGCTTTGTTTGGGTTGTACCCAGATCCTGAATACATTTTGTCACTTGCTTCTTCTATTAAGTTCATTGTCGTATCCCCTCTTTTTTTGAAGCTATCAAATACAATTGAAGAGCTAATATCCCACCCTAGTAGGAGCAACACTCTAGCTTCTTGAAGAAATTCTCTACCTCTTTCAAGAGTGATGGACTCCATTTCCTTTTCTACCTCCCTTTTCAATTCCTCTAGAATGGTTAACTCATGTTCAGGAGTGATATCCTGTATATGTTGTCTCATTTTTCTACCTTTATATTCATAAACAAATGATTTAAATTCAGAAGATTTAACAAAATCACAATCAGAAATAAACTGTTGTCCATCCATGACCCTCACATCATTAGATAGTTCATTTAATGCCTCAAATCTTACAATATTATGCTCTTGAGGGGAATCGTACTATGCCATCACAGGAGCACTAATTTGTTTGACTTGCTCACCCTCTTCATCACCCTTCTCTTCTTCACTTATATCAGTATCTACAGAAAAACATACCTCAGGAGTAGGCTGTGAAGGTATGTATTCCAAGGGCTCTATGTCTTCAGCTTGTACTCCTGAATAGGTTGCATGAGGTGCATCAAAAACAACTGGGGGAACATCCTTTACCAGTTCATTGACATGAGCGATGAGTTTCTCAATTCTTGTTAAAGGATCTTGTATCTCACCAAATTCCTTTGAATAAGATGGGACATTTTTCCTCTTCCATTCCTTTGCAAGCATAATCTTCTTATAGGCATCCATTCTTTCCTTGGTGGAAGCCTCATCATGGTTTCTTATGACATCTTCGATTGAGAAAAAATTTTCATACCCTGATAGCCCCTGTGATAATCTCGCCTTGTGAATAAACCCTTCTGCATCAAATTGTTTCCTTACATCACCTAGAGGTAGGTTGTATTGTGCTAATTTACCATCAATTTCTCCATATCCTTCATTGGAAACCACTGTAAAGTCTCCAAAACATAAGGTGTTGGTCATAATTGATTGTTTTCTATGTCCTTTGAGGTGTTTGGAATCAGATTTTGCCAATTGCCTCACAATTTCTAAAAAAGCAATTCGGTCAGGAACTACTCGTGGCATCAAGTGTGGATCCCCTTCCAACCTATAAAACCTTATCACTGTACAATCAAAAAAAGCATACCATCCTCCCTAGTTATGATTTACTTTATTTCTTTGATCATTTTCCTTTGGTCTTAGAAATCTTTGTACTTCTGGGGATAGGTTATAGTTGCACAGATACCCCAGCAACTTCATCAATGGTTTTAAAAAAAATCTTCAAAATAAACGTAATGAGACCTACCAAATCGGTTGTCCCACAATGAATTCCACATTTGTATAGGTCTAAAATATCCATTTTTATCTGTATCTTTTATCCTTAATTATTCACTCCAGACCCCTCTGACTTGTCCCTCGTACAATAGCAAATGCATAAGAAAAGAATAGTGTTCAAAATTAATATTATCATTATTATTTTTAATCTTTTTAAGCCCTCGATGTAGGGTGTTGGCCAAGTAGATAGCATAATCAAATGGCCTGGCATCCTTGCTCTGTATGTCTGCAACTAAGACCATTGGGACAATCGACATGAGAGGCGGAACCTCTACTCCCAAAACCTGACTAGTTGAATAATAGGTGTATCAGAAATACTTTTCGAACAAATCTTCATGGAAAGGAGGGTTTTCACTGCTAGAGAACCTCCTGAGTTGGCCTCCTTCATCCTTGGGCCTATGCAAAGGTAATTTCCATCTCTTATAGCTGGTATCCATGTGGCGATACTCTATCAAGAGATCTTTGATCGTGAATGATAAATTCAGAGAACACTCTAACTAAAATACATTAGAAATGGGATCCCTAGAAATAACAAGCATGTCACCCCCGCCATGTGACTAAATAGTTATTTTCTTGGGGTCATATCTGATAGCAAGATCTTTAATTAGCTCTACATTCACAAACACATTGGGCACCACAAGTCTTCCCAGGTTCAACCTCCATGGATTGCAGACTGGTTGAAACCTAAATTATTTTCTGTAATGGTACATGAAGAGGTCGTACCCTCATTGCGGTGTCCAAATATCCCATAAGCCCTTTTGTTTGTCCCATAATCGATCCATGGAAGGATTCATTTGAGCACTCCTCTTGGGTCTCGGCCTTGACCTAGGACATTGATCTATCAGGTCTTCATTTAGGAGTCTCTTAGGCTTTTCGGTTTTCTATTTTTTAGCTTTGGGTTTGTCTCTACTCTCTTCCATTATTTAAATTTTAAGCTTTTGAGTAAAATAGCTTCTCAGCTGGGTCTAAAAGTGAAGTACTTATGTGAGTCTAGCTAAGTTGCCTCCACAGTCCATCGGTCTTTGTTGCGTTAGAACTCCAAGTTTTTGCTTTTCTGCTTCTGCCCTAAGCGAAATCTTCTAGGATTTTGTAACAACTATGCGATCAACTTGTGATATAATTCACTTCAATTCTGGTTCATAAATGCATGGCAACATGGTTGCACGATGCCCTGGGATGTCACATCAGTCTTTCACCGATAGCCACCCTCTCCACCGATGGACACCTATACTTCGTTCTATCGGTGGGACACCAGATAATGTTTCCCCGATGCACCATAGTTCCCCCGATATGCTTTATGCATTCGATAATTAAAATTTCATGCCCATGGGCAATGGTTATAATTCATGGTTACTTTTGTTGACAACTTGACTCTATCAATATATCAGGAGAGCACCTTAGGAGTCAGCTCGATAGAGTATTGTTACACCGATACTAGGTTGTGAGCTATTTTTATTGGGCCATCGGCGAGATTGTGATGAGGGTTCTGCAGATGAAGCATTGTTAGGCTGATGGTATTGAATTTTTTTAGGAATGGGGAAAGGACTACATCACTACAGAATTTCAAATTTTGTTTAATATTTATGGATGCAATGTGAATGTAGGCTATAATATGGATCTTGTCACATAAATTTCTACAATTTGCATTGTTCATAAAATCAAAGTGTGGTATATTTTTGTGATTATTGATAAAATAAGGTAATTCATGCCCATGGTCATAAATTATAATTCATGGTTACTTTTGTTGACAAATTGACTCTATCGGTATATGAGGAGAGCACCTTAGGAGTCAGCCCGATAGAGTATTGTTACATCGATACTAGGTTGTGAGCTATTTTTATCGGGCCATCAGCGGGATTGTGATGGGGGTTTCGCCAATGAAGCATTGTTAGGCCTATGGTATTGAATTTTGTTAGGAATGGGGGAAGGACTACGTCACTATGGAATTTCAAATTTTGTTTAATATTTATGGATGCAATGTGAATGTAGGCTATAATATGGATCTTGTCACACAAATTTCTACAATTTGCATTGTTCATAAAATCAAAGTGTGGTATATTTTGTGATTATTGATAAAATAAGATAATTCATGCCCATGGTCATAAATTATAATTCATGGTTGCTTTTGTTGACAACTTGACTCTATCGATATATCGGGAGAGCACCTTAGGAGTCAACCCGATAGAGTATTGTTACACCGATACTAGGTTATGAGTTATTTTTATCGGGCCATCGGTGAGATTATGATGGGGTTCTGGCGATGAAGCATTGTTAGGCCGATGGTATTGAATTTTATATAATTTATAAAATATCATCAACTACATTACTACAGTTTGACTTTGGCATATGTATTATGATTCATGAAGTGAAATATAATATAAAATATCATGGAGACTTGGAGTGCAATATAAAATAAAATATTTTGAACTTGAAGTGCAATGATTCACAATTTATTTGAATACAATATAAAAAATCATCAACTACAGTTTGGAATATGATTCATGCTGACATGCAGTGCTTGAGTGCAATATAAAATAAAATATCATGAAGTGCAATGATTCACAATTTCAATGTTCATTGAATACAATATAAAATATCATCAGACATCAACTACAGTTTGGACTTTGGAACAATGGAAACTGATTCATGAAGTGCAGTAAAAATACCTAAAACCTGCTAATTATCTTTAATTTCCCAAAAGGAGTCAAGGTTCTCAAATCGATGCTCATCTTCAGATAAAGTAAAAGAGTCATCTTGATTCTGAGATTGCTCTGCACTTTCTTCGGCGTGTGTCTCAAATTCAACATTCATTGTTTGATTTGTGTCAATTTCAATATCATTGTCATATGTCCCAGGCCCAGTCCCACTGCCACTGCCAGTAGTACTACCACCAGTACCGGTGGTTGTTGGAATTGGAGAGCTTGTGTTGCACAACCCGGTCCCTCTTCTTTCACATGTGGACCTCCAGATTGTGAGTGCCCTTTCAAAAGGAAAATTTTTCACATTATACACAGTTCCTTTCATCCTCAAGCAATTTTCCACATTCTTGTCCAGCTTGTTTCTTAACTTTGATTTCAAAAACCCCAATGTCTTGAAAACTCTCTCATCCTCCACCAACCCCAATAAAATTGTTTGACATAAATCAGCAAGTTTGAAATATTCTGACATCAAACCACTCAATATTTCACTCTGACCTAAGCTTGTCCAAACCTTCTTTATTGATCCTAGTTCAAAGGCCTTCTCCTTGCCCATGGATTTATACTGCTCCCTCATAGCTGTTGTAAAACTTTGACATTGCTTTCTAAGCTTATTTTCATTTAAAATTCATTCTATTATTTGTTCATTGTATGTTACCTTTTCTGAAAACTGTTCGATCAAGATTTTTACTTGATCATGAAAATATTTTGGGTTATCTCAGTTTACCCAAAATTGAGGATACATAATACCCATGGCTTCAAGTATTTCATGTCGAGGGAATCTTTCACGAATCTCTGAGGAAAGAGATTTTGCAATTTTCTTCAAATAATCACTAACAGATTTAACAATGCCATTAAAATCTTCCTCGTTAATAGGTACTTCTTTTCTAGAGCACCTGGTTGTCTTACGATGGTACATTGGTATCTCATATCCATGTACACAAATACATAAGTGCCCGCTTGCATTAAACTGTAAATAATTATCAAGATTATTCAAATCAGTAATTTTTCGCCACATCAAATAATTTGCGCCTTCTTGTGTTAGATCTAGATATAGATGATCGAGGGCCAAGCATGTAAGTTTACATAGATTGGAATATTCATAAATATACATAGTTCTATCTTGGGCTTTCTTCACAAGATTGTTCATCTCATCCAGCATGGGGAGAAGACTAGCTAAATTCAAGAATGTCTCTATATCGCTTAACCTATGTAAGAGGTCAAGAGCTTTGTCTACTATGTTGTGATGCTCGTACATCACTCCAATCAAGGATTGATATTCTGAAAGAACTCGTTGCATTGGTTCATGCAGGGAGATCCATCTGGTATCAAGATCCTTAAGAAGCTTATTTCCAAGTGTTATTCCCTCAACAAAATTTTGAAATTCAAGGAAATATTTGGGACTTCGGCAGAAGTATGTGTGGATCTCGCGAACTAGATTTTCAAATTTTGATACTGTAGGAAACTTGCTTACAATTTTGAATGCTAAATTCATTCTGTGGGCCATGCAGTGAATGCCAAGCATGTATGGTGCACAAGTAGTTTGTAACTTTGTGCAAAGATTGCTCCTTTGACCTTGCATCACTGCAGCTCCATCAACTCCTACACACACCAACTTTTTGGCAATTGTCAACTCATCCATACCTGCAATTTCATTCAAAGATTTCTTGACTAGTTCAAATAGATTTTGCGATGTTCAATTGTCCTTCATTTTACGAACACAAAGAAGATGAGCTTGGCGAACATGTTGTTCTATAGTATACAAATGCATACAAACCCAAGAAGTATTATCTACCACAGTAACTTCATCTAAATATAATGCAATGAAATTTGACTCTTTTAATTTCTCCTTTAAATCTTGCTTTTCCACTGCAACAAGATAGTTCGCCCATTCCCATCCAACATTTACTAACCAATGTGAGAAGGGAAAGTGGGGAACATTCAAATAAGATAATAAATCAAAATATTTTGGGTAGTCTGTCATAGGATGCCCCCTTGATAAAATATGAAAAACAACACTCATTTGAACAGTTTTTGATAGATTTGCTGCTGCCATGGCTTTTCAAAATGAGCCTAAAGTGTACCTTCACATTTTTTAATCTTCGACATTCTATGGTTATGCTCTCCATAATCTAAGGCATACTTAACATGAAGACATTCTTCCTTTGATTTCCATCGTATGATTGATTGTTCCTTTCCGTCTATGATTTGTTTTTCATAAACTTTGTCGATATGCTTTTCTATAGTGTCAAGCTTTAGCTGCATCATCTTGTCTCTTCCATATTTCCAGCTATAAATCTTACATTTGACCTATGTTTCCCTTTCAATATCGTTTTTGTTTGATACCCCCACTGCTTCAAGGAATGGGTACTTCTACAACCAGCCAATTTGAAAATTCCTTGTCATTTCCCACCCGCGCCCTAATTTTTCTTTGCCTTTTCTTTTCTTGCTATCAATATCATCCTCGTCCAAGTCAATTATCTCATTTTGGCTATCCAGGGTGTCCCTTGGAACATCTTTTGTGGTATTTCCATCCTCATTTGATACATTTTGATTTAACACAATGACAATCTCACCTTGACCTTCCTGTGGCGGTGAGGTATTGTCATTGCCATCTTCAATAATATTTGGTGGAAGATTCGATGGTGTAGCTCCAACTTGATCTGATGGATTAGAAGCTTTGCCAATTCCAAATTAATATTGTATGGTACCTCCACGTTTTGCATGTTTTGATGGCCTCCCAGTCTCTTCATTACCCTCAGGAGTCTTACCCTTGCAATTGTTGCTCAACATATTGATATCTCACTTCGAATAAAAGCTAGAAAAAAATGTCTTCTTGTTTAAGAAGGACAGACCAACAGAGAATATAGATCACATTCCCTACTCAAAATCATGTTTAAGACTGAAGCAAGAATGGAAAACAGATAAAGAAATCTTATTATTATAACTAATAACTAATAACAGTATGAAGAAATGATCATTCACCTTTGAGTCTACGTTTTCAGGTTTCGTTTACTTCTAAATCAAGAAGTAGAACCTCATAATCGAAAAAAATGTGTAAGAACAAATAACAATTTCAATTGTATTTATATCAATCCATATTTGGAAAATTCCTCGGGATTTTTAAATGGTATGTTAAAAATTTGGTGAATCTCGCATGCTTATACAACGATACCTTGTAATTTTTAAGGCGAATTAGGTCCTCATAAGCAACTATTTATAAATTTTAATTAGCGAATGGGTCTTCACAAGCAACTATTTATAAATTTTAATTGGCAAAATGGGTCCTCATATAATGTTGTTTTAATAGTATTGGCGAATATGTTGGTGTTTTATGACATGCTCCCCGGGATTCCAAGGGAAAATATTGATCGGGCCATTGGAAACGCATAGTCTGTTATGGCAAATTTATTGCCTAAACATGCCTCATAAACAAAACCGTTGGCAAATGGATATGCATTGGACCGATAGTTCGTGAAATCCGGGCGATTTGAACACCTTGTTGGATACCTAGAATTCGCCAAATTCGATTTGCCCGATTCCTGGAATTTTCCAATTGGTGAATATTCACCACTAAAGTTATCCCTGACCAACTCAACCCAAATTTCTCCACTTGCTTCAAAAAATTTAAAACTACGCCTTTATTCTTTAACATAAAATCCCTCCTACATTTAATGTACCATTCAAATCTTCCTCCAAATCTATTCGACTTAAATCCTCAATTCTTATTTCACCAACCTCTGCAAACATTAAAGCCCACTTTGAGAGGGTATCTGCTTCCATATTTCCATCTCTCCTTACATGACTAACTTTAAAGTCATCAGATAATTTCAGTTCTTCATTGATTTTTCTAATCACCCCCTGCAGATGCCAAGCATAAATACATCATTTTATCACTACCTATATGCTTATCAAAGAAACACCCTCCAAATGAATCCTTGTTGCCCCTAACTTCCTGAAAATTCTGATTTCCATTAAGGTTGTTGCAGCTTCGGCCAAATTGTTAGTCCCTTCCTCCAACTTCATTACTCCTAAAGCCAACACATTTCCACCCCAGTCACAAACAATAATACCTACCCCTGAGGGTCCAGGGCTTCCTTTTGAAGCCCCATCAAAGTTTACCTTCCACCATCCCTCCATTGGTTTTTCCCATTTTACCACCTATGAATCCTTTGAAGTCGGATTAACCCAACTTGGCCCCTTAACAGGCATTGTGATTTACTATATTAATAATATATAGCACTCATATAATAATATATTAATTATTTTATT
This sequence comes from Sequoiadendron giganteum, assembly GCA_007115665.2. Taxonomy (NCBI): domain Eukaryota; kingdom Viridiplantae; phylum Streptophyta; class Pinopsida; order Cupressales; family Cupressaceae; genus Sequoiadendron; species Sequoiadendron giganteum. The sequence goes on along the minus strand of CM021105.1, from coordinate 518,103,320 downwards.
TAATAATATAATATAATATCAGACTATATATAATAATAACATATTAAAACTATAATATAATAATATTGATTGATTGTATAATTAATTATATCAGTATACAATCAAATTTATCATATCAACTAATTGACATTTTAATTATGATTTACTTTATTGTATTATATTAAAAAATTCAATATAATAATATCATTTGATTATTGTCAATAGTGGCATGGTGTGATGGTTAATTTGTTGTGTTTTTATTCTTGCCATCAAGGTTCAAACCCCATTGGAGTGTAATTGTTGAGAATTTATATTGGGGATGAGGTCCCCCATTTGTGACCTCACTGGTTCATAACTCCAGATCAAAAATGTTTACCCCTCTCAATATATATATATATCATTTGATTGTTAAAAAATCATCATATAAAGAATTTTATAATTATTTAATCATATAATATTATAATAACTTTAATATATAATACTTATACTTAACTTATGATAATATATAACTAATAATGCAATTTTTTAATCACATTTATTTTATAATATAATATAAATAATATCATTTGAATAAAATTAGAAATAACAAATACAAATATAATCATAATATCATTTAATAAAATAACATAATATCACAATATAATACTCATAAAAATATCATTATAATAATCATAGCATTATAATTATATAACATTAATATATGCATATATCTTTAAGATAATATAATAAAATAGTTTTATACAATATAAGATTTTATATAATATAATAATCATAATAATATTAAAAACGTCAATCTAATATGATAATACAAAAAAATCACAATAATTTCATTTAATATTATAAAAATATCAAATAATATATAAATATATTTGTTATATCATAATATAATATTACTAGAAAAAAACTAATATAATAGAATAAGATAATAATAATAATAATATATATACAACTCATGAAAAACCAGAAAGGTTTCAGAATGGCTAAAATTGGGAGAAGCTACTGGTACCCTATGGTTTAGTAAGTTTACACATAATGTATTACTTTACATTGGAAGGAAGATTTAAAACTGTTCACGGCTATCACTTCCCCTTATTAAATCATATTAGGCACAAGGAACAGATAAATGTCTCTTTCTATTTTCTCTCCTCTCTGCAAAATTATATTAAAAATGGCACCTATCCACCCTTACACTAGGCTCTTATACGGACTCTCTATAAGCATACCCCACAAAAAATCCATACTTTTTCTAATAACCCTCATGAATTAAAGCTCATCAATGGTTCTTTGTATGAATCCCCCAAAACTCACTCTTCTAGAGTTTCTAAAATCCAGAAAGGCATCCATAAAGGTAGGAAATTCCTCCTCTTGACAAGGAGTTGTCAAATGTTACCCCAACAAAAACGAAACTCATTCCCGACACCCAAGATCATAAAAAGAGGAATCTAGATACTTCATTGTTGTAGGGATCAAAAAATGTTACTATTGAAATAATGGATGACCCAAAAGATAATGTCAAGGGGGTAGTAGCTCTGGTTCCTCTCATTCTGAAGTGTGAAGGTTAGCTAGGTTGGCTAGTGTGGGGGTTAAGAAAAATAGTAAAGATAAAAAAAGAAAGAAAATTATATTTGAGGAGGAGTTGAATGGTTCTTTTGAAGAGGATTTTGTTCCCTAATTAAAAAATGGAATTGAGGAGAATAATGATGATTAAAATGGAGATAGTGATAACGAAGAAGATGAGAAAAACAAGGAGTTAAACTCAGAGGAATTGTTTTATGGATGATAAAATAGAGATAGGTCAGGAGATGGATTATGAGTTAGAGGAAATCAATTCATCAAGAAAGAAAGATTCAAAAACATAATAGGATAATATATCTATAAACAAATCATATATCAAGGCAGAGGAGAATAAGCAGAGTGAGTTTAACTCTAAATCTTTAAAAAGGCTTAGTGAGCAGATTTTGGACCTTTAGGGTCACGCCCACAAAATAGAAGATAAATGTGACCCCGATAGTGTCAATGAACAGATTAAAAAGTTGCACTTAGCACTTAGCACTATCACTTATACTATGGATTGTATCATATAGAAAGTGTTATTCGACACCGATCTTGGACACTCCAAAATCAAGAAGAAGAAGAAGAAGAAGAAAACACAAGGGAAAACTGAGGTTTCGACCTAGGAAGATGATAGCAAAGAGAAGTCTACTTTGGACTAGGAGGATTCCCTTGATGTAGTAAATAAAACTTGGGACTTAATAATTCATCCTAAGGATGGATGGGTACTTTGTCCTTGTTGTTTCTTCTTCTAGCAAATTTATTCTCAGCATGGGTGTTTTTTGTGCCTGTGTGCACCCTTTTTATGTTTTCTATTACTTGTAGTTTTTAGTCTTAGTTTAGTTTGTTGCTCTCTGGGCTATTATTCCTAGTTGTGGCCTTGGGCATGTTTTATGTTGTTATTTACTCTTTTTGGTGTATCTGGGTTCAAGGCCCTTTTCCTTGTTGTTTAATAAAAATACATATAATAATATATTAAATATTTAATTGAAAATATAATCTAATATAACACTATATGTAATAATAACATATTAGAAATTGTAATAAAATGTTACAAAAAATTACAATTATGTCATTTAATGTTATGATTCAATCTAATAATATATAAATATATATTTTATATTATATCGTTATATCATAAGAGAATATAATAGTAATATAATGCTTATATGTTAATCTTAATAGAAAATAATGATATAATAGATAAAAACCCATAATATTAGTAATTTATAAACTAATATAATAATATATGAATTATTTAATTTAATAATATTTTTTCATCCTTGAGATTCTACTTAAAAACATGGCCAACAGTCGACTGGAGCTTCTTATGGTGGCTAGGGTTGCATCCATGCTGGAAGAGGCACATAAGGATGAGCAGAAGAATTTGTGTGGTTTGCAAAGCATCAACCACCATTGCAGGGAGAAGTTAGACTCGGGTGCGAAAGGCAGACTAGAAAAAACTGAGCTAGAATGTTGAGGACAGTGGTGCCTCTACAACACAATGCAGCCAGGGCTCCTTCAAGACAGCGGTAGAAATGGGTTTTCCCCAAAATCTTGATTCCTTAATGGTTGCAGGAACTAGGGTTTTTATAGGAATGGGTGCACCGGAGGGAAAGCACAAAGCTTCAGAGGAATGGAATAAAATAAGGTTAGAAGAAATGAAGATGGGGTGTGGGGTGGATGGCCATAGAAATGATGGAGCAGGTGGTTCCCAGATGGGGAAAAAAGCTAAGGCTTCCCCTACGTCGGTATCACTGCAAGTTGAGCTTGAAAGTGAGGTAACTCATAATGTTAAAGTCTTCTTAGAACTAGGATTGATTGGTCATTTCAGGAGTTTTTGGTCCCACTTGTGTGATCTCCACAAATGGATTTTTGAACACTGGGAACCTGTGGTAGATGGTTGTATTCAAATCTACCCAGTTTCTAGAGGCTTTTTTATTGTAGTTTTTGAATCTTTAAAGGAAAAACAAAATTTTATGTGATTATTTTTGGAATTGGGAGGAAAAAATTGTTGTCTCTAAAGACATGGCACCCAACTTTTAATCCAGCAATAGAGAAATTTGAAAAAGTGCCTTTGTGGGTTGAGACTTCCAAATTTTCCTCTTCACCTTTGGTTTGATTCATGTTTGGAAGCTATAGGAAGTGCCTTAGGAAATTTTTTGATGATTGATGATGATTCCTCAAATCTTATGCATTCCACATACGCCCAAATTTTAGTTGAAATGGATGTCACAAGGACCCTCCTAAAGGAGATCTCAATAAACACATCCTATGGTTGTTGGAGGCAGCCATTGGACTATGAAGGTGTATCTTTTAGTTGTAGAAGATGCTTCCAAATTAGGCATAAATTTGTGCAATGTGCAAAGCCTCGAGTACCCAAAATAGCAACTTGGTGGGAGGAAGTGTCACACCTATACGATGAAGAAACAAGGGGAGAAGAAGGAAGAGCTAGGAAAGAGCTACTTACAAGTTGTGAGTAACTCGAAACCACAATATAAAAATGAGGCTTTAGCACAAGCATATGAGTTGATAAATTCAGAAGTGCATATATCAAATGATGTTGAAGTTGTGAAGGCGGATGATGTTTTGGTTGAACAGATTCATGGGGGTGCTAAAACTCTGGAATGTAGGGAGAAATAAAGGATGGTGAGGGTCCATGATTTATAAAAGATGAAGGGAACCTCAGAGGGCCAATGTGAACAATTTACATGTGGAGCTTATGAAGAGGTTGAACTACAAAAGGACGCATCCAAAGACTGGTAGAAGAAAGTTGCAAGGATGGAGGAGAGATAGCAGGTTTTGAAGGGGAAAAGAGATAAGAAGGGAAAGGTGGAAACCTTTGACATGGTTCTCCGGTCACAAACCAAGGGAGGAACCAAACGTAAAGGACGCATTTGAAATATTTTGATGTTATATCAGGGGTTTGTTGGGGATTGATCTAGGAATTAAGATTTTTACTAATTTCCTTTCCTTGGTAAGATGGTGTCTCATGTCACCATCCCTATTTTGGGGTAGGTCAAATCTTGCTTTCAATAAAATATAATCTTATCACCGATCAAAAAAAATAAAAAATCATCCTTTTAGGTGCACATGTCCCTAATATACACTTGTCCTTAAGATCCCCTTATTCTCTCAACACATCCCCTTATTCTCTCATACAATATTCTAATCACGTTTATTCCATTACACAATATAAATAAATAATAATAAAATTATTTGAATAAAATTAGAAATAACTAATACTAATATAATAATAATATCATTTAATAATATAGCATAATATCACAATATAATAATAATACAAATCTTTTCTTTAATATCATTATTATAATAATAGCATTTATAAGCTCTAATTTAGAAATTTAAATGGAAACAAATGCAATGCAAGGGAATCATATCTAAACTACCACAAATCTCAAAATAGAGGTCAACAATGAAAGAAAAATAAAATTACAACATAAGAAATAAACTCAAAAGTTACCATAAACCTTCATTTTTGAATGATTTGCTTCTTAAATGATTAAGATGTGGATGATCCTTGCTTGAATGATACCAATTTTGATAGAATATGTTTAGTATGAATGAAAGTGGATTTGAATGAAGGATGAGATTCTTGAATTTATAGATTTTGAGAATGAGGAATGGATGTCCAAAGATATAATTATTAGATCAAGAGTGGATAATGGCTGAGAGGAATTCCATAGGATCCAAGAGAGGATGAAGGGTGGAGATGAAGTTAGTTAGAATGTGCATGGCTAGGATTAACTTACCAGTTTTAGTAAGTACCTGTGAGGATGAGGGAAATTAGGGACATGTGCACCTAAAAGGGCTATAACATTGGGATGTGTTAAGAGAATAAAGGGATCTTAAGGACAAGTGTACTTAGTTTCCCAATATTCTTGGAAAGTGTTGAGATAATAATGGGAGAAAAATGACAAGTGTTCTTAGGTCCTCATTATTATTGGAAAGTGTTGAGAGAATTATGACATTTAATTATTCTAGCCACATGGGTGAGGTGGATAATAGGTGGAATATGTACTTAATAATTTATTTATTGTGATGAGATGGGAAAAGGTGGTTAATTAGATAATATAATTATTTAATTAAAGTATGAGATTTTAGGTGAAAGGGATATGTCCTAGGTTAATTAGGACTAGGTGATGGGACGTAGGCTTAGGTGATGAATAGTCCTAGGGACTGTTTTAGGTGTCTACATTTTTCCCCTCTTTGATATAATGCAACTAAGTAGTTTTGTGTCAAATAATAATATAAATTAGGATGGAATAGAATGAAGCTTCAATGGAAAGTTTCCCTAGTCTCTTAAGGATGATGATGGAAGTGATGCCCCCCTTGAGAGAACTGTTGGGTGAAATAGAACCCAATAGGTATCTTGAAAATACATTATGTGTCATAAAGGATAAAAGATGACTTGAGAGACAGATCAAGTTGGGATAATGTACATGCTATGAGTATATGACTAAATGATTGATCAAGGATTGGGAATTTATAATAATTCTACTAGGATGATTGGATTGGATTGGAATGGATGTACATGTTGGATGATGAAATTGCACAAGGATGTAATGCAACAAAATGACACATGATTGGTATTATGGATAAATTATGAGATAAAAGATAGAATGGATGAGGAATACATGTTGTTATAGTAACTTAACATGAAAGGAGAAACCTTTATTTTGATGTACCACTTAGTGTTATGCACCATGATATGAGAGACCATGATGACGATGCGCCATGTGCATATGGACTAACATATAAATAAAGAAGTTGCAAATAGAATAGTAATCCAATAGAAACTTTATCATTAGCACACCATATGAATTATGAAGGAAATAATGATGGTGTGGCTGGTGGAGAACTAAGACTAGAAGAAATATTAAATATAAACTAAAAATAAAAGATAAACAAAAATCAAAAGAATGCAAATAGTGTAGTGAGCCTAGGAAAATAGTGTCATAAGCACGTCATCATATGAATGATGAAGGTGATTGTGATGGTGTGAGATACGGTACACTAAAACTAGATGAAATAAACAATAAAAAAGATAAAAAGAAAGTGGAAAACTAGAAAAGTAAAAGACACAAACTAGCATAGACAAAGACAAGCAAGAAATTAATCAAAAGCATGTAGAAAACATGAGTTGGTATCCAATGAAATGTTGAATTAATTGATGGATGGTTAATGGGTAGATTACAAAAATTAATATTTAATTAATCAATGAGCACTAGAGAAACATTAATCCACGTCTCCAGTCGTGACCTGCCAGAGATTAATTAAATATCTTATATTTAATTAATTACCAGAACTATTATAATGTGACCATTTTTAGGTGTATACATTTTGCCCCTCTTTGAAGTGATGTGTTTTACGCATTGCTTCAAAGAAAAAAAAATTCCCTAGATGTGAATTTTGAAAACTGACGTTGTATGCCCCATTGGGCGATGAATTGGATACAATTTTGAATTTTTAAAGATTTTTGGTTTTTTGGTTTTTTTTTGGAAATTTTTGATGATTTTTGAAAACTTTACATTGATTTGTTGTCTGATTCATTGGCCAATAAAGATGATTTGATTGAAACCTCTATTGAATGATTGATATGAAGATTGATTCACCATGTGATAGTGAAGTTTTGATGATTGATTGATGATAACTGATAGGACTGATAGGATGATTGATAAAGTGACCTCATGATGAATGAGCCTCACTGATAGGATAATTGATAAATTTGTCCTCATGATGAATGAGAAAAAAAATAGCAAGATTGATAAATGTATCCTCATGATTGATGAGAAACAAATAGTAAGATTGATAAATTTGTCCCCATGATTGATGAGAAACAAATAGTAAGATTGATAAATTTGTCCCCATGATTGATAAAAAATAAATAGTAAGATTGATAAATTTGTCCTCATGATGGATGAGAAACAAATAGTAAGATTGATAAATTTTTCCCCATGATGGATGAGGAACAACTAGTAAGATTGATAAATTTGTCCCCATGATTGATGAGAAACAAATAGGAAGATTGATAAATTTGTTCGCATGATTGATTGGAAATAAATAGTAAGATTGATAAATTTGTTCACATAATTGATCAGATTGACTGGATTGATTTGATCACAAACACTGGTTTGATGTGTTTTGAATTGATAGGAGAGATTAGGGATTTTTAGGTGCAGGAGCGATTTTCAAAGACTTGGAACTTGATTCCACTTCCTATTTAGGCAGACCGAGATGTCATTGATGCCTATGGGTTGAATTCATTGTTTGAGACGCCAGAGATGTGTCTCAACAGGGATTTTTTGACCATGATGATGTACCATTTTTTATGATGTCGATGTATTCACTTTTATGATATTTTATGCCACATTATGATGTTGTATCTCTCCTTGTTTCAATATCCTTGTACCTTTGACATTGATTTTTGATATAATGAGATGTAGTGGATATTGTTGATCTATGCAATGTATCTATATGTTTCTCTATGATGGATGCATTTATGATGTATGTTTATATGATGGATGCATTTACTTTCTACTATGATGTGTTATGTAATGATTATGATGTGTTTATATTATGTGATGTTGTAATGATATATGAGAGGGATGCAAATGATATACAATGTGATGTGTATTTTTGTATTTTTTTTATGCTTACATATATGATTAAATGCATGGATGCATGATGATGATGTGATGTGATAATTCTTTCTAAATGCTTTGTAAATGGATGTAATGATGATATGAAAATGCCTATGTGATGAAAAATTATTATGTCTCTAAATGTATGGATGATATGAAAATGCAATCTTAATAAATGACGTGATATGAAAAATGATAACACACTTTTAATTTTTGATATGATATGAAAATGGGAATGCAACTTAAGTGAATGAATGATAATGCAACTTAAGTGAATGAATGATAATGCAACTAATAATGCACCTTAAGTGAATGAATGATGTTTTTTTTGGTAATGTCAAATGTACTCAATCCTTTATTAGAGAGATATGGTGTCTTTGATGTTTTTCCAATGATGGAAAATATATAATGTAGATGCATAACTAACATGAATGCAATCTATATTAACCATGCAAAATTGTCATTCTGAGAGCTATTTTATGCTTGTTTATCATCATTGAAATTTTCAAATGTTGGAAGTTAGTACAAGCATCAAAGGGGAAATTCGCACCAATGATGACCTAAGTACCACTTTCAAGATTTTTGATATAGCAAGGTAATACAAGCATCGAGGTATAATTGAACCGAGATGACCTAAGTATTGCTTGCATAAACAAACAAGATTTAACCTTTTTTCTATGCAAATTATGAAATGTCATCAATGATACGTTGTAAAGCATGTCTCACAACAAATTTGCATAGTAATAATGATCAACTCACAAACAAAAGATAAAGAAAAATCATACTCCTTCCTTGCTTCTCTAGTCTCAGACATCATTGAGTTGCTCCAGAGGTATGATAATAAAAATCCATAAAACAACCATTCAACCTTTGCTTAAAGAATTTCAATCATTATTCAAATTAGATCATCACTTTTGATTTGAAAACCTAAGGTTATCCTTTCTGATAAGTGTTTTGATCATGTATGATTGATTGCCAAATGTTGTCTTGTCATGATGTTTTGGTTTTGTTTGGTGTGCTTGTTTACCACTACTTTCCCGTTGTGACCATCAAAATTCAGTTGCCCTCGTTGAGTCTATACTTTGCTCCTAGTTAGACACAACCGATTATTATGGATATGTACCAAGTTCACCAAAACCATGATGAAATATGATTGTCGCCATGATGCGCAAATGATGGATAGATATGATGTTGATAGGATGGTCATGCTGATATCATGGAGGACATGAACTAATAGATGGAAGAACCAAATTTTTCACAAATAGCACATGATTGCCAGGTTTTCACCATTTTTTTTTATTGCACTTTTAAAAAATTTATGATTTTTTTGTTGTTACCAAGATGCCTGTTTGCCAAGTTTTCATCAAGGCAACCATTTTTTTTATTTTTCACTTTTTTTGTATTTTCTCTTTTTTTTTGTGTGTCAAAAGGATGCCTGTTTTCCAAGTTTTCACCTTGATTTTTGGACCTTTTTGTTGTTTTTTATTGATTTTTCAAGACTTTTTATGATGTTTGTATTTTTTTAGGACTTTTTATGATTTTTGTACTTTTTCAGGACTTTTTATGCTGCGCTCTCTAAAGCTAGATGTAGAATTGATAAATGCCAGATCCATAAACTGCTTTGATGATGCCCCACTCTTGTTTGGATGACCATGCTGGATGAAAGAACCCAATCACAATGAGGAGAATGAGTGGTAAGTATGAAAGATGATATATGTGATGGATGAAAGATGCTATGGTAGGATCCCTAATGTGCACAGTACGTGGGACATCAAGCTTCCACCAAAAAGGAGCTTTGGCAACCCGTGGG
>CM021105.1:518074815-518093215 GCA_007115665.2 Sequoiadendron giganteum | reverse complement strand
AAATTTTGGAATTTCACATTGCTTGGGAAATGGGATCATGTTGAGATTTCTATCAAAAGGATATGGACAAATATCCTAGAAAGCATACTTATTTTTTGTGCCCCCTTTCATTTCCTTGATTTTCCCTTGTAGTGCTCTTATTTGTTGGGTAGGAGAACTAAGATCGTTTAAGGAAGTTTCAATATTTTTAGGATCTCCTTTAATTTTCTTTATATCATAGTCAGAGGGAAATTTGGTACCTTGGTTTGTCAATAAAAGGAAGTATCTTTTTTTATTTTTCTCTAAGATATTTTCCATAGCTATGTGAAATTGTGGATCTTGTTCAACCTCTTGAAGCATTTCATCAGTTATTTCATCATTTGAGCTATTTCCATGAAGCCTATGAAAATGATTTTCTTCCCTATCACCTATGTTGCCAAGTGGGTTCTCTCTTTCATCTTCTTCTCTTTGTTTTCGGGACCTTGTGACAAAAGGCATATGCTTGTGTCAAATTTTTACTAAACTTAGATCACAAATGGGAGTGCAATTTGTTGGATTATTGATGCCTTAGCAAAATAGGATGATGGATCGTATTGATATGACTAAGGAATTTCTAATTTTCAGATTTTTTTCCTTGGATGAAGGATGATAGATCCTATTATGGAAATTAAATTGAAAATCAAAAACTGATTTGAAATTGATGGACTTTAAGATGTTTTGATCTTAGTTTTAAAAAATGATGATTTTTGTAAAACCTAATGTTTCAAAGTTTTTCTCTATTGTAGCAACTAATTTGGATGGTTTGAGTATTGTATTATTAGTTGTGGAATGTAAGAATGACAAATGGGTTGACTATGATTATGACTTTGTGAAAGATCTCTTCATTGATAATAAGCTTGTGAATATAAAGGCTCTAAAGAAAAATCATTAGTAAATCCTCTATTAAAGTCATGATATCTATGGATGAAATTTCGATAGTCAAGAAAGACCTTCCTACTTTGGTACAAAAAGCATCTCCTTTTCAAAAATTTCTTGTAACTAAGTTGCTTCTTTGGTTTCTTGATTCTTTTAGCAAGGGATTTCTTGACAAATATTGTTGATTTCCAATCCCTTAACATAAATGTCCCAGTTTGATTTATCAAATTCTTTTGTTTTCTGGATGATCTTATCTGAATTAATATTTTAAAAACATAGCAAGCATTTATAAAAAAATTGTTTTAAGCCCTAGAATATAAACAATAAGTGTATGTTCTCCAAAGTTTCCACGAGTATTTGAACAAAACAAACACTTCAAGTAGATTCACTCGTAATGGTCAAAAAGGTCATTATAATCATCGCGTCCCACATCTTAAATTGCGACGACTCACACAGTCGTGTCACCCCCTAAGGGCATCTGTGTTTTTGTATTTTCCAAGCGTGTACTCAAAGTTAGATTTCTCGATCCCTTGAGCAAATGGTCCTTGGAAATTATATGGTGAGTATCTTGGGGGAAGATTCTTCCCTCTCATTACACTGTGAGTATTATAATGTTTGGCTACTAACTCGGTTAGCTTCTACATTAAGGCTCATAATAAGGGTTTAAGTTTGGTGCAGAAAATGATAAACTTCCTCAGGAGACCTCCCAACCTTTAAAACAAAGGCTTTGGGGATGGTTATCTTACACACTACTGTCGAGTGGATTTTCATCAACAGCTCACTTTTGATTATAGTGGGTTGGAATCCTTGGCTTTAGGCATTCCCACTTAGGCCGTTCCTCTTGGGTGAGTACTTTTTCCCACAAGAGCAAGCCTGCTAAAGGTTTTAACAAAGCGTAAAGTGCATGAAATTAAAAGATGAGTTTGGCATTTTGATCACCTAGATAAGGGGAGAGCATAGGCCTATCACCATCTAATCATAGCAAACAATGTTCAGTTTTAAAGCCCAAATGATGATTTTCTATTCTAGGTGAAGATATTGCTTCACAAAAGACAGGATGTTCATTTTAACCAAGATAGTAATGTATGATGACTACCCTAGGATTGGTGTATTTTAATTCAGATGGATACCCTAGGATTGGCTCATTTTAATCCAAAAACAACAATACAACCACTGGTTGCGGTTGCGTCAAATCCAAACAACAAATTATACAAATTACAAATGCACTAAAACAAAGGTCATATGCACTATAGAAACAGTCAAGTACGCTACAGAATCAGTCATATGCACTGGAGAATCCATTATATGCATTGGAGAATTGGTCATATGCACTAGAATAGTCTTCAAATGTGCTAGAGTAGAAGTTAAATGTGCTAAAATGGGCATCATACATGCATTAATTCGTGACTCCAGTCATGACCTACCAGAAAACTTGCAATAAAATATTAAAAATAGGGAAAAGCCCCACGGTGGATGTCAAAAATGTGTGTGTAAATATGTGGAAACAACAAATAAGTTAAACAACACACCAATGAAACATTATATCAAAGAATCTACTTTAAAACTAAACAAGCTTCAAAACCCAGTAGATTCTTTAGAAGCATCCCATTGTCCTCTATCTCCAAGGATTCATTTTAAGTTGCTTTCTCTCAGATTGTGTAAGTAGAAGCTCAACATAATGACAACCTAGAGAATGAGATGATATGGAAAATGCATTTTTATGCTAAATGATGTGAGATAATGAAACTATGATAATGAAACTAAGAAAATATTATGCAAGCTATTCTACCATGATTATTTATGTTAAGATGATAAAAGCTAAGATGTTATGCTATGATTATGAAATCTAAGATATTAAGATAATAAATGCTTGATTATTCAACTATAATGCTCACACAATGAAAAAAAAATCTACGATTTTCAAAAATCCAAGAGGTCTTAGTTATAGATTTTTGGAAGCAAAAGCTTAGTTGGCAAAGATGAACGGTTGAGATTAAGTATGGTAAGATGAATAGTGAGATATGGAGAATTTGGAGAGAAAGATGGAAGCTAGAGAAAAAGAAGATGTTTCCTTCCCACAAAACCTTTCACTCAAAAATAGAGGAAACTTGCCATTTGTCAAAAAAAAAAGAATATTTACTTTATTCAAAATAAAGCAATGTGATAATTAAATTAAATAAATTGTGAAACTTATTTAATTAATTAAGAAGAAAGGGAAAAGTGATGATAATTTAATAAAACCATTTATTCAATTAAAATAGAAGAATTAGATCATGAACAATATAAATAAATTATTTAAATTCATTTATATGTAGATTGAATTAGAGATTAATTAAATATCTTATATTTAATTAATTACCAGATTTATTATAATGTGACCATTTTTAGGTGTATACAGATTGAATCATGAATTGATGCAATGATAGATGGTTATGAAAAGGTCATTCCCTAGTGGGTATATACATGTGGACCTTTCCCTAAGAAATGTCAGCAAGGGGATGCCCCCAATTAAGCACAAAATCAAGAAAGGGCTACGAATGGAATGGAAGGAAATTAATATGGGGTAGGAAAATAGATGGATGGATGGGTGGGTGGAGGGATGAAAATGATGGAAAATGTTGGTAATTTGAGCAATTTGACAAAGCAGGATAATATGAGTAGGCAATATATGTGAAGGTGATAGAAAAAATGTATGAAATGTGATGGATAGGTGACACAAAAAAATGTGGTGACTCTAAGATTAGTGTCTATAACCTAGGGCCATTCCTACATTTTTATAAATTTCATTGAGATGTAGATCGTAAGGTGTAAGAGATTGAATTTCAGACCTAAAGGTGAGCCAATCAAACCTGGATCTACATCTATTGGGGGAGATTGAAATTGATTAGCAATATTTTGGAATGATAAAACTAATGATCCTGTATGCCCTAGTATTAAAAATGCAAAATATCAAAGACTAACAGATAGAAACAACAACTTATCAGTGGATATGGGAAGTGCACAGGACAACAAACTTGCCTAGAAAAATTAGTTTGTAGGTGCTTACAAGGACTCATTCACCCAAGGTTGAATGGGTCTTTGTACAGAGGTCAAAACTAAATTTTGGGGTCCTCTAGTACAAGATATGAGCTTTTGTTTGACACAGGTCCCACTTTTAGAAAGTCGGAAATGAATTCTGCAACTTAGTTTTTGTGGCTTAAAAATAATGATGAAAAATTGTGCAACAATACAAAATTTATCCTTCAAGATCTCTTTAATTCTTCATCATCCTACAATATGCACATACACAAAGAGGAAAAAATGTTTTGTTTGGTATGGGGGTTTTCCTTGGTCAAACCCCAAGTTTGGTAATTAAACCTTGATAGAAATATAATGAAAAAGGAGAAGGAAATGATGAATGAACAATTCTTTCTACAACTCACCAACCTTCAATGGCTTCCCTTAGAGGACTGAAGTCAAACACATCTCTCCAAGGAACTTGATCTTGTTTTTCTTGAAGGATTTGGATAGTTTAAATTCTTGGATGCTTTAGGATCGACAATTGATATTAGCCTTCACAAGATGACATAAACACACATAAACTTGAGAATGATGTTAGGATCTTGATTGCTGCAAAAAATGACTGATAAATCTATTCTTGAATGATTTTGACAATAATATTCTCTCATAGTATATCTTGATTATGTGTCTTCATAAGTTTTAGATTTTAAATGATCAAAATACTATGTATTTATAGGTGTTTATCTAATTTCCCAAAAATTAGATTCTAAAAGCCAACAATTGCAAATTGAATTTGAATCATTAAAATGCTGCCAAAAACATATTTTAATATGGGTCTTGGCACTTAAAGGGGACCCATTCGCCCATGGGAGAATGGGTCTTAGCCTATAAGTCCATAAAACACATAGTTCATGGTGATTTAATTATTGATTGCATTTATTTAATATAAATTCCCTAGTCCCCCATTTGGAAAATGAGAAAAATAATGCTTTAGAATGTATAATTTGGAAAATTAGAAACTTAATTAAGTCCAATAAATTAAGGGACCCAAACATAGTGTGAAATTGTAAAGGTATGCAATTTACTACACTACATTTCCCCCCCACTTTAGTGAGAGTATGAACTTACGCTAGGACTCACACTAAAGTAGACAAATATATGTCAAGAGGGGTCCAAGTGCACAAATATTAATGCAATAGGATGATAAAGATCAAGGAAGGTGGAAAAACACCCAGGATCTAAGATCACATGAAAACCAACATAAGCACAAAGGGACACACACACATGTAAGAGATGTTCAACAAGACAAGATACACAAATATATATATCGAAAAACACAAAGCATACATGATGAAAACATATGTGACACAAAATAACATATGGATGATGATGAAATAAAAACAAACACGATGAAAACATGAAGAAGACACACAAAAAACACATGAAAAAACATAAGGTTAGTAGTAAAGGGATTTGAGTCAATAAGGCAAAGAGGCCTTAGTCTTAAATTGTCTCAAATACTAAACGTCATCCATCGAATGTGTTATCAATATAAAATGATTCTCTCACAAGGATGTAAAATCACTTATGAAACACATGGCTCCATTGGAAAACGGGTTGTATTATGCTAGGTGGCCATGGAATGCACTCACAAGGGATAGTTCAGTTCGATACTAGGTGAGCCCCCAAGATAAAATGAGAAACACAGACTAAATTTACAAGGTGTACACCCATACAAAGATGGTGATGGGAAAATTCATCACAAAAATATGTACCCATAAGTCAACCATACAAAAATTCATACTCCTTGATAAATTTTGATAAGGTGCCACAAAAATGATGAATGTGCTATGCCAACGTATCACTAAGTTCAACTCTCGTGAACCAAGTGAAGCAAAAATACCAAACTCACCTCAGGGGGTGCAAAAATGACATTGGGATAAGGTGAAAAATAATCAAAGGAGATTTTCTTAATATATGAAAGGTCTCACCTTAGGGAACATCACACTTGAAATCAGGTCACCAAGAGAGGACTATTCGAGGAATAAAAGGTCATGCCTTAGGGAATGTTAGCCATAACATTACCACCAAGGAGAAAATCATATGCCAACAAAGGTCACACTCATGTAGAACATCAAGCCAAATGTCACCACAAATAATACACATCACATATATCAATAAAGACACAATTTGAACAAAAAGGTCACACTTCTTAGGAGATATATGATATCATCACTAAGAAGGGAACATGTAAACATTGAGTGAGGGACTATATGCCCCCCCTTAAAATGTCAACATTCTCTATATGTTGGTATTTTAAGGAGAAAGAGGGGAAGAGGGGATCCTTGAAAATAATGCATTCCTCCCAAAACTAGTTATCCTTTCCCCCTAAGTGTAGGGACAAAGATAACCACACCAAGGAATATCATGTTTATGTCATGAAAAATAGGATTATACCACTATGAATGGCAATGAGAAAAACACATAAAGCTACCAATGCGACATAGTGATGAGCAACATGATAGGATGAAAATCATTATCAGTTAGAGGAAGTAGGTGTATCAACACAAGGAAGAGCACCACAATCCTTGATATGTTGAATTTTAGTACTCAAGGCCTTACATTCATTGGTATAATGACCATGGACTCGATGATATGCACAAAATGAGATTTTGTTGTGGAGTTTCCTTCATGTTTTTGGAGGGATATATATCAAGCAGGCTTGGAGAAGCCTCAACAAGGTATTCTCTTGATCAATAGTAGAATATATTCCTTTATTTTGTGAAAGATATATTTCTTTCTTACTACAAGGTGTCATATGTAAACAAGACTTGTTAGGTTTAGATTGTGAGATTTTGTATTCTCCCAAAAAGGAGGGTGTAAAATCTAATGAACCCCAATCATCACTAAAAAATGTTTTTGAAGATGAAGCAATATCATGACCATGTTGTATTCTTGTCCTAGGAGTGTTTTGTGGATGAAATTAATATTAAGCAGGTTTCTTTGATGCTTTTGTTTCTTTCAAAGGACAATAACCAAGACCTCTTATTTGTTCTTTTGTGCTAGGTTTTATAGGGACACAAATACATTGTTCTTTAACACCACATCCTTTTCCATTACAACCAAGTTATTTGAAAAGTTCATAACCTCTTCCATAAAGTGCTTTCATTTCTTTTGAGTAAGGTGGTCTTTCATGACCACTCTCAAGAAATGTGGGTGTATAATTTGTGTCTTCCTCTTCTTTGCTAAAATTTGTGGACTCACATGGTTTTGATGACTCATGAAAGCTTCTTTCTTTGTTCCTGATTTGTGTGTGATCTTGTATTCTCCCATAAATGCAGGTGTAAAATCTAACGATCCCCGATCATCTTCCAACAACTTTGTCACAGATGAAAGATAATCATCCTTTTATTTTATTTTTAAGGTTCCACTTTTGTAATTGGTGTTAATGTTCTAAGAGGAATTTTTGTTCTTATTTCCATTTGTAAACAACTCTCAGGTTTAGGATAAACTTTTATCATGTAGAGCTTATTTTTGTAAGTGTTTCATTAGACGATGAAGCATTGAGGGGACTCCATTCATTTCATGAATCCATGGTCTACCCAAGAGAAGATTATATGAAAGATCATGGGGTATGACATGGAAAGGAGTTTTCAAAGTAACCTTATCAAATTTTATAGGCAATTTTATCACACCAAGTGGTTTCTTTCCCACATTATCAAAACCACAAATAGACAACTCAACTAGTTAAATTTTTGTCTTATCTATGCCAATTTTATCCAAAAGGTTCACACGACAAACATTAAGAGCCAAACCATTATCAATGAGAGTACTCTTAATGAAAATCTTGTTAATGTTATCCACTATCTTTAGAGCCTCATTTTTTTTTTGTATTTCCAATGGTTCACTTTGATGAAAGACAATGTCCAAATTAGGTGAACTCATATTCTCAATCAAAGCTGCCACATCATTGGGTTACACACTAGGAGGGATAACAAATTTTTATACAGAATTTTGAAGCATGCTATGGTAAATAGGTGATTCTTGAATCAAATACCATAAGGATATCTTAGTAGGAGTGTTTCAAAGTTGTTCCACAAGATCATACTCCTTTCCACTATGTGAAGGTAAATAAGGAGAACTAGGCAAAATGGGTTGTGGAAGTGGTATTGATATATGAATGGTTTATGGTAGCCTACTATTCCTTATGTTATATGTCTTAGTGACAGTATGATAACTTGTTTTATATGAAACATTGTTACTAGTGAATTGCTTTACAAAATGTATGATATATCTTAGAGGTTTTGGTTTGTTTTGAGGTGGTCCTATGATAAGAAGCGATTTAAGAGGTCCAATAACTAAATGACTCTTAGGAGGTTCAAAAGAAATCTTAGCTGTTCCAATGATTAGAGGACTCTTGGGAGGTCCAAAAGGAGTTTTTGGAGGTCCAATAATCAAAGGAGATGTAATGGTCAACTATGCATTCATAACCTTAGTAGATTTGACTTCTTGTTGATGATATTCTATTGAGGGGGGATCTAATGTCGCCTTATCATCTTCATATAAGAAATTTTTATTAATATCATTTGAAAGAGATGTATCAATTATATCATCCTCTTGCAACATAATATCTTCCAAAACAAGATTCTCATGATGCTTGATGATTGTGTCTTCTAAGATAACTTTGTCACAAGTAGGGGAGGTATCGAGAGAATAAAAAGTATGATTTTCTTGATTATCAATGATTTACTCCTCTTTTCCAACAATATCCTCCCAAGTAGGAGAGGTAGCAGAAGAGAAACAAACAAGATTCTCATGACACTCAATGATTGGATCTTCCAACACCAATATATACCTTTGTCATAAGCAAGAGAGGTATCAGGAGAAGAACACTTATGATTTCCATGATTATCAAGGATTGTACTCTTTTTCACCAAACTAACCTCACACATAGGATATATAGTGGGAGAGGGATCAATGAAAAACAAGAAAATAGGGGAAATAACTTCATATTCATATGCTTTTAACAAAAAATTCTTAAAGTTCTCAACAAGATTTAAAAATAGAACATGAATTATGATAACAAGAGATTTCCTAAATGAGAACATGATGTAAAACATTATCCTATAGATATGAAATGCAACAATTTTTCTAGATTTTTCAATAAATCAAGGAAAATTACACCTTTTCTTGCACATACAATAACAATTTTTCAGAATTTCAAAATAGAGATTTACCAGTGGGAACATAATGCAAACTCAGAGACAAAAATGTGTGAAAAAGATTACATAAACACTTGTACAAGGATAGGTTTTCTTAGGGGCGAATGGGTCCTTATTCAAGGTTCTAAAAACTCAAAAATTGAATGTGTAAGTTTTTGTTTAAGATTACTCTTTTTGTTTGCAAATAGGTTAATCAACAATTGTTTTTCGAGTAAATTATCAAATTAAGATAATGTAAGGATGCAAGTGTGAAACAAAGGTGAAAATGTTTTGACAAGTTTTTTAATGAAAATTTTAGATGTAAAATGCAATATTTAAATTATTGTAAGATGCAAGATTCTGAAAGTGGTGATTTTATGCCAATTTTTCACTTGATTTTGGCTTAAAATGAAAGATGCAATGAACAAATTTAGATTTTAAAAACTTAATGAATACAATATGAATGTAAATCTGATCTAAATATGACTTAAACAAACCTTAATGCAACCTATTATTTAATATGGAATGCATTTTTTTTGACTTTTTTATGCTTTTAAAATATAAAAATGAAACCCTTAATGCAAAATACAAAACCTATATCTATGGTTTGAAAGACTTCCCATTTTTAGAAGGCATGTGATGTAAGAATTTAAAGTTCATAAAAATGTGGTGACTCTAAGATTGGTGTCCATAACCTAGGGCCATTTCTACATTGTTATAAATTTCATTGAGATGTAGATCACAAGGTGCAAGAGGTTGACTTTAAGACCTAAAGGTGAGCCAATCATACTTGGATCTACATCTATTGGGGGAGATTGTAATTGATTAGAAATATTTTAGAATGATTAAACTAATGTTCCTATATTCCATAGTATCAAAAATGAAAAATCTTGAATACTAACAGATGGAAACAACAGTTTACCAGTGGATCTGGGAAGTGCAAAGGACAACAAACCTACCCAAATAAATTGATTTTTAGGTGCCTACGAGGACTCATTCGCCCAAGGGTGAATGGGTCTATTTACAAGGGTCTAAACCAACTTTTTGGGGGTACTTTGGTATAATATCTTAGCTTCTATTTGACACAGGTCCCACTGTCGAAAAGTCAGAATAATTTTTGTAACTTATTTTTGTGGCTTGACAACAATGATGATAACTTGTGCACCAATACAAAATTTATCCTTCAAGATCTCTTCAATTCTTTATCAACCTATAATCTACACATACACAAATACGAAAAATTGTTTTGTTTGGTATGGGAATTATCCTTGGTCAAACCCCAAGTTTGATAATTAAACCTTGATAGAAATATAATGAAAAAGTAGAAGGAAATGATGAATGAACAATGCTTGCTACAATTCACCACCCTTCAATGGCTTCCCTTAGATGACTGAAGTCAAACACATCTCTCCAAGGAACTTGATCTTGCTTTGCTTGATGGATTTGTATATTTTAAATGCTTGGACCCTTTAGGATCAACAATGCATATTAGCCTTCACAAGATGGAATGAACATGTTGGTGTTTAAAATAACAACCCAGCTAGACTTTGAACTCTCTAAGAGGTAGCCAACCTCTATATTAAAGAACAACAAAGGCTAGTGACCAACTAACAAGATTCAGTCAAAAACTAACATCTCCTACACTTTTGGCTCTGCAAGACCAAGGTGGGTAAACTTATACAATGTTTAAAACTTAATTCAACCATACACACTGACATTGCTTTTTATAGCAGATAATTCCCAATGAAAAGACACTAAGGGAAGCATTGACAACCTCAAACTTAGCTAAATTCTCTATAACTCAACCCTCTCTCAGCCATTGGAAATCAAGACAAATAACCAACTAAACAGTAAGATTAAAAATGATTTTGCAATTAATTTTATTCTTGAGATGCACAAAAATGCATAATAGATCGGTGCTAGTTTTGGGCCATGGAGTGAAACACATAAAATGAATTCTCCAGCAAACAGTCTTCAACCAGTGGGTTTAACTTGCTAATGCTTTGCATTAACTGTTAGTGCCTTGCACCAACAATCCTTCTCTTGATATCAATCAAATTCTTCTTATCAAATCCCATCTGCACACCTGAAATCACAATCACCTGCTCAAAGCATTTTAACCATTTCTTTGAAACAGAACAATGAATAGACAAAACAGTCTCATGAAACTTGAGATGATAAATTCAAAGACACTTTGTATTATTGAATTTACATGACTGAAAGTGTACAAATGTGGAGACAATCCGATGACATTCATAAATGTGGGAACACTTCATGATGTTAATTGCATAAACTAGTTGTATCTACTCATGAATTGATAAAATTACAGCTTACAGACTCAAACAATGACTAAGAAAATACAAATCTCTATCTACCCAACCCAATACAAAAATTAGAACCCTTTACAATGAGAGAATAATAGAAGATATAGAAGAAGAGAGGCAAGCAGGAGCAACCTTAAATTCTATCTGGAATTGCCATTTGGAAGCTCCATTTACCGTTGATCAATTCAAAGGAATATTTCCTCCTTCATCCTCTGCAGCAACAAACTTATTCCTTCAAAAACAACATTTGCTCATCATTGCCAAGCAACAGAGAACATGCCCATGTGGAGATTCTCATTATTTCACCCAGCTGGAAAATATCTCTTCCCGTGCAAATTTTGTTTCTGCCTTTTTTCACAATGTTGCACTTTATTTTAAAATCAAATATTAAAGTTTCATAACTTTAATATTTATGCCTTTTATTTGCTGCAGTTTAATTCCCAGCACATATTTTTCACTAAAATATCCACATGCCCATTTTCTTTTTTCCTTTAGTTAAAATAATATGCCCTTGAATATGAAAGCCCGTTAAAAATTTATGAAGCACTTTACCTTCTTGCCCGGAATATAAGGCAAATAATTCAATTTACCCTTATTTTATATAATAAACAGTTTTTTAAAGTAAAGGATAAAACAAATATATCCCTGTGCTTTTACTCTCCTTCACACTTTAAATATTTGAAATATTTAAAATATTTCACCTGTTATTTTTAGGCATTCTAAAATTTCACCGGGCCAATTTATTATGAAATATTTTGCTTTTGATAAAGCAAATGAAATTTAAAAATGACGGACTCCTTTATTCCTTTTCCCGCACACAAGACGTCACTCGGGCCCACCCCGTTTTACTTCAAACATTTAATCTTTTGAAAAAATTAAAAAAAATTCTCTTCCCCTGCATTCTCGCACACCTCGCAAGAATGTTGGTGTCGTCACCAAAATCCTGCGAGGTCAGCGAGAATGGCCCTAAATTCATTTTTTGCGAGCTCACTTGGTTTGGGCATTCCTGGGTTTTGCACATGGCTACCATTCCTATTTGGGATGCATCTCCCATCGAGCTCCCTCCACGCTGGTGTCCTTATGCAATCAATGTGCGGGACTCTCAATTTTTTGTGTGGTGCGCACCTCCACATTCCTCCATCGTTCGCAGGTTACTCACCTCTCCCTTCCCTGTTTCAACAGGTTGCGCTCCATCTCATCTCCATTTGCTCCTCCATCATGCCCTTCCTACTTGCTTGGTGTGCAAGTCTCCCTATCCGTGACTCATCTGGCATGAGTCCCTCCTTCTAGGTGCAGGTAGGAAAAATGGCGATGCAATTTGTGGAATAAGGCATTACAACTGCCAAATGCATCTGTTAATTTCATTTGCTCAAAACTAAACTGAAAGATTTTCAATAATCCCCTTATCCACTTCAGTTCGATGACACCAAATATTTAACAAAACACTTGATAAGAATCCTATCCATTTTCAATGCAAACATTAGCATCTGCATTTCCAAGGAATTCAAACATCTCATCATCCTCTATAGTAGTATGATCTACTTTTTTAGGTTCAGCATGCCTTTCAGTAGAGACATTTGGCCCTCTTTCAACCTCCAATAGCATCTCATATGCATTGACCCTTCTCTTTTTCTCATTACTTTGTCTTGATTCCTCTAATGTTGTAGTATGTCCTTTGTGTCTTTTGTGAGCAAGTGTCTATTCTCAAGAGCCTTCCTTCCATGATGCATTGAAAACCTTGAAATGATCTGACATTGCCTTTTGAATGCTTCCGAAGCAGAAAAATGAACTAGGTCTTCATCAAACACTGCTTTCTGCCCCTTTCAGAAAATGGTCAAAACAGGCCAAGTTGGCTCAGGAATCAATCTGGGAAACTGGTCAAACGACCTCATGAAACCATAAAAGCTTGCAATCATATAATCATTTGATCCAAAAGTACAATGCAAAAGAAAGCTCAGAGAAAAAGATCACGAGGTTAAAAATATTAATCAGAAAAGTTGTCCAGTCAGGCTTTTCTGAAACAGCAGTTGTTCTGAGCCAATTAAAACTGACTCAACTGCCAATTTGTAAAAATAGCAAATCAACCCCTAACGAGCTGCCAACAGACATAGTAAATCATTTAGGTACCCCGAGCACATGTGCAATTGGAATTTTATTGAAACATTGTTGATCAAAAGATACTGACAGTCGAAGTTAGCATCTCTGAAATGTTGTCAGGAATGTAGATGCAAAGCAGAACAAACTACATTTGGTTTTGATCTGCTAAAAATAGAAAATCAAATCATGAAGTTCTGCAAATTGACATGTGAGATCATTTAGGTATGGATAACACAAAACAACATTTATTTTGACATGATAGTCAACTAGTTGCGAAATCCAAGCTCAAACAGGATGTTTCACAAAACAAACAGTCTGCAAATAGCAGAACAGTGTCAAAACCCTCTAGCTTCACTTTTTGAAACTTTGTCAAAAATTATAATGGGAAGTTGAAAACTGACACACATGCTCAATAGGTCAATTGAGTATGTCTGCAAATGGGTTTTGCACGACAATCAACAGGCATTAAATTATAAGCCTCCAAAGTGGGTCCCCCAGATAAATTCTTCAGGTGCACTTCTGAAAGTGCAGAAGCAAAATTTTGAAATGGGTATCTCAAATTTGAAAAATTTAAGAGTGCCATCAGAACACACATAAACTTGAGCATGATGTTAGGATCTTGACTGTTGCAAAAAGTGACTGATAAATTTGTTCTTGAATGCTCTTTACAATAATATTTTCTCATAGGATATCTTGATTATGTGTCTTCATAAA
The DNA here is from genome assembly GCA_007115665.2 of Sequoiadendron giganteum. Taxonomy (NCBI): domain Eukaryota; kingdom Viridiplantae; phylum Streptophyta; class Pinopsida; order Cupressales; family Cupressaceae; genus Sequoiadendron; species Sequoiadendron giganteum. Next base: position 518,078,985 of record CM021105.1, on the reverse strand, counting down.
TCTTAGATTTCAAATGATCAAAAGACTATGTATTTATAGGTGTTTATCTAATTTCCCAAAAATTATATTCCAAAACCTAACAATTGAAAATTGAATTTCACCTCACAGAATTGTACTACTATTTCAAACCTGGTATGTTCGGTCTTCCTTGTTGGTTTTCCAAGCATGGACCCAGGATTTTGCTGTCTTAGAGGACTCCAAAATGTGTGTCCCAATCTAGATTGAGTTTCCCAGGTTACCTTTGCCTTGTGTGCCCTTCTTGAACCATATTGCTTCCTCTTTGGGAGGGTTGTTTGTATCGAACTTGATAGATTCTTTCAAGCCCGTCCTCAAAAGAGGGTTTGTGTGGAAGTTGATTTATCCAAGGATTTGAAAGAGTTTGTAGACATTCAAATCGGGGATATTCATCACACCCAAAAATTCACATATTTCAATCTACCCAACACGTGCTATCAGTGCCAGTCAGCTGACCACAAGATCAAGGACTGCACTTTGACAGTTCCTCGTACATCCTCTCAGTCACAGGATGTTGGAAAGCCTCATCTGATAGAGCCTTTAGCTAAGGCAGACACAAAGTGGACTACGGTTTCAAACCGAAAAAATAAGTCGTCTGGTTTTGGGTCGGCTCCCAAGGCCCCTGAACCGACCAAGCTGGTTTCAAACCCTTCAGAGAAGGGGACTGCTACTCCCTCAGGAGTGCTTCTACTATTTTATAGCCCAGGTCTAAGGCCACACCTCAGCCTGCAATTGTTTTGTGTGCTCAACAGACTTTGTCCTCCGCAGTGGGGACTCAGCGGCGTTCTCGCAGCCCGTCTCCTCCACCGGAAGAAGGTGAATATGTGTCAAAAAAATGGAGATTATCTCCCTCTATTCAAATAGGTTTTGTTCCGCAAGAGTTTTTGAAGAACAACTTCTCTTCCCTACGTGAAGAGGATCGGGATTCTGCAATTATGGAAGATTTTCAATGAATTTTATCTCATGGAATGTTCGAGGTCTCACTGACCTCTCAAGGAAGTATTCTATTAGGAATACTTTGAAGAATTACCCAGGGATTGAAGTGCTTTGTCTCTAGGAAGTTAAAATTTTAGGTTTTTTGCTTGCTTCGGCTTGTCGCTCTATTTGGCCAGCCAATTCTATGTTTTGCACTCTGCATGAGGCTAGTCGTGGTGGAGTTGCTACTCTTTTGGACCCACGACTGCATTCTTGTGTGGTGGACCATGGGGTTGACCCCTCCCAGTGGGTTGTCTGGGTTCTTCTGACTATAGAGAATCATTCCTTTAGGGTTCTTAATATTAATGCCTCTAATGATGTCGTGGAGCTTTGCTTGCTTTGGTGCTAGATTGCTGACTCATTGCTAATTGCCACCTAGTTTCTCTATGGGGATTTCAACATGGTTGAAATGGCGTACGATAAGAATGGCATGTTGCCTTTTCATTGGACAGCGGGTGAAAGGGAGGCGTGGTTTTACATGCACAATAAATTGGGGCTTTTTGATCCCAATATGGGTTGCCGCCATTCTCATTCTCTCTGGCCCACTTGGTGCACTTACAGGGTTAGTTCTGACAGAGTCTTTAAACACCTTCATTGTGCTATGATCTTGACTCAATATTTTTTTTCCTTCAATAGCTCTGCCTTACCTGTTAAGCCGCTAGTGGATGTGACCCTTTCATATCACTTCCCAATTCATTTTCACATTGAGTGGGCGTCTTCTCAACCTCACACGTGTAAGACTCAATTCTTCTTGAACATGTTTTTACTTTGTCACAAGCCCACCTTGGCCCACATTCACCAAGTGTGGAATTTAGAGTGCAGACCTCCTGACCGTACGGGCTGGATTGCTTGGTGGAATGATTCCATCATTCGTATTGTGTATTTCTTGCGCATTTATGGGCGCCAACTTGCTATCTTTCGTCGGCATTCTTATGTGGCCACCACTGCCAACTTACGTATGGCTATGAAGGCTTTAGCGGCTAGTCCTTTCTCCCCATCACATCAAGTCCGGGTGGCGGATTTAAGACATCAAAAGCAAGTGGCAGATAATTATTCTGCTAGAGGCGCTCAAATCAAGGCTCAGCTCCACTATCTTAAAATTAGTGATTGTGCCTCTAAAGAGGTTTTTTTGGCTCTTCATGCTAGGCACTCTTCCCCAGGCATTAAAGCAATCAAAGATGGTAACCAAGTGTTCTCTGAGCTACCTGACATTCTCCAAGCTTTTGTGTGTCACTATGAGTAGGTTTTCACGGCTCAAGCACCAGCAAGCCCTTCAAGACTGCCTTGTTGTTGTGCCACATAGGCTTTCTTCAGCCCAGCTTAATTTTTGTGATCAATTGTTAACAATTGCTAATCTCAAGGAAGTTGTTTCCTCCATGGCCGATGATAAAGCTCCTAGGATTGATGGCTTTCCTTGTGAATTTTATAAAGCTCTTTGGTATTGTGTTGGGAGTGATTTGCATCATGTTTATCTTGAAACCTTTCAATCCAATTCTCTAGGAAATTTAATAAATAAAGGCAATATTAAATTCAGACCTAAGCCTGGGGATCCGAAGGATATTTGCAACTAGTGGCCCATCACGCTTCTTAATGTTTCTTACAAAATAATTTCCAAAGCCTTGGCTCTGAAAATTCGCCACCTATTGCCTCAGGTTGTGCATCCTAAACAGACCGGTTTCATTAAGTCCAAGTTTATTCTTGATAACATTATTGTTGTTTGGGAAGGCATGGAGTGGTCCCGACGGTCGAACCAGATAGTGGTGTTCATTAAAATTGATTTTTCCAAAGCCTATGACTGTATTGAATGGCTTTTCATTCTTGCGATGTTGCAGGCCTTGGCATTTGGGCCCAATTTTATGCAATCTATTCGTATTCTTTTTTCTAATGCCTCGGCTTGCATCTCCATTAATGGCCATCAGTCTTCTGCTTTTGGTATTTTTCGTTCTATTTGCCAATGATGCCCTTTTGCCCCTGCTTTGTATGTTCTAGTTGCTGAGGGCTTTGGATATCTCCTAGCCAATGTTGTCTCCTAGGAACGTGTTAAAGGGATCTCTCTCCCAGACTCTCAAGAGCAGCTTGTCAATGGTCACTTCGCGGATGATTCCTTTCTCACTCTCTTAAAGGATGAAGGTTCTATCACTGCTGCCCTTGAATGCCTTGATACTTTTTGTCTTGCTTCCGGCTCTACTATTCAATAGCACAAGACCTTGTGCTATAGACAATTGGTGCTCCCCACTCCTGCGTGGCTTCAAACTTATAACTAGAAGTGGATTGGGCAGGGATAAATATTTCAATTTCTGGGCACCCCTTTCACCTTTCAGGCTTCCCCTCGAGAGCTCTGGCAAGCCATGATCTCCAGGGTTGAGCAGAAGCTGGCCTATTGGATTACTAATCCTCTTTCGCTGGATGGAAAATTCCAGGTGTGCTCTAAAATTTTGGCAACCACCCATGTCTACTATTCTTCCTGTTGGGCTCCTTCTAAAGCGACCTACAATAGGCTTGAAAATTTGCTCCACGATTTTCTATGGGCCTCTTCTGAAACCCATAAGGGCTTTCATTGGGTCACTTGGGAATTTCGTTGTCTCCCCAAGTACTCAGGAGGGCTTGGATTGCTCTCCACTCAACGACAAGGGACTACTCTCTGTGTTAAATGGATTATCCATTCTCTCACCTGGGATGAAGCCTAGAAGATTCTCCTCAGGCATTGTATTCGTTCTAGTTTTCTTTTTCACAGACTCGCCTGGAAAGGAATCGATCTCCAAACCCTCTTGGTTATGAGGGAGCCGGTTCAAATTATGGGCTCCTTTGTGGCCAAAAGCATTTGGCATTCTTGGGAAACCGTTAATCCTTGGCTCCATTGGGTTGGGGCTGGATTTCGTAATGGGCTATCCATCAACCAGCATAACCTCTAGTGGTCTCCCCTTTTGGCTTAGAATGGTCAACCCTTGGCTAAGTCGCCTTGGCTCAAGGCTCTCAAATTTCATAAGGACATTCATACACTACATCAGCTCTTCCACTGGCCTACCATATGTCTTTTGCAATGGGATGTTTTTAAAATCCAATACAGTCTTCAAAATTAGGATCGTCTTACTTTTGATGGGTTGGTGAGCGTCATTCCGGCAGAAATTCTTCACAAAGTTGGCATTCATGGGCACAAACCTTGGTGGAAAGACTAGAAAT
>CM021105.1:517922870-518074715 GCA_007115665.2 Sequoiadendron giganteum | reverse complement strand
GAATGGAATGGAAGGAAATTAATATGGGGTAGGAAAATAGATGGATGGATGGGTGGGTGGAGGGATGAAAATGATGGAAAATGTTGGTAATTTGAGCAATTTGACAAAGCAGGATAATATGAGTAGGCAATATATGTGAAGGTGATAGAAAAAATGTATGAAATGTGATGGATAGGTGACACAAAAAAATGTGGTGACTCTAAGATTAGTGTCTATAACCTAGGGCCATTCCTACATTTTTATAAATTTCATTGAGATGTAGATCGTAAGGTGTAAGAGATTGAATTTCAGACCTAAAGGTGAGCCAATCAAACCTGGATCTACATCTATTGGGGGAGATTGAAATTGATTAGCAATATTTTGGAATGATAAAACTAATGATCCTGTATGCCCTAGTATTAAAAATGCAAAATATCAAAGACTAACAGATAGAAACAACAACTTATCAGTGGATATGGGAAGTGCACAGGACAACAAACTTGCCTAGAAAAATTAGTTTGTAGGTGCTTACAAGGACTCATTCACCCAAGGTTGAATGGGTCTTTGTACAGAGGTCAAAACTAAATTTTGGGGTCCTCTAGTACAAGATATGAGCTTTTGTTTGACACAGGTCCCACTTTTAGAAAGTCGGAAATGAATTCTGCAACTTAGTTTTTGTGGCTTAAAAATAATGATGAAAAATTGTGCAACAATACAAAATTTATCCTTCAAGATCTCTTTAATTCTTCATCATCCTACAATATGCACATACACAAAGAGGAAAAAATGTTTTGTTTGGTATGGGGGTTTTCCTTGGTCAAACCCCAAGTTTGGTAATTAAACCTTGATAGAAATATAATGAAAAAGGAGAAGGAAATGATGAATGAACAATTCTTTCTACAACTCACCAACCTTCAATGGCTTCCCTTAGAGGACTGAAGTCAAACACATCTCTCCAAGGAACTTGATCTTGTTTTTCTTGAAGGATTTGGATAGTTTAAATTCTTGGATGCTTTAGGATCGACAATTGATATTAGCCTTCACAAGATGACATAAACACACATAAACTTGAGAATGATGTTAGGATCTTGATTGCTGCAAAAAATGACTGATAAATCTATTCTTGAATGATTTTGACAATAATATTCTCTCATAGTATATCTTGATTATGTGTCTTCATAAGTTTTAGATTTTAAATGATCAAAATACTATGTATTTATAGGTGTTTATCTAATTTCCCAAAAATTAGATTCTAAAAGCCAACAATTGCAAATTGAATTTGAATCATTAAAATGCTGCCAAAAACATATTTTAATATGGGTCTTGGCACTTAAAGGGGACCCATTCGCCCATGGGAGAATGGGTCTTAGCCTATAAGTCCATAAAACACATAGTTCATGGTGATTTAATTATTGATTGCATTTATTTAATATAAATTCCCTAGTCCCCCATTTGGAAAATGAGAAAAATAATGCTTTAGAATGTATAATTTGGAAAATTAGAAACTTAATTAAGTCCAATAAATTAAGGGACCCAAACATAGTGTGAAATTGTAAAGGTATGCAATTTACTACACTACATTTCCCCCCCACTTTAGTGAGAGTATGAACTTACGCTAGGACTCACACTAAAGTAGACAAATATATGTCAAGAGGGGTCCAAGTGCACAAATATTAATGCAATAGGATGATAAAGATCAAGGAAGGTGGAAAAACACCCAGGATCTAAGATCACATGAAAACCAACATAAGCACAAAGGGACACACACACATGTAAGAGATGTTCAACAAGACAAGATACACAAATATATATATCGAAAAACACAAAGCATACATGATGAAAACATATGTGACACAAAATAACATATGGATGATGATGAAATAAAAACAAACACGATGAAAACATGAAGAAGACACACAAAAAACACATGAAAAAACATAAGGTTAGTAGTAAAGGGATTTGAGTCAATAAGGCAAAGAGGCCTTAGTCTTAAATTGTCTCAAATACTAAACGTCATCCATCGAATGTGTTATCAATATAAAATGATTCTCTCACAAGGATGTAAAATCACTTATGAAACACATGGCTCCATTGGAAAACGGGTTGTATTATGCTAGGTGGCCATGGAATGCACTCACAAGGGATAGTTCAGTTCGATACTAGGTGAGCCCCCAAGATAAAATGAGAAACACAGACTAAATTTACAAGGTGTACACCCATACAAAGATGGTGATGGGAAAATTCATCACAAAAATATGTACCCATAAGTCAACCATACAAAAATTCATACTCCTTGATAAATTTTGATAAGGTGCCACAAAAATGATGAATGTGCTATGCCAACGTATCACTAAGTTCAACTCTCGTGAACCAAGTGAAGCAAAAATACCAAACTCACCTCAGGGGGTGCAAAAATGACATTGGGATAAGGTGAAAAATAATCAAAGGAGATTTTCTTAATATATGAAAGGTCTCACCTTAGGGAACATCACACTTGAAATCAGGTCACCAAGAGAGGACTATTCGAGGAATAAAAGGTCATGCCTTAGGGAATGTTAGCCATAACATTACCACCAAGGAGAAAATCATATGCCAACAAAGGTCACACTCATGTAGAACATCAAGCCAAATGTCACCACAAATAATACACATCACATATATCAATAAAGACACAATTTGAACAAAAAGGTCACACTTCTTAGGAGATATATGATATCATCACTAAGAAGGGAACATGTAAACATTGAGTGAGGGACTATATGCCCCCCCTTAAAATGTCAACATTCTCTATATGTTGGTATTTTAAGGAGAAAGAGGGGAAGAGGGGATCCTTGAAAATAATGCATTCCTCCCAAAACTAGTTATCCTTTCCCCCTAAGTGTAGGGACAAAGATAACCACACCAAGGAATATCATGTTTATGTCATGAAAAATAGGATTATACCACTATGAATGGCAATGAGAAAAACACATAAAGCTACCAATGCGACATAGTGATGAGCAACATGATAGGATGAAAATCATTATCAGTTAGAGGAAGTAGGTGTATCAACACAAGGAAGAGCACCACAATCCTTGATATGTTGAATTTTAGTACTCAAGGCCTTACATTCATTGGTATAATGACCATGGACTCGATGATATGCACAAAATGAGATTTTGTTGTGGAGTTTCCTTCATGTTTTTGGAGGGATATATATCAAGCAGGCTTGGAGAAGCCTCAACAAGGTATTCTCTTGATCAATAGTAGAATATATTCCTTTATTTTGTGAAAGATATATTTCTTTCTTACTACAAGGTGTCATATGTAAACAAGACTTGTTAGGTTTAGATTGTGAGATTTTGTATTCTCCCAAAAAGGAGGGTGTAAAATCTAATGAACCCCAATCATCACTAAAAAATGTTTTTGAAGATGAAGCAATATCATGACCATGTTGTATTCTTGTCCTAGGAGTGTTTTGTGGATGAAATTAATATTAAGCAGGTTTCTTTGATGCTTTTGTTTCTTTCAAAGGACAATAACCAAGACCTCTTATTTGTTCTTTTGTGCTAGGTTTTATAGGGACACAAATACATTGTTCTTTAACACCACATCCTTTTCCATTACAACCAAGTTATTTGAAAAGTTCATAACCTCTTCCATAAAGTGCTTTCATTTCTTTTGAGTAAGGTGGTCTTTCATGACCACTCTCAAGAAATGTGGGTGTATAATTTGTGTCTTCCTCTTCTTTGCTAAAATTTGTGGACTCACATGGTTTTGATGACTCATGAAAGCTTCTTTCTTTGTTCCTGATTTGTGTGTGATCTTGTATTCTCCCATAAATGCAGGTGTAAAATCTAACGATCCCCGATCATCTTCCAACAACTTTGTCACAGATGAAAGATAATCATCCTTTTATTTTATTTTTAAGGTTCCACTTTTGTAATTGGTGTTAATGTTCTAAGAGGAATTTTTGTTCTTATTTCCATTTGTAAACAACTCTCAGGTTTAGGATAAACTTTTATCATGTAGAGCTTATTTTTGTAAGTGTTTCATTAGACGATGAAGCATTGAGGGGACTCCATTCATTTCATGAATCCATGGTCTACCCAAGAGAAGATTATATGAAAGATCATGGGGTATGACATGGAAAGGAGTTTTCAAAGTAACCTTATCAAATTTTATAGGCAATTTTATCACACCAAGTGGTTTCTTTCCCACATTATCAAAACCACAAATAGACAACTCAACTAGTTAAATTTTTGTCTTATCTATGCCAATTTTATCCAAAAGGTTCACACGACAAACATTAAGAGCCAAACCATTATCAATGAGAGTACTCTTAATGAAAATCTTGTTAATGTTATCCACTATCTTTAGAGCCTCATTTTTTTTTTGTATTTCCAATGGTTCACTTTGATGAAAGACAATGTCCAAATTAGGTGAACTCATATTCTCAATCAAAGCTGCCACATCATTGGGTTACACACTAGGAGGGATAACAAATTTTTATACAGAATTTTGAAGCATGCTATGGTAAATAGGTGATTCTTGAATCAAATACCATAAGGATATCTTAGTAGGAGTGTTTCAAAGTTGTTCCACAAGATCATACTCCTTTCCACTATGTGAAGGTAAATAAGGAGAACTAGGCAAAATGGGTTGTGGAAGTGGTATTGATATATGAATGGTTTATGGTAGCCTACTATTCCTTATGTTATATGTCTTAGTGACAGTATGATAACTTGTTTTATATGAAACATTGTTACTAGTGAATTGCTTTACAAAATGTATGATATATCTTAGAGGTTTTGGTTTGTTTTGAGGTGGTCCTATGATAAGAAGCGATTTAAGAGGTCCAATAACTAAATGACTCTTAGGAGGTTCAAAAGAAATCTTAGCTGTTCCAATGATTAGAGGACTCTTGGGAGGTCCAAAAGGAGTTTTTGGAGGTCCAATAATCAAAGGAGATGTAATGGTCAACTATGCATTCATAACCTTAGTAGATTTGACTTCTTGTTGATGATATTCTATTGAGGGGGGATCTAATGTCGCCTTATCATCTTCATATAAGAAATTTTTATTAATATCATTTGAAAGAGATGTATCAATTATATCATCCTCTTGCAACATAATATCTTCCAAAACAAGATTCTCATGATGCTTGATGATTGTGTCTTCTAAGATAACTTTGTCACAAGTAGGGGAGGTATCGAGAGAATAAAAAGTATGATTTTCTTGATTATCAATGATTTACTCCTCTTTTCCAACAATATCCTCCCAAGTAGGAGAGGTAGCAGAAGAGAAACAAACAAGATTCTCATGACACTCAATGATTGGATCTTCCAACACCAATATATACCTTTGTCATAAGCAAGAGAGGTATCAGGAGAAGAACACTTATGATTTCCATGATTATCAAGGATTGTACTCTTTTTCACCAAACTAACCTCACACATAGGATATATAGTGGGAGAGGGATCAATGAAAAACAAGAAAATAGGGGAAATAACTTCATATTCATATGCTTTTAACAAAAAATTCTTAAAGTTCTCAACAAGATTTAAAAATAGAACATGAATTATGATAACAAGAGATTTCCTAAATGAGAACATGATGTAAAACATTATCCTATAGATATGAAATGCAACAATTTTTCTAGATTTTTCAATAAATCAAGGAAAATTACACCTTTTCTTGCACATACAATAACAATTTTTCAGAATTTCAAAATAGAGATTTACCAGTGGGAACATAATGCAAACTCAGAGACAAAAATGTGTGAAAAAGATTACATAAACACTTGTACAAGGATAGGTTTTCTTAGGGGCGAATGGGTCCTTATTCAAGGTTCTAAAAACTCAAAAATTGAATGTGTAAGTTTTTGTTTAAGATTACTCTTTTTGTTTGCAAATAGGTTAATCAACAATTGTTTTTCGAGTAAATTATCAAATTAAGATAATGTAAGGATGCAAGTGTGAAACAAAGGTGAAAATGTTTTGACAAGTTTTTTAATGAAAATTTTAGATGTAAAATGCAATATTTAAATTATTGTAAGATGCAAGATTCTGAAAGTGGTGATTTTATGCCAATTTTTCACTTGATTTTGGCTTAAAATGAAAGATGCAATGAACAAATTTAGATTTTAAAAACTTAATGAATACAATATGAATGTAAATCTGATCTAAATATGACTTAAACAAACCTTAATGCAACCTATTATTTAATATGGAATGCATTTTTTTTGACTTTTTTATGCTTTTAAAATATAAAAATGAAACCCTTAATGCAAAATACAAAACCTATATCTATGGTTTGAAAGACTTCCCATTTTTAGAAGGCATGTGATGTAAGAATTTAAAGTTCATAAAAATGTGGTGACTCTAAGATTGGTGTCCATAACCTAGGGCCATTTCTACATTGTTATAAATTTCATTGAGATGTAGATCACAAGGTGCAAGAGGTTGACTTTAAGACCTAAAGGTGAGCCAATCATACTTGGATCTACATCTATTGGGGGAGATTGTAATTGATTAGAAATATTTTAGAATGATTAAACTAATGTTCCTATATTCCATAGTATCAAAAATGAAAAATCTTGAATACTAACAGATGGAAACAACAGTTTACCAGTGGATCTGGGAAGTGCAAAGGACAACAAACCTACCCAAATAAATTGATTTTTAGGTGCCTACGAGGACTCATTCGCCCAAGGGTGAATGGGTCTATTTACAAGGGTCTAAACCAACTTTTTGGGGGTACTTTGGTATAATATCTTAGCTTCTATTTGACACAGGTCCCACTGTCGAAAAGTCAGAATAATTTTTGTAACTTATTTTTGTGGCTTGACAACAATGATGATAACTTGTGCACCAATACAAAATTTATCCTTCAAGATCTCTTCAATTCTTTATCAACCTATAATCTACACATACACAAATACGAAAAATTGTTTTGTTTGGTATGGGAATTATCCTTGGTCAAACCCCAAGTTTGATAATTAAACCTTGATAGAAATATAATGAAAAAGTAGAAGGAAATGATGAATGAACAATGCTTGCTACAATTCACCACCCTTCAATGGCTTCCCTTAGATGACTGAAGTCAAACACATCTCTCCAAGGAACTTGATCTTGCTTTGCTTGATGGATTTGTATATTTTAAATGCTTGGACCCTTTAGGATCAACAATGCATATTAGCCTTCACAAGATGGAATGAACATGTTGGTGTTTAAAATAACAACCCAGCTAGACTTTGAACTCTCTAAGAGGTAGCCAACCTCTATATTAAAGAACAACAAAGGCTAGTGACCAACTAACAAGATTCAGTCAAAAACTAACATCTCCTACACTTTTGGCTCTGCAAGACCAAGGTGGGTAAACTTATACAATGTTTAAAACTTAATTCAACCATACACACTGACATTGCTTTTTATAGCAGATAATTCCCAATGAAAAGACACTAAGGGAAGCATTGACAACCTCAAACTTAGCTAAATTCTCTATAACTCAACCCTCTCTCAGCCATTGGAAATCAAGACAAATAACCAACTAAACAGTAAGATTAAAAATGATTTTGCAATTAATTTTATTCTTGAGATGCACAAAAATGCATAATAGATCGGTGCTAGTTTTGGGCCATGGAGTGAAACACATAAAATGAATTCTCCAGCAAACAGTCTTCAACCAGTGGGTTTAACTTGCTAATGCTTTGCATTAACTGTTAGTGCCTTGCACCAACAATCCTTCTCTTGATATCAATCAAATTCTTCTTATCAAATCCCATCTGCACACCTGAAATCACAATCACCTGCTCAAAGCATTTTAACCATTTCTTTGAAACAGAACAATGAATAGACAAAACAGTCTCATGAAACTTGAGATGATAAATTCAAAGACACTTTGTATTATTGAATTTACATGACTGAAAGTGTACAAATGTGGAGACAATCCGATGACATTCATAAATGTGGGAACACTTCATGATGTTAATTGCATAAACTAGTTGTATCTACTCATGAATTGATAAAATTACAGCTTACAGACTCAAACAATGACTAAGAAAATACAAATCTCTATCTACCCAACCCAATACAAAAATTAGAACCCTTTACAATGAGAGAATAATAGAAGATATAGAAGAAGAGAGGCAAGCAGGAGCAACCTTAAATTCTATCTGGAATTGCCATTTGGAAGCTCCATTTACCGTTGATCAATTCAAAGGAATATTTCCTCCTTCATCCTCTGCAGCAACAAACTTATTCCTTCAAAAACAACATTTGCTCATCATTGCCAAGCAACAGAGAACATGCCCATGTGGAGATTCTCATTATTTCACCCAGCTGGAAAATATCTCTTCCCGTGCAAATTTTGTTTCTGCCTTTTTTCACAATGTTGCACTTTATTTTAAAATCAAATATTAAAGTTTCATAACTTTAATATTTATGCCTTTTATTTGCTGCAGTTTAATTCCCAGCACATATTTTTCACTAAAATATCCACATGCCCATTTTCTTTTTTCCTTTAGTTAAAATAATATGCCCTTGAATATGAAAGCCCGTTAAAAATTTATGAAGCACTTTACCTTCTTGCCCGGAATATAAGGCAAATAATTCAATTTACCCTTATTTTATATAATAAACAGTTTTTTAAAGTAAAGGATAAAACAAATATATCCCTGTGCTTTTACTCTCCTTCACACTTTAAATATTTGAAATATTTAAAATATTTCACCTGTTATTTTTAGGCATTCTAAAATTTCACCGGGCCAATTTATTATGAAATATTTTGCTTTTGATAAAGCAAATGAAATTTAAAAATGACGGACTCCTTTATTCCTTTTCCCGCACACAAGACGTCACTCGGGCCCACCCCGTTTTACTTCAAACATTTAATCTTTTGAAAAAATTAAAAAAAATTCTCTTCCCCTGCATTCTCGCACACCTCGCAAGAATGTTGGTGTCGTCACCAAAATCCTGCGAGGTCAGCGAGAATGGCCCTAAATTCATTTTTTGCGAGCTCACTTGGTTTGGGCATTCCTGGGTTTTGCACATGGCTACCATTCCTATTTGGGATGCATCTCCCATCGAGCTCCCTCCACGCTGGTGTCCTTATGCAATCAATGTGCGGGACTCTCAATTTTTTGTGTGGTGCGCACCTCCACATTCCTCCATCGTTCGCAGGTTACTCACCTCTCCCTTCCCTGTTTCAACAGGTTGCGCTCCATCTCATCTCCATTTGCTCCTCCATCATGCCCTTCCTACTTGCTTGGTGTGCAAGTCTCCCTATCCGTGACTCATCTGGCATGAGTCCCTCCTTCTAGGTGCAGGTAGGAAAAATGGCGATGCAATTTGTGGAATAAGGCATTACAACTGCCAAATGCATCTGTTAATTTCATTTGCTCAAAACTAAACTGAAAGATTTTCAATAATCCCCTTATCCACTTCAGTTCGATGACACCAAATATTTAACAAAACACTTGATAAGAATCCTATCCATTTTCAATGCAAACATTAGCATCTGCATTTCCAAGGAATTCAAACATCTCATCATCCTCTATAGTAGTATGATCTACTTTTTTAGGTTCAGCATGCCTTTCAGTAGAGACATTTGGCCCTCTTTCAACCTCCAATAGCATCTCATATGCATTGACCCTTCTCTTTTTCTCATTACTTTGTCTTGATTCCTCTAATGTTGTAGTATGTCCTTTGTGTCTTTTGTGAGCAAGTGTCTATTCTCAAGAGCCTTCCTTCCATGATGCATTGAAAACCTTGAAATGATCTGACATTGCCTTTTGAATGCTTCCGAAGCAGAAAAATGAACTAGGTCTTCATCAAACACTGCTTTCTGCCCCTTTCAGAAAATGGTCAAAACAGGCCAAGTTGGCTCAGGAATCAATCTGGGAAACTGGTCAAACGACCTCATGAAACCATAAAAGCTTGCAATCATATAATCATTTGATCCAAAAGTACAATGCAAAAGAAAGCTCAGAGAAAAAGATCACGAGGTTAAAAATATTAATCAGAAAAGTTGTCCAGTCAGGCTTTTCTGAAACAGCAGTTGTTCTGAGCCAATTAAAACTGACTCAACTGCCAATTTGTAAAAATAGCAAATCAACCCCTAACGAGCTGCCAACAGACATAGTAAATCATTTAGGTACCCCGAGCACATGTGCAATTGGAATTTTATTGAAACATTGTTGATCAAAAGATACTGACAGTCGAAGTTAGCATCTCTGAAATGTTGTCAGGAATGTAGATGCAAAGCAGAACAAACTACATTTGGTTTTGATCTGCTAAAAATAGAAAATCAAATCATGAAGTTCTGCAAATTGACATGTGAGATCATTTAGGTATGGATAACACAAAACAACATTTATTTTGACATGATAGTCAACTAGTTGCGAAATCCAAGCTCAAACAGGATGTTTCACAAAACAAACAGTCTGCAAATAGCAGAACAGTGTCAAAACCCTCTAGCTTCACTTTTTGAAACTTTGTCAAAAATTATAATGGGAAGTTGAAAACTGACACACATGCTCAATAGGTCAATTGAGTATGTCTGCAAATGGGTTTTGCACGACAATCAACAGGCATTAAATTATAAGCCTCCAAAGTGGGTCCCCCAGATAAATTCTTCAGGTGCACTTCTGAAAGTGCAGAAGCAAAATTTTGAAATGGGTATCTCAAATTTGAAAAATTTAAGAGTGCCATCAGAACACACATAAACTTGAGCATGATGTTAGGATCTTGACTGTTGCAAAAAGTGACTGATAAATTTGTTCTTGAATGCTCTTTACAATAATATTTTCTCATAGGATATCTTGATTATGTGTCTTCATAAATCTTAGATTTCAAATGATCAAAAGACTATGTATTTATAGGTGTTTATCTAATTTCCCAAAAATTATATTCCAAAACCTAACAATTGAAAATTGAATTTCACCTCACAGAATTGTACTACTATTTCAAACCTGGTATGTTCGGTCTTCCTTGTTGGTTTTCCAAGCATGGACCCAGGATTTTGCTGTCTTAGAGGACTCCAAAATGTGTGTCCCAATCTAGATTGAGTTTCCCAGGTTACCTTTGCCTTGTGTGCCCTTCTTGAACCATATTGCTTCCTCTTTGGGAGGGTTGTTTGTATCGAACTTGATAGATTCTTTCAAGCCCGTCCTCAAAAGAGGGTTTGTGTGGAAGTTGATTTATCCAAGGATTTGAAAGAGTTTGTAGACATTCAAATCGGGGATATTCATCACACCCAAAAATTCACATATTTCAATCTACCCAACACGTGCTATCAGTGCCAGTCAGCTGACCACAAGATCAAGGACTGCACTTTGACAGTTCCTCGTACATCCTCTCAGTCACAGGATGTTGGAAAGCCTCATCTGATAGAGCCTTTAGCTAAGGCAGACACAAAGTGGACTACGGTTTCAAACCGAAAAAATAAGTCGTCTGGTTTTGGGTCGGCTCCCAAGGCCCCTGAACCGACCAAGCTGGTTTCAAACCCTTCAGAGAAGGGGACTGCTACTCCCTCAGGAGTGCTTCTACTATTTTATAGCCCAGGTCTAAGGCCACACCTCAGCCTGCAATTGTTTTGTGTGCTCAACAGACTTTGTCCTCCGCAGTGGGGACTCAGCGGCGTTCTCGCAGCCCGTCTCCTCCACCGGAAGAAGGTGAATATGTGTCAAAAAAATGGAGATTATCTCCCTCTATTCAAATAGGTTTTGTTCCGCAAGAGTTTTTGAAGAACAACTTCTCTTCCCTACGTGAAGAGGATCGGGATTCTGCAATTATGGAAGATTTTCAATGAATTTTATCTCATGGAATGTTCGAGGTCTCACTGACCTCTCAAGGAAGTATTCTATTAGGAATACTTTGAAGAATTACCCAGGGATTGAAGTGCTTTGTCTCTAGGAAGTTAAAATTTTAGGTTTTTTGCTTGCTTCGGCTTGTCGCTCTATTTGGCCAGCCAATTCTATGTTTTGCACTCTGCATGAGGCTAGTCGTGGTGGAGTTGCTACTCTTTTGGACCCACGACTGCATTCTTGTGTGGTGGACCATGGGGTTGACCCCTCCCAGTGGGTTGTCTGGGTTCTTCTGACTATAGAGAATCATTCCTTTAGGGTTCTTAATATTAATGCCTCTAATGATGTCGTGGAGCTTTGCTTGCTTTGGTGCTAGATTGCTGACTCATTGCTAATTGCCACCTAGTTTCTCTATGGGGATTTCAACATGGTTGAAATGGCGTACGATAAGAATGGCATGTTGCCTTTTCATTGGACAGCGGGTGAAAGGGAGGCGTGGTTTTACATGCACAATAAATTGGGGCTTTTTGATCCCAATATGGGTTGCCGCCATTCTCATTCTCTCTGGCCCACTTGGTGCACTTACAGGGTTAGTTCTGACAGAGTCTTTAAACACCTTCATTGTGCTATGATCTTGACTCAATATTTTTTTTCCTTCAATAGCTCTGCCTTACCTGTTAAGCCGCTAGTGGATGTGACCCTTTCATATCACTTCCCAATTCATTTTCACATTGAGTGGGCGTCTTCTCAACCTCACACGTGTAAGACTCAATTCTTCTTGAACATGTTTTTACTTTGTCACAAGCCCACCTTGGCCCACATTCACCAAGTGTGGAATTTAGAGTGCAGACCTCCTGACCGTACGGGCTGGATTGCTTGGTGGAATGATTCCATCATTCGTATTGTGTATTTCTTGCGCATTTATGGGCGCCAACTTGCTATCTTTCGTCGGCATTCTTATGTGGCCACCACTGCCAACTTACGTATGGCTATGAAGGCTTTAGCGGCTAGTCCTTTCTCCCCATCACATCAAGTCCGGGTGGCGGATTTAAGACATCAAAAGCAAGTGGCAGATAATTATTCTGCTAGAGGCGCTCAAATCAAGGCTCAGCTCCACTATCTTAAAATTAGTGATTGTGCCTCTAAAGAGGTTTTTTTGGCTCTTCATGCTAGGCACTCTTCCCCAGGCATTAAAGCAATCAAAGATGGTAACCAAGTGTTCTCTGAGCTACCTGACATTCTCCAAGCTTTTGTGTGTCACTATGAGTAGGTTTTCACGGCTCAAGCACCAGCAAGCCCTTCAAGACTGCCTTGTTGTTGTGCCACATAGGCTTTCTTCAGCCCAGCTTAATTTTTGTGATCAATTGTTAACAATTGCTAATCTCAAGGAAGTTGTTTCCTCCATGGCCGATGATAAAGCTCCTAGGATTGATGGCTTTCCTTGTGAATTTTATAAAGCTCTTTGGTATTGTGTTGGGAGTGATTTGCATCATGTTTATCTTGAAACCTTTCAATCCAATTCTCTAGGAAATTTAATAAATAAAGGCAATATTAAATTCAGACCTAAGCCTGGGGATCCGAAGGATATTTGCAACTAGTGGCCCATCACGCTTCTTAATGTTTCTTACAAAATAATTTCCAAAGCCTTGGCTCTGAAAATTCGCCACCTATTGCCTCAGGTTGTGCATCCTAAACAGACCGGTTTCATTAAGTCCAAGTTTATTCTTGATAACATTATTGTTGTTTGGGAAGGCATGGAGTGGTCCCGACGGTCGAACCAGATAGTGGTGTTCATTAAAATTGATTTTTCCAAAGCCTATGACTGTATTGAATGGCTTTTCATTCTTGCGATGTTGCAGGCCTTGGCATTTGGGCCCAATTTTATGCAATCTATTCGTATTCTTTTTTCTAATGCCTCGGCTTGCATCTCCATTAATGGCCATCAGTCTTCTGCTTTTGGTATTTTTCGTTCTATTTGCCAATGATGCCCTTTTGCCCCTGCTTTGTATGTTCTAGTTGCTGAGGGCTTTGGATATCTCCTAGCCAATGTTGTCTCCTAGGAACGTGTTAAAGGGATCTCTCTCCCAGACTCTCAAGAGCAGCTTGTCAATGGTCACTTCGCGGATGATTCCTTTCTCACTCTCTTAAAGGATGAAGGTTCTATCACTGCTGCCCTTGAATGCCTTGATACTTTTTGTCTTGCTTCCGGCTCTACTATTCAATAGCACAAGACCTTGTGCTATAGACAATTGGTGCTCCCCACTCCTGCGTGGCTTCAAACTTATAACTAGAAGTGGATTGGGCAGGGATAAATATTTCAATTTCTGGGCACCCCTTTCACCTTTCAGGCTTCCCCTCGAGAGCTCTGGCAAGCCATGATCTCCAGGGTTGAGCAGAAGCTGGCCTATTGGATTACTAATCCTCTTTCGCTGGATGGAAAATTCCAGGTGTGCTCTAAAATTTTGGCAACCACCCATGTCTACTATTCTTCCTGTTGGGCTCCTTCTAAAGCGACCTACAATAGGCTTGAAAATTTGCTCCACGATTTTCTATGGGCCTCTTCTGAAACCCATAAGGGCTTTCATTGGGTCACTTGGGAATTTCGTTGTCTCCCCAAGTACTCAGGAGGGCTTGGATTGCTCTCCACTCAACGACAAGGGACTACTCTCTGTGTTAAATGGATTATCCATTCTCTCACCTGGGATGAAGCCTAGAAGATTCTCCTCAGGCATTGTATTCGTTCTAGTTTTCTTTTTCACAGACTCGCCTGGAAAGGAATCGATCTCCAAACCCTCTTGGTTATGAGGGAGCCGGTTCAAATTATGGGCTCCTTTGTGGCCAAAAGCATTTGGCATTCTTGGGAAACCGTTAATCCTTGGCTCCATTGGGTTGGGGCTGGATTTCGTAATGGGCTATCCATCAACCAGCATAACCTCTAGTGGTCTCCCCTTTTGGCTTAGAATGGTCAACCCTTGGCTAAGTCGCCTTGGCTCAAGGCTCTCAAATTTCATAAGGACATTCATACACTACATCAGCTCTTCCACTGGCCTACCATATGTCTTTTGCAATGGGATGTTTTTAAAATCCAATACAGTCTTCAAAATTAGGATCGTCTTACTTTTGATGGGTTGGTGAGCGTCATTCCGGCAGAAATTCTTCACAAAGTTGGCATTCATGGGCACAAACCTTGGTGGAAAGACTAGAAATGGTTTCTAGATACTCCTCTCCGAAGCTACAAGCCGCGGCTTGGTTACAGGTAGCTTTCACCCCATTTTCCTATGATCGGCTCTTTGAACTAGAGGTGGCTTCTTAACTCTTCGACCCATACTTGGCGTAAGAGGTTTGATGCCACTTGGTATGCAATTGTTAATCCAAAGCTGGCCCACTTTGCTTGGTGTATTCTTTTCCAAGGCTTGCCTATGGGTTCTCGGCTTGTTCATTTGGGGGTTCCTAACCCTCACTACCCTTTTTGTGGGTAGCCTGAAAGCTTTAAGAACCTTTTTTGGTTTTGTCCCAGAGCTCAGAAACTTTGGACTTGGATTCATGACTTCTTTCGGCCTTTTAGGCCGAAACCCTTTTCGTGGCATATGGTTCTGCTGGGGGACCTGCCTGGAACCCCGGCTAAGTTCACCCAGCTTTGGCACACTTTCAAGGTGGAAATCCTCTTCAATATTTGAAAAGACATAAATGCTTGTGTATTTTCTCATTCTCATTTAGATGTTAACGTGTCTCTCTATGCTAAAGCAATTATATGTTCCAATGTTCTCTTACATATTCAAGTGCAAACCAACAAGGTTACACTGGAAGTGGCTCACCTGCAAGTTCTCCTGGACCATTGGGGCAATGCCCCTTGTATTGTGGCTCGGATCCCTAATTTTCCCTCCTCTCACGGTCGGTCACCTTCTCAGGGCCGAAAGCGGAGTGATTCCACGCAATCTCGCTCCCAGCCTCCCAGGCAGGCTCATTCTCCTTCATCACGTCTTGGTCAGGGCTGGCACTCTAGTGGTGCTCTGGGGGGTGGTGGTGGCAGTTTTGGGTGGCCCTCTAATACTCCACCTACTTCTGGCTCTGGTTGGCCCTCAAGTGGCAAAAATTTTTCGTGGCTGGCTCTCGCAATCTCGCCTCGACGCGAGGAAAAAGAAACAAAAAAACATGAAGATAAAGTTGATGATGGTTTGGGTGCTCCTCCTGACGTCACTCCAAACCCCACTGATGTATGGGGGAAACATCTGGGTGAAAGGGACCCCCCAGGATCTACTGGCACTACCTGGGTTGCCTAATTTTCTTTCTATTATTAGACTTTTGGGCTAGGCCCATGTGATATTTTGGATTTTTTGGGCTAGTCCCATGTGTTATTTTGGATTTTCTGGGCTGGTCCCATGTGAAATTTGGGTGTGCCTTTTTACCACCCACCCCTTTTTTGTGAATTTGTAATTTTACCTTTATTAATATAGATATCTAGAAATTCATCAAAAATAAAATAAAAAATTCAATCATTAAAATGCCACCAAAAACATATTTTAAAATGGGTATTAGCACTAAAAGAGGACCCATTCACCCATGGGTGAATGGGTCTTGGCCTATGAGTATAGTACACACATATTCCATGGTGATTTAATTATTGATTGAAATTATTTAATATTGGTTCCACTTTAAAAAATGGGAAAATAAGGCTTTGGAGTGCATAATTTGACAAATTAGAAGCTTAATTAAGTCCAATAAATTAAGGGACCCAAACATAGTGTGAAATTGTAAAAGTATGTAATTTTCTACACTACAATAGGTAAAGGAATTGAGTGAAAATCCAAGGGAAGGGATATAATGGGATGAATAAAATGTGATGGTAGGAATAATATGGAAGAATGCATGCTCATAGACTAGAGCGGTTTCCTGCTACACATGACACTTGTTTACTAGGTTTTCATCATGGTACTTTCCCAAGGCACCTTAAGGAGTGGTTTTCACCAATGGACAAATTTATTTTTCTTTACTATTTTCATGATGTTTTGATCTTTTTGTATTTTCCCTTTTCTATTTTTTTTGTATTTTTTGGAAGATTTTGGATATTTTTGGATTTTTTCGGATTTTAGATATGATGTGTAAGGATAACTTATATAGCTGATGTTGATGTTTTAGTCATGACATGTCAATAGTATCCTGTCTAACATAGTTTCTTCTAGGATATTTGCACTAGTATACAATGTACAATTGTGATGATCCTCTTTGATAGTTGGGTTGGTCTTGTCCAAATGTGAACATCTTGAAAGAGTGCCATCATAACTCTTGTGGTAAAGTGTGGTTGCAAGGATGTGATAGATTATAGGTCTTGGATTGGATTAGTTTGAATTTCTATGGATTTAGAAGTTCAATTCAAGGAGTAAGATTTGGATTACGAATATGATAATTGGTGTTTTGGGGATGCAAGTGCAGATTGATGGATTATGGATTTGGAATTGATATTTGGTGTAGGATTAGGACCAACATTTGTTTGCATGATAATTGTGAAGACCGACTATTGTATGTAATATGTTATTTTTGATCTATGGATTTCTTTTGATGACCCACTTTGATTGGCTTCATCAATTTGTTTTTCTTTGGCACCCATGTTTATTTTTTCTTTCTTTTTATTTTTGGATACATATTTCCTTTTAACTTCATTATGATTTTGATATGGAATTTGCATTTGTTTCTCATTTGGTAATTGATTGTAGTACTTTTCTTAATGGGAATGCTTCACTTTGTATAATGGATGATGTTGTTGGTCAATCAGGGGGTCTATATTGTTGTGGATGTAGGTTGTGATTATGGATAGAGGAAGTCGATAGAAGATGGGTGGATGAAGGATTCTTAGAAGAGTTATGTACGACCTCTATTTTGATTCTTTTATTAGATGAGGTTTCACAAACTATCATTGAGTTGTCACTATTAGATTGTTTTCTTGGAGGATCATGTTGGTCCCATTTAATGAGTTCGGGGTATGTGAAGTTGAGATAGATGGTAAGGATGGAATTATAATAAAATAGGTTTATGGTAGCAAGCTCTTTGAAAGGAATGAGAATGATGCTACTTTATTATTAGGATCAAAAGAGGTGTCCTAGCATTATCAGGAAAATTTATAAGTGCACCAAGATGCTCATCATAATTATCATATCCTAAACCAGTGGTTCCATCATTGGTAGGTATATCAATAGGATCAAGAAGGCCTTGTTCATGTAAACTGAGATCTTTTCCTTGATATTTCATGTTACTAAAAATGCACAAGGTAATAGGATATGTATGTTGTTTGAAGCATGTAGCATACTACTCATCTTTGCAAATATGTGTGGTATCAAAACCTTCTATATTCTCATCAACAAGATAACCAC
The DNA here is from genome assembly GCA_007115665.2 of Sequoiadendron giganteum. Taxonomy (NCBI): domain Eukaryota; kingdom Viridiplantae; phylum Streptophyta; class Pinopsida; order Cupressales; family Cupressaceae; genus Sequoiadendron; species Sequoiadendron giganteum. The sequence continues at coordinate 518,056,586 of CM021105.1, read as the reverse complement.
TAAAAATAAAAGTAGTAGGGCTCCATTGCAATGTAAAAAAAGAAATTTTGAACTCTTCGGTGAGGATGACCATAAGATCACGGTGAAAGGGGTAATTTGGTGATACAAAGGGATTCGTGGATTTGCTACTCTCCACATCCTTTATCAATGATTTTGAATGTGGTTTTTAAGGATGATTACTTAGTGGATAAAGTGGAAGATGTGGAAGGTAAATTTCTAGGGTCAATATATGATGTGGATTTGGTGAAAGATGATTGGGGAACAATATCAAAAGAAGTATAATGGTTGTCATATTTCCCTTCTAATTTTTGGAAACATTAATATGGTTGGAGATCACCGAGAATGGTAATTTCCACACTATTGTATGAAAACTTAAGACATTGATGGTAGGTGGAGGGTATGCCTTGCATGGAATGGAGCCATGGTCAACCAAGAAAGATGTTATATGGAAGGTCTAGGTCTAAGGCATGATATAGGGTATGTTACAATGAGGATCCTACTTCAATGGATAAATAAATAGTACCAATTGTCTCTCTCTACATTATCACATTCTTTTATGGTAATAGTGTGTGTTCCCAAGGATTCTACTAAATAACCCTAATTTTTTTGAAAAGATAAGCAACATTTACAGGGTGTTGTACCCTTCACAATGAGCCACAAGGGCAAAAAAGGATCAAGTCTAAAATCTAACATTAAAACAAAAAGAAATAGAGACAACACTTTAACAGCACAGAAACCACGAAAAGACAACCAAACAACACATCGGCGCAGGCAGAAACTAACTGGCATTGTCCCAATTTTTGAATAGGAGGTCCACAACATCATCACTGACCTAGTCTTGGTTCTCTTGGGCATTATTTCCCTTCATATCCTCCTTGATAACAATGGATAGGGTGTTGGTAATGAAGTGGCCCAACTTCATTATGAAGTGGTTCAATCCATGAAACCTTTTGTTGAGTGTGTACATCTTCTTCTTCAAAGCACAGGGCTCCTCCCCAACATCCATAGTCCTCAGGATCTCGTCAGGCTCAGCAACTAGGGGATGTGAAGAATGAGAGGCTGAGGTCTCTTTCGGTAACTTGTTGTCTTCCGAGGTAAATTGGGGCCCCTCCACATTCTCATCCTCATCTTCCTCATTCTCCCCATCCTTATACTCCTTGATGTCAGACTACTCCTCCTTTGAATCCTCAATAATCTATCTTTTTTTATTGTTTTTCGCCAACCTCCTGGATCTCCTTATGGTGTTCTCCCCTCCATTCATGACCGTGGTTTCCACAATAGTATCTTTAGAATATTTTCCAATTATTCTCCTCCCCTTCCCCTCCTTCACTATTAGCTTTAGCACACCTTTTTTACCATCCTTGCCTTTTTTGGTAGTGTTGGCTCTATAGGCAAACTTTGTCAGGGTGGCCTTGAGATCACAAAGGTTGGTTGTGACACTATCATGTGGATTGCCCGTCCCTCCTTTTAGTTTCTTGGTAGCTAGTTTAGCTTTGGGGTTTCCCGCAGTACCCAGATTGGATTTTCGAGGAGGGATTTTTGACTTAGCAGGGGAAATGTTCGCAATAGTCAGGGGTTCAATTTCATCAATGCGAATAGTCGAGATGGATTTTGGAGGACAAAGGGCCAAGTGAAAATGGTAAAGTCTCAGGATGAGCCCCTGATGGAGCGAAAGAGGCAAGAGGTCACTCGGGTTAAGTTAGGCAAGCTCCTTGCATTTCTCAACCGAATTTTCCATTTCCATGAGAAAAAAGAAGGGAAAGCTAAGCAACATTTTATGCCTCAAATGATTTAGCAGGGGAAAATGATAGAAGAAATAGGTTTTGAACCTACCTTCCAGAGTGACATATTTCATCAAAGTTAAGCACACCTAGTCCCAAGGCTTCAAAAGGGCTTCACGTTCAAAGCCTGACTGGTTTTGGACCGGTTCCTCATTCCCCACGAAGAACACATTCAATATTTCATTGTTTGACGTCCTAGTGTGCTTAGGGTATTTATTTCTCAGTACACAACATTCTAGTGGCTTGTGCAATAACTTCTTCACTAACTTCAAAGGAAATACCACCCATCGTGACCCTTTCCTTCCAGGAATTAGAAAATTTACCAACAAATTAGGATCATGGCCAACCAGAATCTCCATGAGAGGAGCAAGGCCACCTTTAGCACAGATATGCCAGACCAACGGATTCTTCTAGAATTATTCGCAGTTGTCCAGCTCAGTCCAAATGCAGTCACCACCCATAATTTCCACCTGCACGGAGAACCAAAGAGTTTGTAAAAAGCGTAAATTATAAAATCCAGCAAGGCAACGGTCATTCATCACATAGTGGCATTAAGGCAAGAAATGCAACATTGGGTAATGACGCTAGTGTGTAGATCACATGCATGAAAGGGAAAATCACCACAAGGTGACTTGACAATGGTATTAATGTGGATCTTCGGACGATTGCAGCAAGCTAAAAAGAAATTGGCGGGCATGCAGGGTTCCTTCGCCATGGAGTAGTCACACAAAAACCAAGACAAGTTGGTCATATGGATAAATTTAAAAACATTCATGTGAGTATAATTAGAAGCCCGTGCTAAACTAGCAAGCACAAAGGTGCTAGAAGGTAGCATTATTTCATAATGAGGGGTCAAATCAACATTCATAATCACAGTCTTACGGAGGCCATGATGGATTAAAACAAGATATTACACAATCCCAAAGAGGAGAGATCGCACAATAAAGCCTCTCAGATTCATCAAATTCTCTTTCTTTCCTAATCCCTTCATAAAGTCGCCTCTTTTTTCCACATGACAAGCCTTAAAATTTGAATCTTACCACCTATCAGCCACCTCAGTATTAGAGCTCATCCACTAGGCCCAAAGGACAATCAAGTGGCCCCCCAACCAACACCTAACACCCAGAGATCTTTAAACACGTGATAAGCCATAAAATTTGAATCCCGCCACCTGTCAGTCATCTCAGCATTAGAGCTCATCCACCAGGCCCAAAATATAATCAAGTCGGCCCCCCACGCAGCACCCAACACCCAGAGTTTTGAATTCATCATGATAAGTGGTTGCTTTGTTCTTTCAAGATGATATATTGAATCCTTGGCAGTAACTTCTCCATAGTCCTCCAACATTTAGAGTAGCCCCAGCAAATGTCAAGATTAGCTAAGACATCCACCACTTGGTTGCTCTCCCTAAATATATGTGTCACTTTTTTACCCCTAAGTTTGGATAAAAGGAATCTAGTGTCCAATAGGATATCCTTAGTATTCGAGCCAATTAGTCTGTCCATATTCACAGCATCAGTAATGGACTTAGAGTCCCCTTCAAAGTGGAGATTAGCAATCCCTAGAGAGACACCAATTTGGAGGCCCATGAGCAGCACATGAGCTTTCGCCATAGTAAAATATTGGAAACCAATACCTCGTACAAATCTAGCAACTGGAACCCCCCGGGGTCTCTAATCACTCCACCAATACTAGCCCTGTCTTGGTTGCCCTTAGTCGCCCTATCAAAGTTGAGTTTAAACCAGCTTCTATCTGGAGGCTCCCATTTAGTATTTTTCCTGGCTAAAGATTTAGAATTGTCAAATGAGTTAGCCTCTAAACCCTGATGCCAAGCCTTCGCCATTCTTATTTCTTAATCAAGAGGTCCCATCTCTGGGAGTTTCCCATTCAAGAGGGAAATGTTTTCCTCAATGAGTCAAACACCTAAGCCAAAAACATCCCTAGGATTCCTCTCAATATTCTTTAAGACCCTATTTTTCCTTTCCTTCCACATACACCAACCCATAATAGGAGCAACCTAATTCCAAATTTCACCAGGCAAGGGGTGGGAATAGGGACCACGCCAACCCAGGATGAAAGATATGAGATCCTTACATATAACCCAAGAGACTCCAGTTTTAAAAAGGCCAACCCCCAAACTTCAGCAACAAATGGACAGTGTAACAACAGATGACTAACAGTTTCCTCACTACACTTACATAGTAAACATCTATTGGGAATATAAAATCCTCGTTTACTCAAATTGTCCTAAGTAAGAATCCTATTATGGCAGGTCGTCCACTAGAAGAAATTTACTTTAGGGATCATGTGGTAGCTCCATATCTTCCTCCAAGGTTCCACTGTAGTACCCTAGTTTGTCAATAGATTATACGTCGACCTAACAGATAAATCCCCCTATTTATCAAAGGTCACAAAAAACTCATCTTCTATGTCATAGGAGGGAAGCCTAGTGAGAGAGAGAACCTCCTAGAGGGACCGAGCCAGACAATAAAGGTCTTGAGACTGAGGACAACATAGGATTAGGTCCTTCCAAGCCCTAGCCCTAGGGGGTCCAGAAACATAATCACTGATATGGGTACCAAAATACATGTGAGCCGATCCCATTAGAATCCTAAAGTCAGAACAAACCAGAGGGGTATCAATTAACCACGGATCTTCCCATAATCTGATCCGACTTCCATTTCCCATTTTCCATTTAATCCCATTCCTTAGCAGGCATTGTGTGTTGTAGATGCTCCTCCAGGCCAAGGAGCCCTGCGGGTGAGACTCCGAGAGGCAATTGATCAAAGGCATGTCCTGAAGATATTTGGAGTTTAATATTTTGCACCAAACCTTTGTATTCCTAAACTGATCTTGTAGACACCTAAATTTGGACACTTCATTTGTCCAAATTTACCCCTTTTTCATCTAAATATCCCCTTATCCGCATTAATTAAACAATAACACTATTATTTATTTAATACCTCAAAATTTCCTCTAATTCCTAAGGTATCTAGTTAAATAATTAAATACCTTACCCCTTTAATTCCCCTTTCATCAAATGAATTAAATAAATATGACATTTATTTAAATTCTTCACATGTCACATCCTTCACATAATCTTAATCAACCTCTTAATCTCTTCATTAGGGATGTGCACATGCCTAATGCTTGATTGGGATGTGTCACATCCTCCAACTTTTGCAAGTTGGCTTCTAATCGTTATTAACCACTAATTATCTTCCAATTACTGATTAGTTAAGCCTAATCAGTACCTTGGTCAACTCTCCCCATCTCCCAAGGAATTTTTAATTCATTTTTATTCATCCAAGGCTCCTCTCTTCCCCATGTGAATTTTTAATTCACTTTTATTCCTCCAAGGAATCTTCTCTTCCCCATTCAAGCTCTAGAACCTTTCACTTCTCACATCAAGTCACATGTGGGTGAATCCTAAATTTTAAGGACCTTATTTTATTCAAGGTAATTTCCACTTCTCCTTTTGAAACCTTGTCTTATCCACAATATTCTCCAATCATGTGAATTTTTAATTCACTTTTATTCACCTAAGATTCTCCTCTTCCCCATGTGATCATTGGGAGGTCACATCATCCCTTTTCTAAGGCACTTGTCCTTCCTCCACATCATGTACCTTCCTTCCACCTCACTTACACATAATCTTACCTTAAGCCATCTCACATTCCACATGTCAAGATGTGAGGGCTTGTGAGTCATCAATTCACCATAACCCTCCATCTTGACCTTGTTGGCCTAATCTCAACCGTTAAATTCTCTAGAGAATTAAAATTGTTCTATAAATACCCCCTCATTTCTCTCATTTGAATGATCAATCTTTTGCTATCAAAACTCTTGGAAATTCTTCATTTGAGCTTCACTTGCATTTACCATAGTATTTTGAGTTCACCATTACCATGTCTTCACTCATCTTGCATATCATTTTGCATATTTGATTTAACTTGTCATCCAAGGAGCACACAAATCTTCAAAAATCAAAGGGCCAACCAAGGAAGAAGTAGCATGAAGGTATAATCACTCTTTATTTGGTTTCATCTTGCTTTCATGTTTATCATTTCTTAGGCTAATCGTTGAGGTGTCTTCTTTGTTTTATTTCTTCTTATTGCATTAATAGTTTTTTTAGCATCTTATATTAGGAATTAAAATTTTAGGGATCATAGATCCCAACCAACTTTGGCCATCAGAGCTTTGTTAGTGTTGACAATTATTCTAATTCCAAGTCTGCCATAATTTTTGGCCTAGAAGACCTTTTCCCATTTCACCAGAGCGATTTTATTCTTATCCTCAATCCCAGACCAGAGGGAATTCCTTTGGATTTTCTCAAACTTATCAGAAATGTACTTAGGCATCTTAAAAATGGAAAGTAAATAAGTTGGTATACCTTGAAGATTCACTGTGAGAAGTTGGAGCTTGCCAATGTGGCTTAGGATGGAACCTTTCCACCTAGCCAATTTCCTTTGAATTATTTCCAGCACCGAATTCCAAAAGTCGGGGGTAACCTCCTTAACCCTGAGAGGGAGCCCAAGGTAAACCGAGGGGAGGGACCCGCTTAAACATCCCAAAACTGCAGTCACTCTGGTTTGCAAATTAGGTGTGTTGTTAAAGAAATAGATCATGCTTTTTTTGTAGTTGATGCTTTGACCAGAACATGAGGCATAATTGTTTAGGCAAGCTTTCCATTTCTTGGCTTCCACCACAGAGGCTTTCCCAAAAAGAAAAGTGTCATCCACAATTTTTTTTCACAACAACTGAGTCTAGGGATGAAGTCGCTCTGATGCCCTTAATGGAGCCCTCTGACAGCAAACCATTAAAGTTGTTGCTCAGCACATCAACAATCATGATGAAGAGATAGGGAGATAGGGGGTCACCTTTTTTGATCCCTCTTCCAGCAGAGAAAAATCCAAAGGGGGATCCATTAACAAGAACATAGTACTTTATAGTATTAACACACTCCATAATGAGTTTGATAACCGAATCATTGAACCCAAACTTAGCCAAAATCTCTGGGATGAAATCCCATATAACTTTATCATAAGCTTCAGAGATGTCTAGTCTGAGATCCATCCCCACATAGTTACATCTATCCATAGAATGGAGAAGCTCGTGGGTAGTCAAAGTAGCATCAAGAATATGGCGCCCGGGGACAAAACCTTTTTGGGTAGAACTAATGATTTTATCCAAAAGGGACTTGATACGGTTCACTAATATCTTAGAAAGGATTTTATAAAAGGTGTTAGATAGGCTAATGGGCCAAAAATTAGTCATGGATTGTGGCTCACCAATCTTAGGAATTAGGGAAATGAAGGTGTGATTCAATTGTTTAAGGATTTTACTAGATTTGAAGAAATCCCTAGCCGCTAGCACAAGGTCCCCACCCACAGTATCCCAGAATATCTGAAAGAAGGTTGGAGGAAAACCATCAGGGCTCGGGGCTTTGAAAGCCCCCATACTAAATGTAGCCACCCAAACTTCTTCTAGAGAAACAACACTGAGAATCCCCATATTATCTTCTTGGGAAATAATAGTAGGGAGATAGTTGAGCAGAAAATTGTCCAAAGTCGGGTTAGGTGCCTCAGTTGGAGCCAAATAAGCCTCATGAAAGTAGTTAGCAGCTAGAAGGCCAATTTGGGTTAGATTCAAAATCACCACTCCAAAATCATTAGTCAATTTAGAAATTTGATTCCTTTTCCTATGCTTGATGGCTGACACATGAAAGAAGGAGGTGTTCCTATCACCTTCTTTCAACCATTGGACTTTGGATTTTTTCTTCCAAAATATTTCCTCATTTTTGAGAACCCATTCCCATTCCATCCTGGTTTCCCTTTCCTGGCTATGAGTCCACTGACTCTCATCTCCTTCCTCCATTTTCTTTTGTAAAATCCTCAAATCTTCCTCTAACAACTTTTTTTTTGGAACATGTCACCAAACACACTCCTGTTCCATCCTAAAAACCATGTTTTTAATATGTTTGAGTTTGAAAAAATATCCTAAACATGGGGGAGCCACAGATAGGAATATTCCACCATTCAACAATTTTATTTTTGAAGTTAGAGTGAGAGTTCCACATTATCTCAAACCGGAATGGGATGGGACCCACAACAAGACGGATATTAGTGGTCAACAAAAGGGGGTTATGGTCAAAGACCATTCTAGGAAGGGATTTTAGATTAGCATTTAAAGCATTGGTCTAATGGGGAGAACAGAGAAAGCGATCTAAACGGACTTGAATCTAATGTTCACCAAAGCATCTGTTAGACCAAGTAAGTTTCTGGCCCATAAGATCAATATCTATTAAACCCAAAGAATTCAAAAAAAAATTCAAGTCAGACATACTGTCGGAGTAATCCAACAGCCACCACTTTTTTCCAAAGGAAAGAGAGGAGATTTGAAATCCCCAGCAACCAACCAATGACCTCCCTTATAATGATTTATTTTAACCGCAAGGTTTTTCCATAGTGTACTCCTCGCATTCTTCTAATTAGGAGCATAAATATTGATTATAGACCAAGATTCACCAAGGTAAGTAAAAAGGCCCCCACACTATTTTTACAGTGGAATAGTTCAGAGCCCAAAATTTTTGATGGGTTCCAAAGCACAACTAGACCACCCGAAGCACTAATAGAAGAATACAAATATTTAGGCTTGACCTAATGTCTATGAGAGCAGGCTTTATCTTATGCTTTGAAATAAGAGCCTCTATGTAGAGTGGGTGATTATGGGATGGATCAAGTGGAGGAAAATCACTTGGAGTAAAACTAAGGTGATGATCAATGGAAAGGTGGCCAAAAAGGGCCTAGAAATGTGAAGGGTGGATATCATTAGGGATTTTTTATTCTTGTAGGATATGGTTTAAGATACCCCTATGAGTAGGTCTTGTGTAGAGAAGCTCAAGAACAAAAAATTGGGTTGGTGTTCACTCAAGATGATCAAGAAGGTCATATTATTTGCAGTTGTTTGAAGTGGATGGAGCAAGACTAAGTATGACTACTTTTCCATGTCGATTGGTAACAACAAAATCAATTGATTTCACTTTTATGATATGGACTCATTCATCAAAATTCTCAATATGATAAGTAGTGGAATCATAGTTATAAGGGGTCTTGTGATAACTAATGGTGTTCATGTGAGAGTCTTAACCTTGGATGTGCTACTGACTATGCTTAAGGAAAGGATTTTGGTATATACAAAAGTCTTGGTTAGGTGAGGTATTTTATGGTCCCTCAATTTTAATTTCACTTTTATGTATAAGGTCTTGGATATGATGCTTTAGTTGCATATAGTTTCATGTAGCATGACCTTTGATATGATAATCACAATATTTATCTTCTTTATAGTATGAAGGCTTTGGTTGAGTGTCATCAAAAGGTTTTTTGAGTGGAAGTTCCAAATTGTTATCCTTGACAAGTTGATCGACAACTAACTCAATGGATTCCCCTAAAGGTGTAAATTATCTTCTTTTTAGTTGTGGTTTATGGGGTGTAGATGGAATGGAAATAGACGAGGTTTGTTGGAATTTTGAACATATTTTGAATTAGTAACCCCATATCAAGCTACATTATTTTTTTTCTAAAGAACTTTGGTTTATCATTGGAAAATTTAGATTTATTCTTGTGATCCTTGGAATAAATTTTGATAACCCCTTTAGCAACGAGGTCTTTTTCACTTTGAATACCTCTTTCAATGATTTCATTAAAAAAAGAGACAATATTGGAGTTGAAGGTGGAATTCCAAATCTAGATTAATATTGGTAACAAATATGTGAACTCATTTTCTTTTGGAATGGGCCATAAAAACCTTCTAGCTAAAAATCTCCAACATTGCAGGAATGATGAAAATCTTTCCCCCGATTTTTATTTTAAGGTTACACAATTTCATCATGGTAAGTTCATGTTCCAAGTTACAAGAGAAATGTTTGGAAAAGTTTTCAAATAAGTCTCCAAAGGATGTGATGGATCCCTTAGGTAAGTGCAAGAACCATTCAAGTTCTTGACCACCCAAACTATAGAGAAATAAGCATTGTAAGTATGTGGTATCATGTGCCACTTCTTGACTAGCCATGAATAATTCCTTGAAATATTCTCTAGGATCTCCCTTCCCCTTATATTTATCATATTTTGGGATTTCAAATGAGGTAGTAAAATTTATTTATGATATTAAAATATCATAAGGATAAGGGAACAACTCCTTAAAGGTATAGGATTTCCTAGTAGTTCCTCCTTGGATTCCCTTAAGTGTATCCTTCATGGCTTGCCCTTCTTGATCAAAGGATGAGCTTGTTGGTGGTAGAGAGGTATATGGGTGATTTTGTGTGTTGTAGACCTTGGACGAGATGGGATTTTGATGTTGGTTGAGATGAATTTTGGAATTGATATTGATCTTGGGTGAAATTTGTGTGTTCATGGTGGAAGAGGTGATAGTGGAGGTTTTTGGATTAGGAATGGAGATGGATATTGGGTTTATATGAGTAGTTGTAGCTTGTGTTCTAAGTGGGATGTTTATGGTGGGTGTGGCTTGACTAGTGGGTTTTGGATCATGGACCTCACTAGGAATATATTATTTAGGTGGTACCAACCTTTGATATAAGGGATTACCTCTAATAGTAAGGGTTTTTCCCTTTATTAGGAGTAATAGAATATATATGAGAATAAAATTGGTCATGTGTAGGATGATTGACTTCATGGGTAGGATAAAGATGAACTTTGTGATCAAGATTGGAGAGGTCATAACTAGGAGGTAGTTGTGCCCCCAATTCTATGAATTACCTAATGATGGAATATTTTTTATTTCAATGTATCTCTCCATGAGATATCATCCTTTTTAGGAAACTAAGATGGCATATGGATTGATAGTGTACTCAAGCTAGTTAGGAATGTCATTATTCGTGTCACTATCATCATGATGAAAGGACTCTCTTAGGAAAGGGAAAGTTTCCATAAGTGGTTGATTATGGAAGGGATTGTCTTCCATGTTTTCTTGCCTAGTGCTTCATTTAATAGGAGGAATGGGTCTTGATGTTTAAATTTGATGTGGGAAAGTATGGATATAGAGGACTAAGTGAACTCTATGGATGGGTTTATGGTTACTATTCAAAAGCTAACAATAAGGGATAGCCTTAAGTGATAGGGTGGATGATTTAGAGAAAAATTTAGGGAATTTTTATGTGGAAGAGGTGATCAAATAAACTATGTGAATTGGATTGGATAATATTGAATTGAAGTTTAGACTACACACTTGGATCTTAGGATTGTTTGATTATGATTATATTTTGGAATCTATAAATTGGTGTAGTATTTCCAAGGATTAAACAAGGATTCTTATGATGATTAAAGGTCCCAAATATTGGACTAGAATGATGATTTTGATTAAAAGATCCAAAGGTGATGCTTTCAACTATGACCAAGAGTTAATTTGGATGATGATCAGATGTGGATTATAAGGATGGTTGATAAAAGATGATAATGATGGAATGATTTAAGGATATCCTAATGTTCTCAAAGATATTGGATGTGACTTAAAGGATGAAAAGGGTTATGATCAAGTGGATAACGAGTGACAAAGTATTGGTGTGATGTGGGGGATGTTGGATTGATTTGGAAGAAAATGGTTATCCGAAGTTTGGCTTCAAGGTTTTGTGTTTCAAAAGGATACCAATTTAGAAAATGTTTTCAAAAAAACACAAGGATTTAAAACTTGACTTGACTCAACTTGGTAGTAAAGGTTTTCACAAACAAACACTTTGTTATATACAACACTCAAACAAGAATATTACACCCCGTTATGTTATTACCTATTTACTGCTACCTTATTGGGTTAAAATTCTTTAATATATGATTGTGTTTTTTATAAGTGTCTTGAAAATATGATGAATGAATGTGAAATTCAATATGATGTTTTAATGTCTAAAAGATGAAAATATATGATGCATATGAATGTATTTTTATCAGCTAACTACTATTGTGATGTACTAAGTTAGATGCAGGAATAGATTCAAACCTCTGAAAGAGAGGGGGAAAATCACTCAAGATAAGAACTTGGTTTGGTAACCCTTAATGAGCCTAAATAAGAATACACACACTCACATCCTAGTTTGGTCTAGTTGAGTCAAATTAGTTGGGAAATGGTAAGTAATATTTAGTTTTGGTTTGGGAATGTTTTGTACTGATTTATGGTTTTTGTCTTTGAATGTTCTTGATTGAGAATATGTGATTAAGTCTCTATGTTAAGTCAAGTTTATTTTTGAGTATCTATGTTCATATATTAGTCAATGGGTATATACATAGAATGGATATATATATATATATATATGTATATGTCTCCGATAACTCATACATGTGAATATACATGTGCATTCTTATATAAAGGTAGACGTACTTACGTATATTCATGTATGGGCATATCATATGCATGGGAGTATCAATTTGGATAAACAAGATATATATGTATATATATACATATTATATATGCACCAATCAATGAATACGTGAATATATGTGTTTAAATATGGATATTAAAATAATGTTATATATATAATATATATATTAGTATATGTATATAATTACATTAATGTAAATGTATATACATATATATATAATTATTTTGATATATGTTTATATATATTGATTGACAATTAATGCATTTGATTTCATGTAGATATATATATATATATGAATATTATAAAGATTATAATATATATTATATTATGTAAACATTTAAATGTTCTTTGAAATAGACTATAATGCATATATAAAGCACTTTCATATAATGTAGAACAACTAAGTTAGAGGTTGTGCACATATAGTACGTGAGAGACTAAGTCTCAATGCCTTTAAATAGTGCACAAAGTATTATGCATTGAATCATTGGCAAAGAGAATGAAATGAATCATGTTGTTGACATTTTCAAACTCACGCTCAACAAATAGGGCACATGAATATGAATTATTGGTGCCATATTCTGGGAAGTATGAAACTATTAGAAGTCTAAAAGTTTCACCATAAACCAACATACAACATGGAGGAAACATGAGACTTGGTCTTTTGCATGAGATGGCTAAGATAGTCGACTTATTTTGCAATAAAGAAACCTATAGATTGTATTTTCTGAGTTTAAATCATTGTTGTCACCAAAATATGAGTGACTCATTCTTAACAAAAAATTTGGACCATGTAGGTGTTTGCAAACTAGTGTTTAAACACCCACCTCTCATTTCTTGATCTTAGTCGATGCGTTTGGAATAGGAAGGTGGTGGATTTGGTAGCTTGTTTGTAGCATTAAGATGCTCATATTTTAGTATATATAGAGGTATCCTCTTTATTATTTGTTACATTTTTTATTTGTAATGTCTTCATTGTTGTTCTACTGTAGTTTTCTGTGTAATTGTATTTTGAGAGATTTTATGAGAAAGAGAGTTGTTTTGAGGTTTTGTAATTGTTGAGAGTATTTGTGTGAGGATAGATTTTGGAGAGAGGTTGAATTTAGGAGTAGCAAGCAGGTTTGTGGAAGCTGAGCTAGGGGGGATGTAATTTATCAGTTGGAGCTTTAAATACAGGCATGTTGATTTCTATTCCTTTATTATTTTATGATTGAAAGGTTATTTTTTTATGAATGCCTTTATTTGGAAAGGATTGATTTAAATACGTGTTAAGATGGCTTTTATGAACTTGGTTTATTTCTTATTTTGGAAAATCTTGCATGTTTCTAGGTTGAGTCATGTTTTGGTGAAACCTTTTAGTTGGGTTATTCTTATATAATCCATATTAGAATTTATATTACTATGTTGAGCTACTTAAACTATACTTAGTTTTCCAATACTATACATATGTAGCATGAAGTGTGGGATGTGAAAATACATTATTACCTTGATGTACTTTAAATAGAAATATCAATATGAGCATGGGTGGTTAACTTTTTTATTCTTAGGGTTAGATAATCCATGGTAAAAGGGTGTAACCTAGTTGGTCACTAGTATGTGGTCACGTATGGTTAGCTTGGTTATTCTTGGGGTTGGGATAATCCATGGAAAAGGGTGTAACCTAGTTATTCAAGTTGTTATTTCATCACTTTATTTTAAATGGAATGTATGTATAAAGTATGAATGGTCATTCAAAAATTGAGCTAAGGGTGGGTGAGCATTTGACCTCCATTTGAAGTACTGGATGATGAATACTTTGGCCAAAGAAGTGTAAGTAGCCACTGTTTACACTGTTAGTTCATTGTGATCCCGAGTTTACATACTAGGTTAGGACTATCATATATGTAGGTTGTAGCCACTATATGGAAGCTTTAGATATGTAGGACACAACACCATGCTCCTATAAGTCTAGTATTACAAGGTTACCAAACTAAACTCTTTGTTAAAGGGTAGGGTCATTTGACCAGTTAGGTAGATGTGTGGGGGACCACGATAAATTTGCAATTGGCAGAAAAGTGCTTGAGTGATGCTTTCCCTCATGTAGTTGGTGACTAAGATTTGAGGAAGGACATCTAGACTATTCGTATCTATATTTTAGTAAGCTCTTGGAAGCTATGTATGTAATCATGTATCCATCTCTATGGAAATTGTAAATGTGAAATGTTATCATAAAATTATGTAATATGTAATTATTACTTGGGTTTTCGTAATGTTTCATTTTAATGCAATGGGTAAGTTTGCAATAGGTTTATTTCAAATGTGCATATTTTTATTGAATTAGAAAAGAAAAAAATCATTGCTAAGTGTTGGCTTCTTAAAATATTCACTTGTGGGTAAAACATAGTAAAAAAATTGGTTAGAACAATGGGCATGTTACACGTGGTATCAAAGCTACCATGTTCAAAACTAGAACCTATGTGCTCACTATGGTTTCATCAAAATTATATGAGTCTAATGTTTGGAATTCTTATGCCAAGATGGTGCATCTCCAGATGGCTACAAGGAAGTCAGTAATCGGTAATGAGCTCTACCTAAAGGCCACAAAAGGAAGAGAAGCCATTGTTTGAACCATAGAGGGGACCAATAATAACAATTCTATTTGGTTGAGTGATACTAAGACTTTTAGTCATGCATTATCTTGCATCAGTCAAGAAAGAAGGAGGATGCATGAGACTGTTAACTTTGTACCTCATATATCTCTAGCCAAGTTGGATTATCTATCACTTTCTAGGGATATTCCCTAGGAATGTAGTGTTAGTCCTACCATGATCTTCAGGGACCCTCGTGTTCTTCCAATGTCAAAAGTTATTGTATTAGCCTCAGGTAGTGAATCAAAGGAATATGTTCCCTGAAGCTATGTATCTAAGGATAGGTCTAAAGGTTGTTTTCCTTTTGACAATGTATAGGAATAAAAATATAAATGGTATACCCCACTTAGTTATGCATCAGAGAGTGAATCTGAGGGATAATCTCCCTAGACTATTTGAATAGTCATTCCATGTAAATGCAATGATATTGAAATCCTATTGATCTTAATAAAATCATGTATTGGAAAAAACTTTTTTATGAGTTCTTCTTTAAAAAACTTCTTATGTTTGAATGTTTATTCTTTGGAAATGCTTTGAATGCTACATAAAACTTCTTAGGGTTTAATTAAAAATTAAACCTCCATGTGTAAATTTTCTTGAGAAAAATGGCTAGAACTAGAACTAACCTTGTGGGAAGCCAAGAAGTAGGCCAAGGTGCAGAAAATGTTGAGGCTAAATTGGATCGTATTTTGGCAATGATGGATGAAACAAGAGAATGAATTGGGAATATCAAGCAAGAGATAAGGCGATTCAATAAGAAGGAAGAAGAAGTTCCCAATGATGAAGGGGAGAATTCACATGATCATACTCAGTCAAATCAACATGAGGATGATGAATTGCAGTCTAAGTCGGATGGAACAAAAAGGAAATGACTAGCAGGTGAGCTATCTCAAGATATGAGAAAGATGACACCTCCAAATTTTAAAGGTAGTGCCAGTGGGGATGCGGCTAAGGCATGATTCACAAAGATGGAAAAGTATTTCGAAATCAAGAATTACTATGAGATCACTATAATTATTTGGAGAGCTTTTTAGTTAGTTGGAGAAGCATGCAAATGGTGGATAAATAAAAAGATGGATCTTGGTCTCAGTTCCTTAAGGCTTACTTGTAGTGAATTTGTAGAGATTTTTTGAAAGTGATAGCCACATCAATTATTCTATGATCAAAATCTCATTGACTTTCATAACCTTAGGCAAGGGGATTCCTTGATGAATGAATATTGGCATAAATTCACTCTCCTCCTACCTCCTACATGCCCATATACCAAAAGGATGAGTGATTTCACATAAGGAAGTTCATCATGGGTCTCAATTACCAAATAGGTGGAGAGGTAGATGTAAACCATCCTACTAGCATGGACCTAGTGGACAAGAAATCCATTAAGCAAGAACAAAGACTTAAATATATCTCAAACTACTATGAAAATAATTGAAAGAAGTCCATGTGGTCACAAGACAATCAAGCTTCAAGGAAGCCTAGTGAAGGGAAAGATTTTCAAAGGCAAGGGGACAAGGTATTCCATAAAAATTGGAATGAACCAAGAAGTGATCATAGGGGGACAAAAACAACAACCACAACAACAATGCTGGTGAGAATAAGGTAGCTCTGGAAGGCCTATGAGAAGGAAGGGACCCTTGAGAGGATGTTTTGTGTGTGGAGGAGATCACTTTACAAAACGGTCCCACAATAGACCACTAGGGACACAGACACAAGGGAACCCTCTACCTCCTCAACAATTTTCATTCCAACAAATGATTCATGTGATATTAGACAATCGGCAAGCAGATTACTGGATTACTCTAGTGGAAATTCTAGGTACTTTGTTTGGTACATCCATCTCAATTTTAATTGGTACCAGTGTTATGATTTCTTTTGTTTCTCCTAGTATAGCTAGTCAAATTCCTAGAAAGGCTAGTTATATGAAAAATTCTTGGATTGTTGAGTATGTAAACCAAAAAAGTGCTATGGTGGATCAATGTTTATTCAAAGCAAGGGTTGAAATTATAGTTTATCTATGGAAGTGAATTTATACGTAGCCTCCCTAGGTTCATATGATGTCATTCTAGGGATGAATTGGTTATGGAAGCATAGGGCTAAGGTATATTTTCATGCAAAAATAATAGAATGCTTAGATGATCTTGGAAACTGGGTGTCATTGCAAGGAACACCTAGAGAGATTAAGCTGTGATAGATCTTCGTCATACAAATACATAAAGCAAAGAAGAAAGGTTGTCAACTCTTCGTGGTGAAAATGGTGAAACTTGAGGAATACAATGAGTTCATTTCTCAAGATGATGTAATATATTATGGACCATAAGACCTTCAATAATTTGAAGATGGAGAGGTGGTGGAATCAGGGAAGTCGAATAAGGAGAAATACCCTATCCTAAAGAACTTTGCGGATTCATTTCCAGATGAATTACCTAGATTGCCTCCCAAGAGAGTGTTTGATTTCTCCATTGACATAGTTTCAGGGTCGAAACCTATATCAAAAGTACCATATAGGATGACCACGACAAAATTAATGGACCTAAAATCTCAATTGGATGAGTTATTGTCCAAGGGACTAATAAGACCCAATGTTTCACCCTAGGGAGTTCCAGTGATCTTCATGAAGAAGAAATATTGTACAGTGTACATGTGCATTGATTAGAATTTTATTAATAAAGCAATGATAAAGAATAAATATCCATTGCCACATATCGATGATCTCTTTAATCAGAAGCAAGGAGAGGAAATTTTTTCAAAGATTGATCTACGATCAAGCTATCATCAACTAAGGATCAAGTAAAAATACATTTTCAAAATAACTTTCAGGATGAAATATGGTCATTACAAGTTCACGACCCTACCTTTTGGACTAAAAAATACACCTGCAAAATTCATGAACTTGATGAATAATGTATTTAGGGACTGATTGGATAGGTTTGTGTTGGTCTTCTTGGATGATATTTTAATCTACTCCAAGAATGAAGAGGAAAATATTCAACATTTAGAGATTGTTCTTCAATGATTCAGAGAGCATGAGCTATATGGGAAACTCTCAAAGTGTACCCATTTTCAAAAAAAATTGTAGTATTTGGGTCGTGTAATTTCAGCTGATGGGATTGCAGTTGATCCCAAAAAAATAAATGCAGTGCTTGAGTGGCCAGTGCCTAAGAATGTGCCAGAAGTTAGAAGTTTTATGGGTCTGGAGCTGGGTATTATTGAAAGTTTGTTGCAAACTTTTCTAGAATATATTTTCCCATTACTTCATGTTGCAGAGGAAGGGAAATAATTTTGAATGGTCTGAGAAATTTCAAGCGACATTTAACCAATTCAAGGATAACTTGACTAAAACTCCAATACTGAAGGTACCAGATCCAGATGGTGGTTATATTGTCATCACAAATTCATCAAGTGAAGGGTTAGGTGGAGTGATGATGCAGGATGGATGAGTCATAGCCTATGAGTTAAGGAAGCTAAAGCCTTATGAGAAAAATTATGCTTCACATGATTTGGAATTATAAATAGCTATCCATGCATTACAAATGTGGAGACACTATCTGTTGGGGAAATATTTTGAACTAAAGACTGATCATCATAGTCTGAAGTATTTTTTTATCCAACCTAATATGAATGCACAACAAAGGATATGGTTGGAAATAATATCTGATTATGATTTTAACATAAACTATATCAAGGGAAAGGAAAATTGGGTTGCCAATGCCCTAATTCATAGGAGTCATATCTCCTCGATGATATTGATTCAAACTGATTTCAAGGGTGACAATTTTATGAACAAGTCAAGCAAGCACTCTTAGACAATCCACAAGATCCAAGGTATGAATGATTTCACTTTGAACCTAATGGTTTATTAAGGTTTAAGGGAAGGATCTATGCACCTGACTCTAAGGAATTAAGAAACTTGGTGTGGGAAGAAGTTCATACCACACCATATTTTGGACATCCTACGATGATTAAGTTGTTGGCTGATGTTAAGCCATTATATTTATGGAAGGGAATGAAAGGGTATGTTGCAATATTTGTAGCAAGTTGCTTAGAATATCAAAGAGTAAAGGAAAAACATCATCACCCTACAGGTCTTTTGTGTCCTCATGAAGTTCCAAAAAGTAAATGGAAAATCAATAGTATGGATTTTGTGCAATTTCTTCCAATGTCAAGGAATAAGCATAATGCCATTCCGGTAGTAGTGGATAATATTACAAATGTGGCTCATTTTATTCATGGGAATCTAAGCGATGGATCTCCAGTTATAGCTCAAAATTTTATTCAAGAGATATTTAGGTTACATGGAATTCCTGAAAAGATTATTTCATATAGGGATGCTAGTGTGACATCTAGATTTTGGAAAACTTTGTTTTCCTCACTTGGGACACAATTGAACATAAGTTCAACATATCATCCAAAAATAGATGGTCAAACTAAAAGTGTGAACCAAGTGTTGGAGGATCTACTAAGAATGTATTTCGAGGATCAACAATACAAGTGGGAGGAATGCCTACCTTTGGTTGAATTTGCATATAATAACTCTTATCATTATGTAATCAAGATGGCTTCATTTGAAGCATTGTATGGAAAAAATTGTTGAACTCCTATAAGTTGGGATAAGGTAGAGGATAGGATAAGCCTTGGGCCAGAAATTTTATCAAAAATGGAGGATCAAGTTGTTGTAATTTAGCAAAAGGCTAGCAGAAGCTAATGATAGGCAGAAAAGTTATGTAGATTCCAAACAGGTACCAAAACATTTCTTAGTAGGAGAGAAGGTTTTATTAAGAGTTAAACCTCACAAGAGTTCTATTAGGTTTTGAAATTCATCCAAACTAGCTCCATGTTATATAGGTCCTTTTGAGGTTCTTGATGAAGTTAACCTTGTTGCATATCGAATTTCTTTGCCACCAGCTCTTGCCAGGATGCACAATGTCTTTCATGTGTTATACCTTAAGAAGTACATACCAAGGGATAATCATGTTATTGATTGGACTGATTTATACGTACAAGACCAAGGAGTGGTAACAATCGAACCTCTTGAAGTGCCTGAGACATGTAAGCTTCACTTACATAATAGAGAGGTTCTACAATGCAAGGTCTAGTGGGATCAGTATGCAGAAGATTCTACCACTTGGGAGGACTATGCTGAGATGAAGCAAAAGTTTCCTCATGTTTTGCAAGATTTTGAAAGCTCCTGAAAACAATGTTGTTATTTTTTATGCTTTATGGATTTATTTTCATGTTTGATATTGAAAATCATCGAGGATGATGATTCACAAGGGGGGGAATATTTTACACCCCATTATTTTATTACCTATTTACTGTTACCTTGTTGGGTTAAAATGCTTTAATATATGATTGTGTTTTATATAAGTTTCTTAAAAATATGATAAATAAATGTGTAATTCAATATAATATTTTAATGTCTAGAAGATGAAAATATATGATGCATATGAATGTATTGTTATCAGCTCACTACTATTGTGATGTACTAAGTTGGATGCAGGAATAGATTTGAACCTCCAAAAGAGAGGGGGAGTATCACTCAGGAGAAGAACTTAGTTTTGTAACCCTTAATAAGTATAAATGAGCATACACACACTCACATCCTAGTTTGGTCTAGTTGAGTAAAGTTAGTTGGGAAATGGTAAGTAATATTCAGCTTTGGTTTGGGAATGTTTTGTATTGATTTATGGTTTTTATCTTTGAATGTTCTTGATTGAGAATATGTATTAAGTTTCTATGTTAAGTGAAAGTTATTTGTGTGTATTCATGTTCATATATTAGTCAATGGGTATATACATAGAATGTATATATGTATATATGTATATGTCTTTGATAACTCATACATGTGAATATACACATGCATGCATAAAATTAGGTAGATGTACTTACGTATATTCATGTACGGGTATATCATATGCATGGGAGTCTCGATTTGGACGAACAAAACATATATATGTATATATATACATATTTTGTATATATACAAAAATTGATAAATACGTGAATATATGTGTTTAAGTATGGATATTAAAATAGTTATATATATAATTACATTAATGTAAACGTATATACATATATATTAATATACAAATATATGAATATATATATATATAATTATTTGATTGGCAATTAATGTGTTTGATTTCATGTGGATATAAATATATATATATATATATCAATAATATATATTAATAACATATATATTATTAATATATATATTAATAATGTATATGTTATTAATATATATATTATTATTAATATTTATATTATTATCAATATTTATATTATTATTAATATTTATATTATTATTAATAAATATATTATTATTAATAAATTTATTATTATTAATAAATTTATTATTATTAATATATATATAATAATATATATATTATTAGTATATATATTTTTTGGTAGATTAATAGTTGGATGTGGCAAGCACCATATATTATATCGAAGAAAAATATTACAATTCTGAGTTCAAACAGATGCAAAAACCCAACTACATACCAAAATTGTTGTTTCCATCCAGTAACATCATTCCCACCCCCTACCAACATACAACCTGCCTTCCAAACTAGCTAAATATAACCAAAAAGCTTATAAACATGAACTAGCAGTAGCACAGGGTTTTGTCAGTACTTTATTCCCTTTCTTCCTTTCTTCTTCTTGGGGCCACAAAGTGTTGTGAAGATGGGGCTCGACACCTCTCTCTTAGAGTCGTGCTTCTCCTCCTCCTTACGCATCTACCTTGCATGGGTTGCATGAGCTTTTATCAGACACTCTAGCTTGCACTTTCGGTGAGCAAGTCCATTGGCAATGTCTTCTACATCTCAACCGTCCTCCTCCATCCAGTTCTCCCCCATGTTCGGTAACACAAGATCGACCAAGGAATCTTCATTGTTGTTGTCACTGTCCACCTCAAAACCTTCACAGGCCATGAAATAACCTAGCTCCTCATTCATCATGGGAGGAAGGAGGGTGGCCATGTTCAGTAATAAGTTGAGGTTCCTATCAATGTCCCCACCCTGCGCTTCCAAATCTTCAAGCTCGACCATGGAGAGGATTGGAAACTTCGGAATCGGCCTTGAGCCTCATATTTTAGACAGGTAGTAATGTTGAGGCACATGAATCCTCCCTTCTTCATCTACATTGTCCAGCACTGTGTCAATCTCTCCCAGATACATATGCCTGAATAATCTCTGACAAAGATTCTTCACCTTCAGCTTAACCATGCCTCTGTATAGTGCGAGAGCATGGAACATAGCTAGAATGTCAGTGTTAAACTGGTGTTTATGGTAAGTCCAGATGAACTCACGGCCCAAGACCTCCCTCACTGCATGAACCACCAACTTGTCTTTGACATAGAGGATCCCTCTAAATCTAATATCCATCACCTCGCCCTAGAAGGGCACCATTGTCGTGGTTGTTTCTAGGCACACAGTCATATCCATGTTGTCACTGCTTACTAGCTACTTCCACTAGGTGCTTCGGTAGTAACTTTCCAAACGTGACTCCCTCATGGCTGCCATCACCACTTATAGTTGTCTTCCACCTAACGAGCTATGTAATAAATGCTCATTTATTACACAAAAATTACCTTAAATGTAGACGTCTGACATTCTCCAGGTTGCTCTGCTAGAGGTGACATTCGCTTGATTTGAACATATCGCCAAAATATATTGAGGATTCCAACATGCCATATGTTATTGTTTTAGTTTTCCAATGATCCTCAGATGTATAGGCTGCAGTTCCCGAGGATGTGAGTCAGGTTATCAACCATCCCATCGGCTAGACTGATTTGATCTAGGCTTCACACAGGTCCAGTCCTTGAGGGACACGCCACTGCCACCAAGGAACTCTGTCTTGCCTCACCATCTCATACTGGCCAACTTATTTGGTGTCGACATGACCATTACCAGCCTCATCCACCACTCCTTTTTCCAACTTGTCTGCCACAGTATTCCCTTCACGATAGATATGGCTGATTTCAAATTCCTCGAAGAAATTGATGAGGCTCCTAATCGGAGGAAGCCATTTGCAAAGTAACTAGTTGGGTTGTAATTTATTTTGATGGAATTCATGGTTAGAAGCAAGTTGCCTTCCAAATGCAACTTCGATACTCCAATTGATTTTCCCAATTCCAGCCCACCCAGGGTAGCATGAAACTTTGTCGAGTTATTCATAGAATGACCAATGTGTTCTTTCTTTTTCCCTATTACCATACCCTCAGAGTTTCTTGCCACACAACCAATACCAGCTGCCCCTGGGTTGTCTTTAGAGGCACCATAAAAAAATTTCTTGGTCCACCTTGGTGTCAGCTTCTGCCACACCGTTTTCCTTCTGATTTCAACTTTCAGGATGACATCCATGACACTGATGATAGGACGTATGCACAGTCCTGGGAATTTGTTGGACAGTTCGATGTCCCTACTGAAGAAAATATTCTTTGGGAAACTTAACCTTTTGGATGCTACGTTGACCACCTCCACCACTACCCCAAACAAACGCCTCGCTATAACTTCTCTGCCCAAAGATTGCTCTTGAAAAAATTGCTTGTTCCTTTCTTTCCATAATTCCCAACAAACCACAGAGGGCACAATTTTCTAGATACAACTGAAGACACCTTTGTTGGTCTTTTTTGGCCAAGATTCAAACCAGTCCCAAAGGTTTTCTAATAATGGGGTTTGAAAACCCAAGAGCCCAAGAATGTGCTTCCAACAAAACTCAACATAGGGACACGTGAGTAGGAGGTGAGTCATTGATTTTTCCTGTTCTTTGCATAATATGCATCTATTGGGGTCCCTAAAGCCCAACTTTGTCAGCCTATCATGTGTTAGAATTTTATTTTGGGTGGCTAACCAAGTGAATACCCTAGCTTTGGACAAAAGGTTCTTCCCCCATAAGAGTGCATTTGGCCATATTTTCCCTGACTCCGCCCTTTCTTTGATCTTATAACCAATCTTGACTTTGTATTTGTCATCCACTGAAGCCCCCCACTTGAGGATATCATCCCCATCCCCAGCAAGAATCATCCTTTCTTTCATGATTGCTTGTAGGGCCTTTTTTTGGTCTTCGAAAGCATTAAGCTCGTCAAGGTTCTTCCAAGTCCAGTGTTGCACTCTGTTTTCCCAAACCTTCCTGCCATAATCACTAACCTTTGAACCCCAGACTCTAACTGTTTCTGCCTTGATTTCTGCCAAATGGGCCCTATCTCCCAGCTTGGGGAAACCATACCAAGAGTCACCCCAAAAGGAGGCACTATGTCCATTATGTGACATGCTTAGAGATGACATCTTTGCACTCACAGATGAAATTCCATATTGTTGATCCTTTTGGAGGGTTTAGTGTTCTGATTATACTTATCGGGTCATCTGAATCTAGGTACTTTCTTCTCAATAATCTCACCCACTAATGGTTGTTGGTGTACATTTTCCAAACCAGTTTAGCCCCCAATGCCTGGTTCATGATCCTAAATTACCTGATGCCAGCACCCACCACCACATGAGGTTTGCATACCTTGTCCCAAGAAAGAAGTGAAACCTTATTCGTACCGTCCGACCCATTCCAAAATAATTTGTGTTTGATTTGATTAAGTTGATCATAAATACTCTCAGGAATTTTTAGGCAGGGCATCGAATATATTGGAATAGCGGCCAAAATAGTTTTAACCATAAGGAGTCTTCCAGCTGAGGTAAGCCACTCGCCTTTCCATAATTCCATCTTCTTTTTTCAATTTTCTACCAGTGTGTCCCAAAATCTAGTTTGTCCCAAAATCCAATCTGATTGGCCTCGGTAAACAGGGGCATTCCTAGGAAATGCCTAAGGAGATTGGTCAATCTAACTCCCAATATCCTTGAGAGGACCCGTTGGGGGCTAGGTTGAATTTTTAGGAAGAAAACTTCTGATTTTATCCAATTAATGGCCTGTCTTGAAGCATTGTTGTAGTCATCCAACAAATCCTTAATCTTTCTATCCTCTGACCTTGTGGCTTGCTCAAACAGGATGGTTTCATCCATAAACTATTGGTGAGTGCTATCTCCAACCCCTGGGCTACCTCAATCCCCTCCAAGAGCCACCTTGCCTTGCTAGGCTAATTTTCCTCTCCAGAGCTTCTGCCCATGCTTGGCTTTTTTCCGAACCACCCATTCAATCTTCTATGTTTTTTTTTCCCTGGTTGACCGATCTATGTCTCATTTCCCAATTTGTATTGGCTTTGGTAGAATGATAGGGTCTCACCCACGAAGGACCTTGGCCTGCGAATCTCCTTGAGAAGTTTCCTCTTTATTCAAACGCAACCCCTGACCTATGTCTAGGTTGGTAATAGGGATGACATTTATCAACCCAAACTCCCTTTTCCAATACACACTGAGGTCTGTATATTTCTACATGGGCATCCTTTCTCGTGTTCCCATAGGTAGACCACCCATTGTTAATATTTTCTCTGAATGCTTCCAGGGGTACCGACCGCTCCAATTCATCACTCCACATTTTTTTACTTTGTTGCTCCTCTCCTGCTGGTCGATCCCATTGTTTGCCTCTCCCATCCTTCGGTGTATCATGCCTTTGTGCTCCAACCTTTGGCTCCTTTTGTGCATCGCTCCTCTGCCCTTCGCATTTTGGTGCCTCACACTCTTGCGCCATTTTTATTTATTTAATAATATATATATATATATATATTATATTATATGTAAAACTTTAAATGTGCTTTGAAATATACTATAGTGCATGAGAGATACTAAGTCTTAATGTCTTTAAACAACACATAAATTATTATGCATTGAATTATTGGCAAAGAGAATGAAATGAATCACGTTGTTGACTTTGTCGAACCTGCATTCACCAAATAGAGCGCATAAATATGAATTTTTGGCACCATATTCTGAGAAGTTTGAAAATATTAGAATTCTAAAATTACTGCTATAAACCAACACACAACATTGATGACACATGAGACTTGTTCTTTTACATGAGCTGGCTTAGATAGTCGACCTATATTGCAATAAGAAAACCTGTAGGTTGCATTTTTTGAGTTTAAATCATTATTGTCACAAAGATATGAGCGACTCATTCTTAACTAGTGTTTAAACAACCACCTCTCATTTCTTGAACCTAGTCGATGCATTTGGAATAAGAAGGTGGTAGATTTTGTAGCTTGTTTGTAGCATTAAGATGCTCAAATTTTACTATAAATAGAGGTATCCTCTCTATTATTTGTTACACTTTTCATTTCTGATTTCTTCATTGTTGTTATGGTGTATTTTTTTGTGTAATTGTATTTTGAGAGATTTTCTGAGGAAGAGAGTTGTTTTCAGGTTTTGCAATTGTTGAGAGTATTTGTGAGAGGCTAGAGTTTGGAGAGAGGTTGAACTTGGAAGGAGTAGAAAGCGGGCTTGTGGAAGTTGATCTAGGGAGAAATTAATATTAGTCAGAGCTTTAAATATAGGCATGTTGATTTCTATTCCTTTATTATTTTATGATCGAAACGTTATTTGTTTATGAATGCCTTTGTTTGGAAAAGATTGATTTAAATACGTTGTAAGTTGGCTTTTATGAACTTGGTTTGTTTCTTAGTTTGGAAAATCTTGCATGTTTCTAGTTTGAGTCTTGTTTTGGTGAAACCTTTTAATTGGGTTATTCTTATATACTCTATATTATAATTTATATGACTATGTTGCTACTTAAACTATACTTAGTTTGTGTATGTAGCATGAAGTGTGGGATGTGAAAATTTGTTATTGTCTTGATGTACTTTAAATGGAAATATCAGTATGAACATGGGTGGTTAACTTAGTTATTCTTGGGGTTAAATAATCCATGGGAAAAGGGTGTAACCTAGTTGGTCACTAGTATGTGTGCATGTATGGTTAGCTTGGTTATTCCCGGGGTTAGGATAATCCATGGAAAAGGGTGTAACCTAGTTAGTCAAGTTGTTATGTCATTACTTTCTTTTAAATGGAATGTATGTATAGAGTATAAATGGTAATTACCAAATTGAGCTAAGGGTGGGTGAGCATGTGACCTCCACTTGAAGTACTACTAGGTGATGAATACTTTCTCCAAAGAAGTGTAAGTACCTATTGTTTACACTATTAGTTTACTATGATCCTAGGTTTACATACTAGGATGGGAATGTAATACATGTAGGTTATAGCCACTATATGGAAGCTCTAGATATGTAGGACACAACACCATGCTCCTATAAGGCTATTAGTATGAAGTTACCAAACTAATCTATTCGTCAAAGGGTAGGGCCATCTTTCTAGTTAGGTAGATGTGCAGGGGAATATAGTAAGTTTGTGGCTAGTAGAAAAGTACTTGAGTTATGTTTTCCCTCATGCAATTGGCGGCCAAGATTTAAGGAAGTACATTTGGACCATTTGTATCTCTATTTCAGTAAGCTCTTTGACGCTATGTATGTAATCATGTATCTATCTCTACATAAATTGTAAATGTGAAATGTTATCATGAAATTATGTAATATGAAATCATTACTTGGGTTTTTGTAATGTTTCATTATAATACAATGGGAAATTTTGGAATGGGGTTATTTCAAATGTGCATATTGTTATTAAATTAGAAAAGAAATTTTTTATTGCTAAGTGTTGGCTTCTTAGACTATTCACTTGTGGGTAAAACATAGTAAAAAAAATTGGTTAGAAGAATAGGCATGTTACAAAGAAGACACAATAACAAGCCTATATTTATTCAATAAAGGGTGTGTTAACTTAATGTGGGCCCACACAATAAAATAACTTCAAGTGAATGGATAGCTAGGGTATACAAAGGTCATGTAATGCCTCTACACCCCTTGCCTCGAAAGGACAAGGCACAATCAAGGAATCAATATTATATCAACATAGGAAGTACATGGTGAGTGCCTTCAAGCATGATATTGTACCTTACACCATAATTTAGCAATGACCAAAAGGTCCTAAACTAGGCTATACAAGGCTTATCTAGGGGTATCATCCAAATACCACAAGGGTACATGAGGCCTAATCCATGAATTTGAAAGTGAAAAAAATTCAAATAGCTGGGAGAAGAGGGTAACCCACCCTTTTCCTTCACTTACCTAAGGTATAAAGTTATTGGGGGCTTAACTTGAATGATAAAAAACAACTTCTAAGAGGCATATATTTTTATTCACCCCTTGCTATTTATACTTCATTGGAATGCTGGAGTTGAGGTCATCCCTTGGGGTGATGAAATCCCCAAGCATCCTCCCTAGAAATAAAACAATACAATACTTATTTTTGATCCTCAAGATCACCCTAAGGTGCGAGAAGAGAGCATACATAAGTGTGCTTGGGGTTCAAAATACACTTGTTAATTATTATCCCAAATTGAAATGTTAAGTTTTAAACCAATTTCAACGTGAGAAAACAAAAAGAAGACAAAGCATATAGAAAAGGAAAAGGTTTATAATCAATTTCCTCAACCAAACGTCCTGCAAAAACCACTTGAGTTAGTATTTTACAAGATTTGAAGTCTTGAAATCATGAAAAACCTGCACAAATTAAGTTAGTTAAAAATAAAAAATAGTAAGTCCTATAGGAAAATAAACTAGAAAAAAATGGATTTTTTGATATGTTTACAAAAATCACTGAAAATGAAAAAAATGCCAAAAGTTATGACCAAATGAAGTTTGAAAATGAAATCCTGAGTTTGAATGAATATACTTGAATTATAGACGATTTAGATATCAACATTTTTACAACAAAAAATCTTCCAAAGGGCTCGAGGATTTGGAACTTTTTGTGCAATTGTAAAGAAGTCGTACTAGAGCACTTGACTTGGGAAACAAAGGATGGTGGATCAGATCTCTTTTGGGAAGATTCATGGGGGGGCTGTCCAAAACTATCCATAAGAGGGGATTTAGATAAAATCAAAGAAGTATCAAAGAGAGAATGGGGTATTCATGTAAAATACTACCTAATTGTTTCTACTAATAATGGTTGCTTGGGATTCTCATGGAAAGATACCAGAACCCTTGGTTTGGAGGAGGGACTAGCCTCAATCTATGAGCAGGTGGTCAAAAATAAGATAGTAATTCTAAGACATGGAAAAGACAGATTGAGATGGCAAGAATCACCAACTGGGGAGTATTATATGTGTGAAGGATACAAGTTGTTGGTTAAAGATCAACAAAAGGAAGCAAGGTTGCCCAATGATCTTTGTTGGAACAATGATTGCCTACCCAAGGCAGGCATTTTTTCATGGGCTACAATACAGGGCAAAGTGTTGACTGCTAATAGGTTTCA
Source organism: Sequoiadendron giganteum (assembly GCA_007115665.2). Classification (NCBI taxonomy): domain Eukaryota; kingdom Viridiplantae; phylum Streptophyta; class Pinopsida; order Cupressales; family Cupressaceae; genus Sequoiadendron; species Sequoiadendron giganteum. The sequence goes on along the minus strand of CM021105.1, from coordinate 518,027,536 downwards.
AAGAATGGGTTTTTCTGGTCCCTCAAGGTGCACACTGTCTAAGCAGGTGGAAGAAAGTGGTGACCACATTTTCCTTAAGTGTGTCTTTTGAAAAAGATGTTGGTAATGGCTTCACGAAAAACTCCAATGGAGCTCCCCTATGCAAGATAGTGTGCTGGAAGTATGCAAAGGCTAGTCGAGATCCAAAAAGGGGTCAATGTTTACAAATTTATGGTGGACAAGTCCTTCCCTAAAGATATGGGAAATATGAAAAGAACGGAACCACCGCATTTTTTCAAGACAAGGAGATGCCTATCACCTCCTTCCTAAACAAAGTCTAGGCAAGCATTGTGGAGGTGGTCAAAACAAGAGGGTTTGAAAAAGCAATCAAAATTCATAGCCTGGGATGTTGATATGAGAAATAAGTGGAATGGACTCAAAATACCAACATTTATAGGGGAAGGAGGGACAAGAACAAAAAAGGACAAGACAAATGTGAAATAGGAACCCCTAGATTTTGAATGGTATAAGCTTAAATTTGATAGCGTAACGTGTGGAAATCTTGGTATCTCTAGGGTTGGGTATGTGATTAGGGATTGGAGTGGGAGAGTGGTTGGAAAACTGGAAAAGCCACTGGCTATTGGTACTAATAATGTTGTCAAGATGCAAGAAACAATACTAGGATTGAAACTATATTTAGATCTATAGATAAAAAAGGTGGTTGTGGAAGGAGATTCGCCATTAATTATCAATACCCTATGCACAAAATAAATGCCCGATTGGAAATTGAGGGAATTACTAGACCAAGCCATAAGTATCGTCAAAATATTTGACAACTATACAGTGAACCAAATTCTATGGGAAGGAAACACATAAGCAAATGCCTTGTCGAATGAAGGAGAAAATGGACAAAATTTAAAACAGATTTGTTTGGTAGAACCAGACATTGCATAAAATAGGAGTTAACAATTTTATAGGAAGAATGGAAGTGGTCTTCATTCTAGTATTAAGGAGAAAAATGGTTTCTAGGGTTTTTTTGGATGTGATGGGGTGGACAGGTCCTCATGGTTACCCTGCAGAGTGTGGTTGTATTAAAAAATGGCACTTCGAGAGAAATAATAGGGTAGTCTCTTTGGCTTCTCTCAAGGATAAAAGGTTGTCTCTTTGTCAAAAATGTGAACAATAAAGTGGTACATTCAATAAAATTTGGCCAAGATTGGAAAAGATATTAGCATAAAGTCATGATTAGTGGGAAATTTCTAGTCTCAAAAAACATCTCAAGCACAAAGGAGGAATAGTCTGTAACAACGCCATGAACATTGATGTGACTCCTATCTACCCCTTGGCCACTTGGCAATAGTCAACTTTCAAAGGGATGATTATGATCCAATGGCATGAATTATTGAAGATATAAAGCTAATCTTAGGTGAGGGGTTTATTTATTTTGATGAATTTCACAGAGTGAACTCAGACGATGCATCGAGTTGTGTGGAAAGTCTATTGGATTTGCATGTTTTAAAAGGGATGGAGTAATATATGACATTAATAATTTTCAAGAGGAAGTGGCTTATAAGTTTGGAGGATGTGGTGGCTTCGGCAATGGTGGGCATGGGTATTCCTCGCCCTGGTGTGTTGCAACTACTTTGGGTCCCTGGTTGTATCCTCAAGCATCTATCGTTCCTACTCGACGTCTAAGGTGAGGATCTATGTTGGCACCATTCCAAACTATTGCAAGGTGCCACATTTCTTAAGCACTTTCTAGGCTATGTGCCTTTAGGCAAGTACGAATGGATAGTGGATTTATTGGGATTCCTTCATATGGAATTCTTGGTCCCTGATTGAACTCTCTCTAATAGAATAGAAGCATAGAAAGGAATATTAAGTTTGGATTGATTATATATGATCATCGAAGGTTTTATGGGAAATAATCGAAGGGTTCCACTAAAGGGTACACTTTGGAGTTAGCACGAGATTAAGTATGAGATTGGTAGTTCCAAATCTTGGGTAAATGGTTGTTGATGCAGAAATAAGAATTTTTTTGAGGGTGTGCTAGGGCTCGTGAAGGTTTTCGGAAATCATGAACAAAGGATGAAGCAAAGTCTTTCAATTTTTTTTATCAATATACACTGCTAATTTTGTTGTTGTATGCTCTATTTTGAGCTCGGGGAGGGAATTAGGGCATATTTTGGTGCATTTGGCTTGTAGGCCACACTCACCTAGGGCTTGGGGAAAGGAGCATATTAAGACTATTCGATGTAATTATCTTTTCATAATTAATACAATGCCTCTTATGAATAAAAAAATAACTAATAGTAATATCATTTAATAATATAACATAGTATCACAATATAATAATGTTAGAAAATGGATTGGCCCCTGATAAATATGCCTGTAATAAATGACTCTCTTGCTTGATACACACTAATACTAGTTCGCTAACAGCTTTGGAAAGGCCACAATTGTATTTGTGGCTTTCCTATGAATTGAGAGGTAAAACTCCCTCATATGATTTAAATAAGAAATGAACGTGCTTTTAACCAAAAATCAATAAATGAAACAAACATTAACCCATAAAAATGTGGCTAATGCAAAATAAATTCTAAGAGATCATCAGTCGACCAACTCACATACTGTACCTAACTAATGATGAAAGCTAATGTAAACATCAATGAGAGATTTCATAATTGTAATAAATGAAGTAAATTTAGTTGAATTGATTTCACATAGAAAATGTATTTTATTTACGCACATGACTCACAGGTCAGTATGATAAACATTACATTTAACTTACAACTCACAGATTGAAAGTTATTGCAATCAAAAATTAAATGAACTAAAGCAAATCCAAAATGTTCCTCCCTTGACTACAACATAGTGTATTCTCTAGGAATCAGAACCCTATTGAATGGTTGTTTACCCAGATATAGGGGTTGCATTTCTCTTGTGACAATTACCAATTCATTGTGCTAACACTTTCTTTTTTCCTAATTTTCCATCTTGGAAATCAATGGCCAAGAAATAATAAATGCTAGAATGATTACATCACTAATGATAAGACCTTAAGTGATTTCTGAGCATTTCTTGATTAAATTCTTGCCTCATGGCCATTAATTCTTGAGCGGTTTGCATGCTTTGCAAATCAAGAATTAAATAATCGTCACAATGGTGAAATTGAAACACACATGCAAGATATCTAGCAAGATGATCAATTGGGAATATATCTTAAATTCTTGCCATATCAACAATTAATCCCAGTCGTATTGCCATCCTATCATCTTGATCATTCTTCGCTCAAATGTCTCGACAACCTTCTATAAATTCAATAGGAACTACCTCACTTCACCAACCACCAGTGTCAAACATGGCAAGTGCTCAAAGCGATGGAGTGTCCATGAATGAATTCATTATCATTGAAGAAATCGAATGTAGCCCTCTTTAAAGGTGTTTGTTTGAATAGTTGAAAGAGGTCTTCATAGTTGATAATGAGGTTGAAGAAGAGGTGTTGTGTAAAATACTGAGAGAGATATTCAGGTACATGTGCACAACATAATTCTCTTAGAGAATTGTGTGTACATTATAATCTGCACCTCTAAGCATCGTGATTGGCAGATGAGGGAAGCAAAGCGATTGATCTAACCAAAATTTCTCCACTTAGTGAATGTAGCTATTATTAGAATCAACAATTATTTATGGAATATACTAGTGGGTGATGCTATTTGTATTGCAATTTTAGCCTAAAACAAAGTCATTGAAGAAGCAGTGACCCTCCTGCATGTAGGGCTGGTGAGGAACAATATGGGGTTGTTTTCCCAATTTCTGCAGTCTCATGAGAACCTACTTTCACCTGCCCAAATAGAGAACCTCCAAGTGGTGGTAGAATTGATCTATCTGTTGATGTTCACCCTTTGTTCATGAAGGAATTATCATTTTAATACTATCTAGCTTCCCCTTTTTGTAATCGACATAAAATTTTGTATTTCCACCAGTAAATATATATATGTAATAAAATACATTGCTTTATATCTTTGGTGTCACTTTTCCCTTTATGAGAAATTTTGTTTAATTTGTTGTATCTGAATGGAGTCTCTTTTATTCATTTTCACACAAGTATCCTTTTGTTCATTTGAAATGCACCCCAATAAAACAATTGTATTACAGCTTCTTTGATTCCTTAGAAATTGTGCTTCGGTGATAATGTGGGGAGTTCACAAATCTAGGCAAATAACCATCATAGTTATAGAAGCCACTTCAATTCCCACCTTGCTTTGAAAGACTTTGAAAAATATCATTGACAGTCTTTTCAACAAATTCATGAACCTTGGGTACAAACCTCTAACCTTTACAAGAATGACTTAGAATATGCAGTAAGTTACAAAAAAACCCCAAAACACTACTAGGCTTAAGAAAACAGAGGAGTAAAGGAATTGGGCGACAAAATGGGAAGTTAGGCGAACCAATGAAAATACCATCCAGGTTAGGAAATTTTACTAAAACACCGCCCAACCTAAGAATTAATCCATATTTTGACGTGGGGGTGTCAATTTTTGAAAGGGGCCCAAAATCTAAGTAACAACTTATGATCCTTTTAAAATGTCAAATCATAATGTGAGATGCTAGATAAAAACTAATAATGCAACAAGAGGAAACAACAAGATAAAAGGGCACCTCAATGATTAGCCTAAGAAAATGGATAACATGAAAGCAAGACAAAAAAATTGATTGTTGTTTGTTATACCTTCTATGTTGTTTTTTCCTTGGTTGGCCCTTGATCTTAAAGAGTTGTGTGCTCCTTTGATGACAAGCTATGTTGAATATGCAAAATGATATGCAAAGTGGATGAGGATGTGATGATTATGAGATGAGATTTCAAATGGCAAATTGACAAGAGTTTGGTAGAAAAAGACTTGATCTCTAAAATGGGAGAAATGAGGGGGTATTTATAGGATAATTGGAATTCTCTAGAGAATTTAACGGTTGAGATTGATCCACCAAGATCAAGGTGAAGGGCTATGGTAAGTTGAGGACTCACAAGCCCTCATATCTTGACATGTGGAATGTGAGATGTCTTAGGGTGGAGTGATGTGGAAATGAGATGGAGGAGAAGGACAAGAGGTGGAAGAGAAGTACATGAGGTGGATGAAGGACAAGTACCTTTGAGGTACCTTGAGGGATGAGAATATTTCCTCAAAAAAGAAACTTCTTGTCCCCAAATGAGGATGAAAGAGACTTTTGATAGATTTTAGAATTCCTCAAAAATCTCCATGGGAAAAGGGGAAGTGGTTGGAAGAATAAATGCAAATTAAAAATTTACATTCATTGGAGAGTTTATTGGGTAAAATAAGGTCTCCAAAAAGCTGGAGATTTATCACATGTGGGTGATGTGACAAGTCCAAGGTTCTAAAAGTCCTTGGCACATGTAAAGTGACAAGTCAAGCCTTCTAGAATCTTGCATGGGGGATGAGGAAGACCTTGGAAAGACAAAAGTGAATTAAAATTTCACATGGGGAAGAAAGGAACCTTGGGAAAATAAATGTGAATTAAAAATTCACATGGGGAAGAGAGTCCAGGCTAAAAATGGTAAGTGGGAAGACTGACTAGAAAAGGTAAGCTAAATGTGGCTAATGATTCTAATTAAGGTTGTGCAAACACAAAATTAGGATAATTAATAAGAGATTAGAGGCAAGTGGGAGATTATGGAGGATGTGACACTTAATCAAGATTAAGTGGTGCACATCCTAATCATAGATTAATTAATTTAATCTGGATTAAAAGAGGGTTATGGAGAATGTGACAAGGAGAGAGAAAAGGGGGAATTAAAATTTGATTTTAATCCAAATGGGTTAAAAGACTAAATTAAATAATTTGTCATATTTATTTAATTTAGAGAAAAAAAGGGATAGGGTAAAGTATTTAATTTATTTAATTACATACTTTAGGAACTTTAGGCAGAAAATGAAATAATGATTAAATAAATTATTTAATCACTATTAATGAAATAGATAAATAGACTGGACGATTTTGATCATATGGAAGTGATCAAATTTGGATGTCTACATTTTTCCCCTTTTCGAAGTACCGTTAGAATAACCGTGCTTCAAAGAAAAGAAAGTGCAGATGACTCTATAAAGGAAGTAATCAGAAGATGATGCCCCAGTGTGGGGAGGAGGACTTGAGCTATCCGAATTAGCAAAGTAATGGATGAGGATGCCCCAATCTTGGAAGGGATTGACTATGGCAAGGAAAATTGGTAAATGTGAAGGGTATGCCCCCTCGAGAGGGTGACGGGGGAAAAAGAAGGGTCTCGGGCAATATCTCGATAAGAAGAAATAGATGGTATGGTTGGAAAGAGAGAAAAAAATTAGGCAAGTTTGTCGTTTGAATGAAGTTAATCAGACAAACGGGGTGCAAATGGCGGCCCTGGGAAGTGAAGGGATTAATTAGAGGAAATAAAAGGGTAAATAAAAGGTAAAAATACCTTTTAAAAGTGAATATAAGGTAATTTTGAAAATTACCTCACCTCATTTGCATTGTAGAGTTGAGAGAAGAGGAGAGAGAGCAAGCAGACGAGGAGTGAAGATGTCAGGAGATAATGACACCGAGATCGTCCACCGGATAGACGAAATTCGATGGTCCTACACACAGTAGGATGCGCCCCATCAGGTAGGCAACAAAACCCCATATGCATTATTTTTAAAATTTTAACGTATTTTTAGACGTTTGATCAAAAATGTAAAACATGGGTTTTGTGGGCGAGAAAAAATTAGAAAATGGGTAAAAAAAAAAAATTGAAAATTTGAAAAAAATGAAAGTTTTTGGAGGAAAAGGAAATTCTGCCATCGAGGGGCATATACGCCCCAGGCTCGGGGCGGGTCCACCCCGGGATTGGGCGAATCCGCCCCAGTCGGGGGCGGGTCCGCCCCGCGACGGGGCGAGTCCGCCCTGCTGCAGGGGCGGGCCCACCCCACGATGGGGAGGACAGGCATCGTTGTGGTGGGCCAAGTCTACCCCGGGCAGGGGTGGGTCTACCCCACTACGGGGTAGATAGGTGTCACTGCGTCTAGCGGCAACACCAACCGCGGCGCTGCCACCTGGGTTGGCGGGGCCACTTCGACGACGCGGCCAAGCGGCGGGGTTGCCTCAGCCCAGGGCGAATCTGCCTCGCTACAGGGGGCAGGTCCATCCCGCCAAACTGAGGGCGAGACCACCCCGGTCGGGAGGAAAAGAGGGAGGGGAAAAAAGAAGAAAAATAGAGAGAGAGAAAAAGAGAGAGAGAGAGAGAGAAAAAAAAGAAAGGCATGGTAGGAAGAGGATTTTAGACGAAATTTTTTGATAAGGGGAATGAAATTTTTGCAAGATTTTGGTAGATTACGGACTTACGAGCGGAAGCTAGAGGCACTGGCGGCGATGATTGAGGCGATGACCAGGGCGGATCACGCAACTCTGGAGCAAGCGGGGTTACTGCACTTAGTGCAATTTCCTAAGATGAGGGCACATCGAGTGATGTTGACAGCCTTGATAGAGCGATGGAGCTCAGCTATGTCGATGTTTCATTTGCTAACAAGAGAGATGATAGTGACATTGGAGGATGTGTGGTGGATCCTAAGGTTACCGATAGTGGGTCGGTTAGTGAGTGAGGAGGTGTCGAGAGGAGCACAGTTAGATAAGACCATTCTAGTGCTATTTGGGCGAGATGACTTGCTGATACAGAGGGGGATGTTAGATGTAGATACATGCCTATCCCTGGGGGTGCCGGCATTACCACTTTTTCTATGTTACCTGATCAGCGGGATTCTATTACCGGACCGAAGTAGGCGATTATGCAGCCTACGGTATATGGAGGTGATTCAACATATTATCGAGTGGCGGGAGGGGCAGTTTTCCTGGAGGTCATGTGTATTGGCCCAGTTATACTGGGACATGCACGTGATTTGTTATCGAGGGATGCAGAGCGTGATGCATAGCACGCTATTGCAGCTGTGGGGGTGGGAGCACATCGCGGTGACGAGACCCATAGTGATCAGGAGAGGAGACTTGGATGATAGAGAGCCAGTGGCTTGGTAGTTTGGGGTAGCCAGGGGCTGCATCTTACGGTATGAGACGCAGAGAGAGATGGATCGCTGGAGGACAGTGTTTGATGAGTTACGGAAGGAGCACATTGTATGGCGGCCATACATGTATCAACGGTTTAGAGGATGGAGGACCGAGGAAGAGAGACATCGAGGATTCTTTAGATGCAGATGTTTCCTGATTGGGAGCCTGGGGCACATAGTGGAGATGGATCATCCAGACAGAGTGATGAGGCAGTTTGGACTCATGCAGGACATTCTAGGAGCACGTCGACTATGTTTCCTCGGCTTACCAGAGAGGTACCCTGGGGGGCGACGTTGGCTAGAGGCATGAGGGAGATGTGGGTGATGGCAGGTGGGACGCCCTATCCCGGGAGGTGGGAGGGTCCAGAGGATGCTAAGTGACAGATCGGTATAATCGGTGGTTTCACAACCACCGATGGGAGAGGGTTACATTGGAGGTGCCTATTGTGGGAGCCGCAGAGGGGGGGCCAAAGGATAAGTAGGAGGGGGGGCAGGAGGATGAGGGACATCAGAGTGGTGGTGCGGAGGAGACAAAGGGGGCGATGGACCTAGAGTAGGGTGGTCATGAGAATGAGGGACATCAGAGGGGTGGTGTGGAGGAGGGTGTCGTTGGAGATCAGCCGGCGAGGAGGGGTAGAGTCAGGAGGAGTCAACATCTGAGGAGGGCTAGGAGAGCTATGGTAGAGAAGATGGAGGCAGGAGGAGCTGGTGGTGGGGGGAGGAGATAGAGGTAGTGAGATTGGGGAGCGAGTCAAAGGTGGAGATGCTTCAGGTGGTGGAGGGGAGGGAGGTGCAGATAGGGATTGGCGGTAGAATATGATGGAGGTGGGTGCAGGTGAGAGCCCTAGAGCCACAGGAGGAGGCAAGGGCTAGAGAGTCGCAGGAGGATGTGAGGGTCTAAGATCCTCAGGAGGGAGTAGAGAGGGCGACAGATGTCAGAGGACATCCCAGGGAGAGGCCCAAGAGTAGTCGACAGAGGAGAGTCTAGCCCGTTGAGCAGGAGCTGAGGAGATTGATAAGAGTGGGGAGGAGAGGACAGTTGCAGAGGATTCGGTTGATGAGCCGGTGTAGGAGGAGAGAGAGAGGGGGAGGCGATAAACCTAGATGTACAGGTGGTGGAGCCTTTAGCCATAGTACCAACAACTGCAGTGGATGATCCGGTGATGTTACTGAGAGGGGCCCAGGCGAGGATATGCGTGTTAGAGGAGGAGTTGAGGAGGGCGGAGGCGGAGGTGCAGAGGGTGAAGGAGACAGAGATGATAGTGTTTGAGTGGGTTGTGGGTCAGCTGATGACAAATATACAGGTGGTTGAGAGAGAGAGGGATGAGGTGTGAGTAGGGATGGAGAGAGTACGGGGGGAGCTGGCTCGGGTGACATGGGACCGAGATAGGCTAGAGGCAGCGATGATAGTTGCTCAGATGCGAGGTCAGCCGGAGTCAGTAGGAGGGGGGAGATGGAGACACTGAAACTTCATGTGGTAGGATTTCTAGAGGAGAGGATAACACTGCAGGAGAGGGTATCCATGATAGAGGCATCTGTAACGGAGATGAGGACAAGACTTGAGGCCACATAGGTCGGATTAGAGATAGTGCAGTGGGAGAGAGAGAGAGTGCAGGGCAGTGTTGGCACTGAGGGAAGAAGGGGCCGATTAATAAGAATGCAGTCACGGTACTATATAGGGGAAGGGATAGTTTATTGAGATAGGTCAGGATCTGCGGTTACGGAGACTTCAATGATTAGGTGAAAACTGAAGAAACGTTGAAAGAGAGAATACTGTGAGAGGGCAAAGCACGCTCGAGGGCAAGAGTGATGGGCGATTACTAGAGACTATATTGAAGCTGAAGAGGGAGGAATCGCGGAAGCGAACATCGACTTCTGCTGTAGAAACGGGGAAACATAGTAGGAGGCGATGGGCCATGGCGAAGGCTGGGATAGAATGAGCATGGCAGAATGCCACTTTCGATTCGAGTTGGGTAGAAGGCAGTATATGCACGAGGTGAAATCTTGGAGGGTGCATGTATGGCGTGCAAATCTGGCCTGACGTACAACATATGACAGAGTGAATTTCATAGATGTGACATTGTCCCAGTCTTTAGGGACATGGACCAGGGGGTATAGTGATTTACAGTCAACTCCTTCTCGGTTTGGGACCCCAGGGCGTGAGTCTCCTCAAACAGGAGGCATGAGAGTAGGAGCGATGGGCCATGAGCAGAGAGCGGGATAGGTACAGGCATGAGCAGAATGCCACTCGATTCCAGGTTGGGTAGAGAGACGAGTATATGCACGAGGTGGCGTACTGGAGGGGTGCATATGAGCAGGCAGTGCCAAATCTGGCACAGCGTACAACGCAATATGTTAGGCAGATTTCATAGATGTCAGCATTGTCCCAGTCTTTAGGGACATGGACCAGGGGGTATAGTGATTTACAGTCAACTCCTTCTCGGTTTGGGACCCCAGGGCGTGAGTCTCCTCAGGAGTTGGGTGTGGGTAGCTCAAGACAGGCAAAGGACATGTGACAGGATACAGGTGCTTTTGGCAGGTACCAGATGGTGGTGTAGTGCATATTTTTAGATGATGCACCTTATTTTGAGCATGATATGGAGGTGATTATGTGGTGACTATATTTTGGATATGGACATTGTATTATTGTGATGATGATATGTGATGATCCCCATTGATATTATGCCACACATTTTGGTGATGCATATGGTGTTTTATTGATGTTCCTATGATAGCTGATGTATGTTATGCATATGTATATGATGTTTTATTGTTAATATGGATTTTGTGTTATGATGTGAATGTTTTACTTATGCATGTGTGATTATGGATAATGTTAATGATTTATGAATGGTAATGCAATTGTATTAATGATGTAAGTAATATGGGCCTATTAATGATGTATAGGTGGATATGGAAATGTATGGATGAATGATCATAATGAAGTGAATGAACCAACATGAATTAATGCAATATGGATAAATGAACTTAATGTAAATGGATACATGAATTTAATGAATTGATGCAATATGGATAAATGAATGGATGTAAATGGATAAATGAACTTAATGAATTGATGAAATATGGATGAATGAATGGATGTAAATGGATAAATGAATTTAATGATTGATGCAATATGGATAAATGAATGGATGTAAATGGATAAATGAACTTAATGAATTGATACAATATGGATGAATAAATGGATGTAAATGGATTAATGAACTTAATGATTGATGCGATATGGATAAATGAATGGATGTAAATGGATAAATGAACTTAATGAATTGATGCAATATGGATGAATGAAATTAATGATTGATGCGATATGGATGTAAATGGATAAATGAACTTAATGATTGTAGACATAAGTATCAATGGGTAGGTGATATGCGTAGGCTGTGTGGAGCGCAGTACTTGTCAAAGACCGTAAGGATCCCAAGAAGAAAAGTTAGTAAGAGGGAATGAGAGTTTGCACAACCCGAAATCATGAGTCATAGATGTAGGAGCAAGATAGGATGAAGGGAGGATATGTAATGAGATGAAATGCCACATGAATGCAATTTGCCATCTTTTAGAGCACTGATTTTTGCTATAGCATAAGACATCGGGCGTCAAGGTATGTAAACCAAGACGAATTAATGTCTAATGCATAAAACAAACATAACAAACAAGAAGGATATCCCAATACCCCAAAGTCATGATGACTTTGGTCGGGCCAGGTATTGGAATAACCACAAGCACAAAGGGATGCCCCCACATAACGCAGGATCCAAAAGGAATCCTGGTGGGTACCACGTGGGGCATCCCAGCAGACAGCAACAATAGTCAAGAGATGTCCCTATGTTAACTAGGCAAAACACACCACAATATGAATGATCATGGCGATCTTGACTAGTGATTATAGGGCGTTCAAATGATAAACAAAGTCCAAAAGTACCAAAAGATCGTAATCAATTACAAGCGTCCTTTGCCATAAGATCCCAAGGATGAAGGGGGTTGATGTGGTCTATTACGAAGGATGCATCCTGTTAAGACCGATGATGGATACTAAGCTAAAGTGACCTAGATGATGCAGGATGATTGTCATTGGGCAGATTTCTTGATACGAGGAGATCTTGTTTGTGAAGAATCAGTGATGATAGGGACATACTTGACAACAAGACAACAAGGGGACGAGACACAATCTAAAGACCTGGGGGCTTGAGGGCTGATAAAAAGATCAACCTTGCCTACGTGAAAGCACAGAGCCCTCATAGTTCAGGAAAAGACCATGATAAAAGAGCGAAAAGTGGACCGATGGATGACCAAGACACACACAAGCCCCGGGGGTAGATCAAAAGATCAATCTTGCCTACGTGCAAGTGCAGGGGCAACGTAGTTCGGACATGACAAAAGATCGAGGATGGAAAAGATCGAAAAGTGGACCATGAGGATAGACGATGAAAGACAACATTCCTCGGGGGCCGATCCAAAGATTAGCCTTGCCTACGTGCAAGCGCAGAGGCATCGTAGTTCAAGAGGAGATGATAAAAGTGGAAAGAGGGTGATGACGATAGATGATGGAGGACAATGGTCAAACGAACTGACCGCAAAATAAGACAAGGAGAAGCCTTGGGGGTAGATCAAAAGATCAACCTTGCCTACATGCAAGCACAGGGGCAACATAGTTCACAATGAGACCTAGATGGAGACGAACACGAAGAGTGAGCCTAAATGAAGATAAACACAACAATGAGGTGACACAAGCTCATATTAGGATAATAAGCTTAGGATTTCAGATAGCGAATGATGGTCATCCAATGCTCAACTAGAATATACCAAGTGACGATGTGATGCAAGTGGATCAGAGGATATGGGGATTGAGGAATCAGCGGATAAGGCATAAAGTAACTAGGATGCGAGGTAGATAATGATTAAGCCCTATACGAGAGGCACCTGTTTCCAGGTTTTCACCAATCGTACGTATCTAAGGTGCCATGTAGGGGTGGTTTTCACCATAGGACAAATTATTTCTCTTTACTATTTTTGGATTTTTGGATTTTTTTAATTTTTTTTGTATTTTTGACTTTTACCAAGAAGGAACCCTAATTGACCTAAGTGTAGAATTTCTTTAGGTGCATGATGTTGATGCGTTCCACCAAGGGCTCACCTTCAGGGGTGGAGAGCCTGTAGGTGCTAGAACCATACTTCATGGTGATGACATAAGGGCCCAACCAATTTGCTTCAAACTTACCCTTTTTCTCTCGATCTTGTTGATTCTGCCGATTCTCTTTTAGGACCAAATCACCAACATTGAATTGGCGAGGGAAAAATTTCTTATTGTAGCTCCTTTTCAGTCGGTGTTGATAAGCTTGCAAATGGTTATAAGCTTTGACCCATTTTTCATCCAACAATTCCAAATGTGCCAAGCGTGCCACTTGAGTGTCTTTGTCAGTGATGAGATTCTTGAGGGAGATGCGGAGTGAAGGTATTTCAACTTCGATTGGCAAGATGGCTTCAGTGCCATACACAAGAGAATATGGAATAGCTCTGGTAGGGGTGCGGATGGATGTACGGTAGGCCCAAAGAGTAGGATGGATATGGAGGTGCCAATCACGGCCAGTGCTATTGACCATCTTCTTAATGATTTTGATCAATGTTTTGTTTGTTGCTTCTACCTGTCCATTACCTTGGGGATAATAGGGAGTGGACCAATGATGTTGGATATGATATGTGTCACAAAGGAGTTTCATACACTTATTTTTGAATGGTTTTTCGTTGTTGGTGATGATGGCGGAGGGGATACCATACCTACAGATGATATGGTAGAGGATGAACTTAGAGATCTGAACACCAATGATTTAAGTGAGTGGAATGGCTTTCACCCACCTAGTGAAGTATTCAGTGGTTGTGATGATAAAGGTGTGACCATCAGAAGATGGAGGGTAGATCTTACCAATCAAGTTGAAACCCCATTGTGAAAACGGCCAAGGTGTCGTTATAGGTTGGAGCTCTTGTGCTGGAGCGTGAATCAGATCTACATGTTGTTGACACGGAAGACACTTTTTGACATACTCACAAGCATATTGTTCCATTGTGAGCTTGTAATATCCTACTCTGAGAATCTGTTTGGCTAGGGCCATACCATTAGAATGGGCCCCACAAATACCACTATGCACTTCTATTAATGTTGTGCAGGCTTTAGTTTCGTCTAAACAATGGAGGAGAGTTCCATCATACCCACGTCGATAAAGTGTATCACCGATAATGGTGTAGTGGGTCGTGCATTGGATAAATGATTTATGTTGGTTTCTCGTGAGGTTAGGCAGGAGGGTGTGGTCATGAATGTGGGTGTAAATGTCATGGTACCAAGGGGATTTGGGACCTACAATAGCACACACCATGTCACTCTTAGGAATATCATATGCTGGGATTAGGAGTTTCTCAACTAGAAACTGAAAATTTGTGCAATCTTTTGGCATGTCGAGGGGAGAACCAATGGTAGCCATAGCATCTGCTGCCTTATTCTGGAGTCTCGAGATCTGCTCAAATTGGATGGTAGTGAATTATTTCTTTAAGTCATCCACCATTCATTTGTAAGGCAACAAATTTTCATCTTCTGTTAGAAACTCATCATTGACCTGTTTTATGACTAACTGGGAGTCACCAAAAACTTGCAGATGAGTGATGTGCCATTGGACTGCAATTCTAAGGCCAGTGAGAAGGGCTTCATATTCAGATATGTTGTTGGTGCAGGGAAAAGCCAGACTGAATGATTTCAGTATGTAATCACCTTAGGGGGTGATAAGAAAGATCCCTGCCCCCGATCCATTATGAGTGTGTGATCCATCAAAGTACAGTGTCCAGGTGGTGGCTTCTGAGACTGCAAATACTCCTTCACCTGGAAATTCAGTTTCTATGGGATAGGCGTCCACTAACGGGGCATCTGCCAACTGATCCACTATTACTTGTCCTTTAATGGCCTTTCTATCCACATATTCTATATCAACCTCACTGAGGAGTATGATCCATTTAGCCATTCGACAAGTCAGGGTTGTCTTGGATAACAGGTACTTGAGGGGGTCGACTTTGGATATCAATTTTATAGGATGGCTAAGCATATAGTGGCATAGCTTTTGTGTGCTAAAGACCACAACGAGACATGCTTTTTCTATTGGTGAATAATTGAGTTCATACCCGACTAGTGTGCGGCTAATGTAATAGATCACTCATTCCTTTGAGGATTCATCATGTTGTGCCAATAATGCCCCCAATGCAACTGATGTGGCAGATATGTACAAGAAAAGGGGTTTTCTAGGGATAGGTGGCATCAAGATCAGTAGGTGGGCCAAGTATCCTTTGATCATGTCAAAACCCAACTGACACTATTGATTCCACTTGAAGCTGGTGTCTTTCTTGAGAAGGTGGGTGAATGACTGACATTTATCCGCAAGTTGGGCTATAAACCAACGGATGGATTATAGTTTCCCTTAGAGGCTCCTTAATTGTTTTAGGTTTCCTGGTGGAGGCATATCCATGATAGCTTTTACCTTAGCCAGTTGAACCTCGATGCCTCTTCGGGACACTATGAAGCCCAAGAATTTCCCTGATGTGACACCGAACACACTTTTTTGGATTCAATCGAAGCTTGTACTATTCTAAGCATTCGAAAATCCGTTTTAGAATGGCAGGGTGCTCTTCTCTGGTTCCAGATTTTGCCAGTAGGTCATCAACATAATCTTCCATGATGATGTGGATGAGGTCATGGAATATAACTGTCATTTCCTGTTGATATGTTTCCCCTGCATTTTTGAGACCAAAGGGCATGACATTGTAATAGAAAGTACCCCAAGGTGTTGTAAAAGTGGTTTTGTGTTGATCTTCAGGGGCAATCCAGATCTGATTGTAGCCAGAGAAGCCATCCATGAGGGATAGCATCTTGTGTCCTATAGTGATGTTGACTAACATGTCGATGTTAGGCAAGGGGAAGTCATCTTTTTGGCAAGCTTTGTTAAGATCTCGAAAATCCGTACAAATTTTGATGTCTCCATTGGGTTTAGCAGCAGGTACTATATTGGAGATCCAATCAAAGTAATCAATGGATCTGATAAAACCAACATCCAGTAACTTTTCTAGTGCTTTCTTAACCAATAATGCCACCTGCGGATGCATCTTTCGGGGCTTCTGCTTGACAGGTTTGGCCTCTAGACGGACATCCAAATGGTGTACAACAAGATTAGGATCCAGGCCAGGCATATCAAAGTAAGCCCATGCAAAGTTGATAACCCCTTCATGAAGAATGTGGACAATATTGCGATATTCTTCTTCAGATAAAGATTTGGCCACATAGGTTATCCTTGGAGTTTCTTCTGTCTCCAAATTCACCTCTTGCGTTTCTTCAATGAGGATCAAAGATTGCTCAGATAGTTGTGTTCCTACAAGGGGAAGATGAACGTCCCCATCTTCCAGTGCCGTATTAAGGTTTTCACTGTTAGATACATCCTTTGTTTTTACTTTTTCCTAGTCAAAAAGCACCTCAGTGAGGTTTTCACTTGATGACCCATTTTTCTTTTGTTTCTTTTCTTTTTTGCAATTAGGGCGTTCATCTTCCCCCAATCCCATTAGATGTACGTAGGTATCTTCTGAGGGAAATGTACTGACAGGTGCGCTACCTTGTAGGTCATGATCAAAAAGCTCAAGATGTTTAAGGGATAAAGTTATGGTACAAACAGATAAGCATTCAAACATGGCGGGGAGGTCAATGTAATTCAGATCATCGTACGCGTGTATGATGGACTCTTCCTCCGGTATGTCTTCGAGGGAACCATTGTCAACACTAACATTGTTAGAAGTGCTAGCGGATGTTGTAGGACCCTTCTATTTAGTATCATAACCCAAGCCCAAATTCCTTGGTCGGATGGTAGTTGCTTCAATGGGTAGACGTTTTCCTTGTTCTTCTATACCAAGGCCTCTGCCTTGGTAATGACACTTTTCAATGAACTTGGATGCACGTGGATAAACTTCTTGGAAGTATTCAATAAGTGGACATGGTGGCTCAGGTTCCTCCCGATAAACCTATTGACTGATATCTTCATCCATTTGATCCTGGAGGGATCCTAAATCATTGAATGTTGTTGATCCCATGTTCTTAGAAGTGAGTGTAAGTGTCTTTTCTTCTACTTTTGGTAGCGGCAGAATTGGTTCTCCATATGTGTAGGGCGAAGGCGGCATGGTGGCCACATTGAGTGTGGTATGCATCTCGTATTCACCACATCCCTTATCTATGATCTGGACCTTGGTGACGGTAGAAGCAAGTGTGGATGATGGTGGAGATGAAGTGTTTAGTGTATTGGTGGATGGGATAGGATCAGATGTTGGGGATGCCCCCATTTCGACTCTTGGGCAATAATGTGAATGTGGAAAAGAAGCTTCCAAGGCACGACAATATTCAAAAGGCTGAGAGTCGGCTTGTATGGTGACTTCCATTCCTTGAAATGGGAACTTTAGGCATTGGTGATAGGTGGACGGGACGGTTTGCATAGAATGAATCCATGGACGGCTAAGAAGGATGTTGTATGGGAGTTCAAGGTCCAGAACATGACACAGTGTATTGTACAATGGGGCCCACTTGAGTAGGGAGGCAAATAATGCCTTCAGAATCTCGCTTTGCATTATCATCGGCCTTGATGGTCATCTCTTGATTTCTCAAATCAGCTTGGGTGTATCCAACCTATTGTATGATGTACAGAGATTTAGGGTCGAACCATTATCTACCAATACCCTTTTTACTTTTTGACAATTGACACCGACCTCGAGATGGAGGGGGTGATTGTGGCTTGAATCAAGATGTGGCATGTCCTTTTGGCTAAAGGCTAATTGATAGGTCATTGAGAGACTACCTACCAATGCTTGAAATTGGGTAGGGTCAATATTATTAGGCACTTGTGTGCTTTGCAAAGCCTTAGTTAAGATATCTTGATGTACGAGAGATGACTTAAGCAGATCCAAAATGGATATTTGGGTTGTAGTCTTACCTAGATGGTTTAGGATGTTATATTGGGAATTGGTGGATGGTCATTGGGTAGATGGAGGTGCTGCTGGGACTATAATGCGGGTCCGCTGAGTGGTAACAACACATTATGGATCTTTTCCTTTAACATGTATCATGGATACACGTGGCTCCACTTGTTCTACATATGAAACCACACCTTGATAATTGTATGGTACACTTTTGTAGCTGATGTTATTGGTACTATTACCTTGCTTGTTATTATTGCTAGGTCCAGGATTTGAGTTGGACGTATTAGGACCCTAATTATGGTTAGGAAAGGCGTTTTGATATATTTGTAATTGAGCATTGGATGAATATGTTGCGTTAGCATCTACATGGATTTCACCTTGATCAATGAGACCTTGAATGTAGGTTTTTAGGCCTTGACATTTATCTAAGGTATGTCCCTTAATCTTGTGAAATTCACAGTACTCATTGTCTTTAAACCAAGCAGGCTTGGGTTTAGACGTATTGAGAGGTTTGGTGATAAGATATGTAATGGGATAATTAGCTTGAATAAGCTTATTAAACACCACGCTAAGGGGTTCTCCCAACTGAGTGAACTGTCGTTTGTTTCCCCCTTGGTTATTTTGGTTGGCTTGTTGTCGTGGTGCCCCTTGGGGGACGGATATGGCGTTCTAAACTGACGGTTGTTGTTGGAGAAGATATCTTTGCATGGTGGTGGCCACTTGAACATGTTTGGTGTCAGTGACACCATCACTGAGAACATTTTTATTTCTATTCCAATAACAAGGTTTATCCCCAAAGGATTTCTCTTTATCAGAATTGAATTGTTTGACTTGTCCTTTTGCGACAAGGGCACGTTCTAAGATGGGGCCTTTCTACACAAGTCCTACAAAGGTGGTGATACAATGGAGTTGGAAATTATGAGCCATATCCGGGTGGGAGTTTTCGATAAACAACATGACCATGTCTTTTTCTGTTGGTGGGGATTTCATCCTGCTAGCCAAGGCATGCCATCTTTGCAAGTAGCTTGCAAAGGTCTCTCTGTCACGTTGTTTTTCTTTGAGGAGATCAAGTGTGTCAATATATTTCTCTAGATTAAAAGAGAAGTGAGAGACAAACTATTCAGATAATTGTGCAAAGATTTTGATAGATCCATTTTCTAGACCCATAAACCAGTTTAGGGCAACCCCTTGTAGACTTTTAGGGAAAATTCAGATAAGATAATTATCATTATGCATGACATATTGGAAATGAGCATAAAATGTTTGGGAAAAGGAATCAAGGAGATGGAGGGATCAAATGGATAAGGACATATGTCCTAAAACTTGAATGATTGTTTACCCACTCTAGCTTGTAAGTCCTTTAATGTTGCTTTTACTTCTTCCAAGTCCTTATTGATGGGAGTCATGGGAGTCAAAGTGGATTGAGTGTATGGATAATGTTGTGGGTATGATGAGGATGGCCCTACCGTTGTTGGATCATAAACGGGTTGAGTCGGATATGGATGCATTGGTTGATTGTAAGAGGATTGATAGTTGGATGATTGGTTGTGTTGAGTGGGAGCCACTTGTTGTTGATAGTAGGAAACAAGAGAGCGGTCCTATTGCTGCATAGCATTTTGGTAATGCATAGAGGTAAGGCCTCTTTGTGGATGTGATGATGATTTTTGGTAATAAGAAGCATATGCTGCCCCCTATTGGTGAATTTGTTGTTGTTTCAAGTAGGGCGGATAGGATTGGTATTGTTGTGCAATGGTGGGTTGTTGTGTGGCATATGGGTATGGATTTGATGTTTGTTGGTGGGGATTGTGAAATATCGGTGTAAGGTGGCGGTTGGGTATGTGTTTGGTTTTGCACATTTTGATGAGGATTCGTATGGGATGGAATAGTGTATGTGCTAGAGGGATGATAGAGGTACTTGGTAAGCGAGTTATGCTGTGTTTGTGTAGGGATTTGCACATGTTGTTGTGGAGGTTGTTGTTGTTGTTGATGAGATGGGTGAGATAATATATGTTGTTGTTGTTGAGATGGGTGCGATGGGATGTGTTGTTGTTGTTGAGATAGGTGAGGTGAGATGTGTTGTTGTTGTTGAGATGAATGTTGCACCACTTGATGTGATGGTTGTGTGAGAACGGAAGTGTGTTGCGAATGTTGTGGATGCAAGTGTTGAGATGAAGCTATAATAGTAGCAACATGTTGTGGTGGTTCCGGTAGTGTGGTGGATTGGTGTAGATTATTTGGAGGTAGTGTATTGGTAAGTGGAGGTGTGCCCCCAATATTAGAATATGGGGGAGGAAGTGGTGGAGCAAATGGAATGTATGATGACACGCCATAGGTATGGGGATCATTAGGATCGGGTGGTGGAATAGTAGATGTTGTGGTTGGAAGATGAGGGTATTCTTGGACTTGATGGATGACAACATTTTCGAGTTCGGGGTGGTACCAATTTTCAATGGGTGCACCTTTAGGAACGTAGGAATTTTTTGGAATATTTTGTGAGGTTTGTGGGTCAACAAATGGGGGAAGGGCATATTGTGATGTATTGAAACCAGACGATGGTTTGACTCCCTTCATGAGTAAGGTGGCGAGGATCTTATCCCCACGTTCATTTAGGAGACAATTTGTCATTTGGACATTGGCAGGATTACTAAGATATTCGTCGACAGTGACTTCGGGTTGATTGACCATGTTTTCATCACTAGGTGGTGTGATATTCTGGATGTCAGTGTTTGATTGAGATGAGACACCGTTATGAGGATCGTGTGGAATGTTATTAGGATCTTGAGGGATATTTGGTTGGGAACCTTGAGTTTGTTGTTCTGCCATTTGATTTTTTGTTTGTGAATGGGTTTGAACGGGCATGAACGTGCAAAACAACTAGGTGATTTCAAGATGCAATCTCTAAGGGATGATCTAGGTGATGATTTGGATTGATTGATTTAGATTGGATGAGAGATCAATTGATGATGTATCAATTTGATGATTTGGATTGTTTAGATCAAATGATGATGTATCAACTTGATGATTTGATTGGATTTGTTTGGATCAAATGATGATGTATCAATTTGATGATTGGATTGATGATTGGATTTGTTTGGATCAACTGATGATGTATCAATTTGATTATTGGATTTGTTTGGATCAAATGATGGTGTATCAATTTGATGATTGGATTTGTTTGGATCAAATGATGATGTATCAATTTGATGATTGGATGGGGATTTGATTTGATTGGATCAAATGATGATGTATCAACTTGGCGATTTAGATGAAGATTGGATTTTATTGGATCAATTGGATGATTTGGATGAGGATTGGATTTGATTGGAGGGGATCCTGAAACCTGATTTGGAAATCGCCCTAAGTGACTTATGACGTTGGTTGATTGATTTGAGCTAACTAAATCAAAGATCACGACACCAAATCCACCTTGAGATGGAAGGGGATTGATTTAGGCCAATGACGTTGACTTACAACACAAATCTACCTCAAGATAGAAGTGAATTGATTAGGTTGAAGACAAGGATTGATTATGTAGGATAATGATCAACTTAATGCCTTGGTCAATTCAGGAAAATAACTCCTAAAACAAGGGTTAAGGGATTTTGTGTTGAGAGATGATGATGAATGCAAATGGAAGGTGTGTTGTTGAAGATGTTTAGGTCACACGATAAGATGGGTATCCCAAATGGTGGAATGATCAATGTGAATGTGGTAAATGGACATTTTAGAAAGGTTAAATGGAGGTTTGGAATGGTCAAATGGATGTTTGGATTGGTTAGATGAGTGTTTAGGATGATCAAATGGTCAAATGGAGACTTTGGGGGTTCAAACTGAGGTTGGGAATGGTCAAATGGATGAAACTATCCGTTCAGCGGGGCGTATCCGCACTTCTGAAGTAAAACTATTAGAAACGTTGGATCTCAGGGGCGTATCCATACTTCTACAGAAAAAATGCTGAAATAGGGGGCAAATCCGCCCTTCTGCAGTTGAAAATGGTGAAACAGGGGGGCAAGTTCGCCCCTCTGCAGTGGAAAATGCTAAAAAGAGGGGGCAAGTTCGCCCCTATGTAGTGGAAAATGTTGAAACAGGGGGGCAAGTTCGCCCCTCTGCAATGGAAAATAACAACTTGGTTTGGATGAGGGATTTTGGCAAGGACTTAAAAAGATTCAATGACGGTTTGAATTATCAAAATTTACTGGTTCTTCACAGAAAGATACTTTAAACAAGCACAATCCTATGATTAGTGTTAAGGGGTATGGCCAGCAAAGGTCTTACTCTAGGATGAACAAAGTTTATAGGGAGTCCTCGATATACACTCAGTATGTGAGGCACAAACCATGAACACCAGTCTGTCACAAGCGTGAGTTGGGAACCCCAACGAGATACTAAAAGGCTCAGACCAACTCTTCACGTCTATCTAGGTATCACCCTAGCTTCAACGCTTCGCCAATTACGATGCAACTGGATTGGGGTATAGCTTTGACTCTCCCCCCTTTATATACCCCGCCGATATGCGTGGTTGGGATCGTCCCTTGGGGTGATGAAATCCCCAAGTAGGTCCCGCTAAGAAGAAGACACTAATCATTTCCCACTTCCCCCTTCGGATCCGCACAAACTGCAAAGGAGGAAGGTGAAAACAAACTAATGCCCCTTTAGGGTAAAACAAATAAAACAGACACAACAACCATCAAATGTTACTTTCCCCTACTTATACTAAGTAAATAGATAAAGCAGTAAGGAAAGACTTCAAAAATTAGAATAAAACAAAGGCCTTGCAAGCAAACGTTAGTTGTTTTATCTCCTTTTTTTTATGATTTTCAGCAAAAACACTCAAGATATTAGCAAGAAATCTGACTTCACCCACCAACAAACAGGGTTAGAGGATTAGAGCACAAAACAACAAAAGACAGAGACAAAAACGAAGCTAAAATGCATTTTTTTACCTTCTCGAATGTGGTGTTAAGGGCAAATCCGCCCCTCTGCAGTGAAAAATGTTGAATCAGGTGGGAAAATCTGCCCCTCTGCAGCAAACAACTAGCAAAAACGTCGGATCGTGAGAGCGTATCCTCACTTCTACATAAAACAGTTAGGAAAAACGTTGGACTGCGGGGGTGTATCTGCACTTTTGCAGAAAGCAGTTAGAAAAAACGTTGGACTATGAGGGCATATCCGCACTTCTGCAGAAAACAGTCAGGAAAAATGTTGGACTGCGGGGGCGTATCCGCACTTCTACAGAAAATAGTTAAAAAAACATTGGACTGTGAGGGCGTATCCGCACTTCTGCAGGAAACAGTTAGGAAAACGTTGGACTGTGAGGGCGTATCCGCACTTCTGCAGGAAACAGTTAGGAAAACGTTGGATCGCAGGGGCGTATCCGCACTTCTGCAATAAAAACTGTCAGAAACGTCGGATCATGAGGGTGTATCCGCCCCTCTACAACGCCTGGGAGGGAAAATCCACCCCTCTGCGACCTGGATCTGCAAACAAGCTAAACAACAACAAACGTAAAATAAAGAAAACCTTTTGGGGGTCCCATCGAATGTGCCAGAAATGTGATCCTTTTAAAACGTCAAGTCCTAATGTGACATGCTAGATAAAAAATAATAATGCAACAAGAAGAAACAACAAGATAAAAGGGCACCTCAATGATTAGCCTAAGAAAATGGATAACATGAAAGCAAGACAAACAAATTGATTGTTGTTTGTTATACCTTCTATGCTGCTATTTCCTTAGTTGGCCCTTGATCTTGAAGAGTTGTGTGCTCCTTTGATGACAAGCTATGTTGAATATGCCAAATGATATGCAAAGTGGACGAGGATGTGATGATTATGAGATGAGATTTCAAATGGCAAATTGACAAGAGTTTGGTAGCAAAAGACTTGATCTCTAAAATGAGAGAAATGTGGGGGTATTTATAGGATAATTGGAATTCTCTAGAGAATTCAACGGTTGAGATTGATCCACCAAGATCAAGATGAAGGGCTATGGTGAGTTGAGGACTCACAAGCCCTCACATCTTAACATGTGGAATGTGAGATGTCTTAGGGTAGAGTGATGTGGAAATGAGGTGGAGGAGAACGACAAGAGGTGGAAGAGTGCATGAGGTGGATGAAGGACAAGTACCTTTGAGGTACTTTGAGGGATGAGAAGATTTCTTCAAAAAAGAAACTTCTTGTCCCCAAATGAGGATGAAAGAGACTTTTGATAGATTTTAGAATTCCTCAAAAATCTCCATGGGAAAAGGGGAAGTGGTTGGAAGAATAAATGCAAATTAAAAATTTACATTCATTGGAGAGTTTATTGGGTAAAAGAAGGTCTCCAAAAAGTTGGAGATTTGTCACATGTGGGTGATGTGACAAGTCCAAGGTTCTAGAAGTCCTTGGCACATGTAAAGTGACAAGTCAAGCCTTCTAGAATCTTGCATGGGGGATGAGGAAGACCTTGGGAAGACAAAAGTGAATTAAAAATTCACATGGGGAAGAGAGGAACCTTGGGCAAATAAATGTGAATTAAAAATTCACATGGGGAAGAGAGTCCAAGCTAAAAATGGTAAGTGGGAAGGTTGACCAGAAAAGGTAAGCTAAATGTGGCTAATGATTCTGATTAAGGTTGTGCAAACACATGATTAAGGATAATTAATGAGAGATTAGAGGCAAGTGGGAGATTATGGAGGATGTGACACTTAATCAAGATTAAGTGGTGCACATCCTAATCACAGATTAATTAATTTAATCTGGATTAAAAGAGGGTTATGGAGAATGTGACAAGGAGAGAGAAAAAGGGGAATTAAAAATTGATTTTAATCCAAATGGGTTAAAAGACTAAATTAAATAATTTGTCATATTTATTTAATTTAGAGAAGAAAAGGGATAGGGTAAAGTATTTAATTTATTTAATTACATACTTTAGGAACCTTAGGCAGAAAATGAAATAATGATTAAATAAATTATTTAATCACTATTAATGAAATAGATGAATAGAGTAGACGATTTTGATCATATGGAAGTGATAAAATTTGGATGTCTACACAAATAATAATAAAAATCTTATATTAAACATCATTATCTTTCGCAGCTGCTGCAATTGGCAATTTTTTCATTTTGAATTCTTTGTGCAGGTTGGTAGCATGGGTGGTGAGTGGGTCAGGACTGAACCTGACAACTATGAAGAGTTTCAGAATAACCCTTTGGTCTGGCACATTTGCATGGAGGGTGGCATTGCTTCGATTATGGAGTGTTTGGTTGGTCATGATCCTATCCTTTTGGGTTAGTTTGCCAATTCATGGAAGGACAGATGGGTTTCCATTGGTGGTATATCGTTTGAGATCAGTGAAGAAGTTATTGCATAGGCTACGGGTTTGTTGTGTTCTTGGAAAAAGTATCTGAAACACACCAAAAATCATGACCATGAAAGCTTAAATATCTTCTTCAGATGTGATGAGACTCCGGTGCGGAAACAGGTGGGGTTTGAGAGGGATGCCCTCCCGAAGCCCTGGGACCATGTGTGTATGGCTTTGATGAAGTATGTAACTCTAGAAGGTAGATTTAAAACCTGTTTCTTCTACCATTTTCCTTTATTAAATCACCTTAGACATAA
Organism: Sequoiadendron giganteum; assembly: GCA_007115665.2. Lineage (NCBI taxonomy): Eukaryota > Viridiplantae > Streptophyta > Pinopsida > Cupressales > Cupressaceae > Sequoiadendron > Sequoiadendron giganteum. The sequence goes on along the minus strand of CM021105.1, from coordinate 518,001,868 downwards.
GATGTTGCTCAGTTTCCATTTTTTCTTTTAATGGACCTTTAAAGCTCTGTTGACAAGTGCAAAGAGTTGGCCAACCGCAACCCCTGTGATCCCCCGCCGTTCCCGCTCCATCAGGGGCTTATCCTAAGACTGTATCACTTTCATCTAGTCCTTTATCCACCCAAAGCCATCACGACGATTCGCATTGAGAATATTGAACCCCTTTCAACTGTGCACATCTCCCTGATTGAGTCTAAGAACCCTCCTCCGAAACCTACTTCGGGCAATGTGGGGAATCCTAAAGCCAAAATTACCACAAAAAAACTTAAGGGTGGGTTGGGCAAGGCCCATGCCAGTGCGGCGGAAGGACTCTGTGAGCTTAAAGCCACTCCATCTGACTCGGCCTACAAGGATACCTTGACAAAAAAAGGTAAGGAGAAATGCATTTCGGCTCCGGCGGCCAAGGACTGTAAGGGAAAGAATACTGTCAGGAAAGATTCTAGAGGGGATTTGGTTGTGGGAAACACAGATTTGACAGGAGGGGAAAATGCTAGGAGGAGATCCGAGAGGCTGGCCAAGAACAACAAGAAGAGGCTAATTATTGAAGACTCTAAGGAGGAGCAGTCTGACAACAAAGGTTACAAGGAAGAAGATTCTAAAGAGGAGGAGGATGACATTGTGGAGGGGCCCCAATTTACTTTAATGAATAGCAAGCTTCCAGTGGATGGCTCTACTTCTCACTCTCACCATCCCCTGCTAGATGAGCCTAGAGAAGTTCAGGGGACTATGGATGTTGGGGTGGATTCGTGTGATGTGGTTAAAAGAATGGATACTTTGGATAAAATATTTTGGGGGTTAACCTGCTTCACCATGAAGCTGGGTCACTTTGTAACAAGCACCCTATCTAATGCTATAAAGGAGGAGTTGGAGGGTAACAATAGCCAGGACAACAAAGAATGGGTGGGTGATGAGGTAGTGGACCTCCTGATTAAAAACTAGGACAATGCCAGTTAGATGCTCCCTGTGCCTGTCTATTGATTGATGCTCTGTGGTTGTTGTGCTGCCTTTGGGTTGTTTCTGTGTTTTGTTTAGTTTTTTTTTGGTTTTCTATTTTGTTTGGTTTCTTTTTGGCCCTAGTGGCTCATTGTGAAGGGTACAACGCCATGTAAATGTTGCTTAACTTTTCAAAAACATCATTATAATAATAGCATTATAAATATGTATAGAAATAATATATACATATTGCTTTACGAGAATACAATAAAATCTATTATACATTATAGTTTTTTAATTTTAAATTAATATAATACTAATATGAGTAGTTTTGATATATATTTAAGACAATTGCTTAGTTTACTTCTAACAATATTTTTAAAAATTAGATAATACATTTTACTCATTAAACTTTACAATATTATTTTTATTTCTAGCTATGGTTTGACTGAAGAGAAACTTTGAAACTGAGGAATAAAGGAAACAATACCAAAGAGAGTATCAAAAATGACAAAGAGAGTAAATGGAAAATGCAAAAAGGGATAAAGGAATGAAGCAAATAGAGCAAGATATGTAAGAAAAAATTATAAGCAATAATAGAACAATTAGAATTAGAAAGTAGACAGGAAGAAAATATACACACACCAAACCCAAATAGATTACTTGTCACTAATTTGAAAAAAATACAAATGGTATTTCACAATCATTTAGATTCCTACCATTCAACATCAATGTGTTACATTTGCAAAAAATGTTACATTAGAATCAAAGTTGTTTGTATTTTAGAAGGTATTGTTTGAACAATATGTAAACAAGAGAGGAATCAACAAATTCTCAACTACAAATAATATGAATCTTGGACCCCACCCAGTTGAACTAGAAAACCTCACACAAGTAGAAGAAATGTTGATTGAACGTATGTGCCCAATATTGCAAGTTACTCATATAAGAGGTGGTCAACATAAATGTAGAGGACACACTATAAGCTTTCTGCAACTATTCAACACATATCAAATAAATTATCATATTATATTAAATCTTTTCCAATCATTATAATCTAAAGGAAAGATCAACGTGGCACAAGTTACCACTTCACAATGAACAGGGATTGTGTTTATACAACACTCTAGTACAAAATCATCCATAATTTTTTTTACTCAGTTGCCATAATCGATTCAAATTGTCTTGACACTTTACTTGTAAATTCAAATCAAAATATTTTTGAACAATTGAGGACTATGCATATAGAATTGGATCTAGATATAAATGATACTATTTATATTAGACTAGTGATAGAGAATAATGAAGGTAACATCATTGATCACACTAAATATATGTCTTCTCGACCACCCAATGCATAAAGAGAAATAGAGTTGATCTATGCATGGGTGAACAACTCAAATACAAATCCGATAAAATTAATTGATTGGCCAATAGTTGGTGGATCTCCAATAAATGAATGTGTTACATTAGGATTACTTGATATGGCATTCTCAACATTACTTCCAAATGATAAATGTGATTGGTTAGAACCACATATCATGCAAGTACATCTATAGGAATATGTGAGGTACCTATGTCATTATAAAGATAATTTATTCGGTAAACATCCAATATTTCGATATTATATGTAAAATATGATAATGAGACATCGTGCACAAAGGTCAACTATAGTTTTTATGAAAATAAATCTCCATGACACACCAATCATTATAAATGAGCTTCGTGAATATGAACAATATATCGTAGTCACAACTTGACAATTGATTATTGTGGTTCATAACTTCTTTAAGGGTACAAGATCATATTGGACAAAATGTTGTGCAAAATTAACAAACATGTTGCATTAGATTGGTACACCTACCATTTTCTTTAAATTGAGTGTAGCTAACTTGCATTGGCCAGATTTACATACACTAATGTTAGGTACATCACCAAAAAAACCAAGAGAAGCACAACTTTGGCAAAAACAAAATGTGATTGATACCCTTATATAGATGCACAATACATGCACTTACAACACTAATTTTATAAAAGAAATCCTTCAAAAAGGAATGAATGTTAAAGACTATTGGTGCAAATATGAGTGGCAACATAGAGGATCAACACATGCATATAGATTTTTATGGATAAATGGAGTGCCAAACACATATACCATTGATTGATCAAATGAAGATCAATGAATTGTTGCTCAAAGATACCTCAACTTAATTTTTCACGCACGAAATCCTAACAAGATACCCATGAACAAAATTTATGGGTAAAAAAGCCAATTTGCATAACATGTACACAATTACAATTTTTTTGAATTTCAAAAATACAACAAATTAATTGATTGTAATTTATATTGTAGACATTCCAAAATTTTACTATGCATCCATGTCTTAAAATTACAAGACAACTTTCATAAATAAATGTTGAGAAGTACTACGAGCAGATAAAAAACATTATAGAAAGACATACAATGTGTATATAGGGTGCACGCCTACAAAGAAAAGGAGGAAAAATGGTTTATAGGTAATTATTGACATTTCATGCCACCCTTTGATGACCTGTCATTGATAACCGATCTAAGAGATTCTACATGGGCCATCTTGCATGAATTCTCCTTGAAGGGTTCCAAAATTGGGTAAGTCCTAGTGTTTTGGGCTTTCGGGTTTTCACTTACCTCTCTTTTGGAATTCATTCTTCATCACTCCCCCTCCTTTTCCTTTTCTTTCCTTTGAAGTGTTTCAGGTTTCGACTTTCGGCCTTACCCTTTAACTCTTACTGCATTCTCATCATAAGGTGTAAGCCTTCCTCCTGACCCCAATCCCCAAAATCTTGTCTTTGGCATTCAGTCATCAAAATTTCATCTTCCTTCTTTCTTCCTTCTCACTTTCATTCCTTCCAAAAATTTGACTGTGTTTTGTTTTCGGACTTCAGGCTTTGGCCTTATCCTTTACCTCTTATCTTTCTTCAATAAGACGCAACTCTTCTCTCTAACCCCTGATGGCTCCTTTTGAACATTAGACGTTGGTATTCCACTTTCCTCTTTTGGTCTCTACGATAAGGTGTAACCATTATCCTCAATCTCCAATGTCTCCTTCAAAGGTTTTGATTAAGGCTAAACCTTTCAGGCGTTGGGCATCAGTCTTCTCCTTTACTCTTTTTGAATCTATGAAAAGGTGTAAGCCTCCCTCTCGACCTCTGAAGCCTGAAAGGGACACTTTTCTAGATGTTGTAGTTCCTTCCTTCCTCTTCCTTCTTCTTTCCTTCCATTGGTAAGTAGTAAGCCATAAGGCATCCTCCAAATGCCTAACCCTCGAAGCCTAATCTCATATGGTCTAATTCCAATGATGTGTAAGTGGTACAAAGTGTTACATTGGTGGTTATCGTTGCACCAAAATATCGATCTGTTAATGCATGATACAACCACCAGATTTATACAAGATCCAGAGGAGGTGGTTAGGCCATTTCATGAACCCAAGCGTCACATCGCACAACACAAGGAGACCAATGGCACACACCTTGCAACACTCTCCCCCCAACTCAAGCAAGTGGTTCGAACTTGTGACCTCGGCTCTGATACCAATTGTTACATTGGTTGTTGTCGTTGCACCAAAAGATCAACCTATTAATGCTCGATACAACTGCCAGATTTATACAAGATCCATAGGAGGCAGTTAAGCCATGTCACAAAACCAAGTGTTGCGCTGCACAACACAAGGAGACGAAGGGCACACACCTTGCAACACAAAGAAATCCCAACGCTTGATCCCTAACTTGTAAGATGTTGTTTCACGGCTCCAAACCATTTAATGCATAAGAAAAGGTTTCCTTTTGGGCCCAACACCCCGACCTTTAAGCAAATTTGGCATGTTTTTTTTTGGTGACACCATTAATACTCGATCTAACTTTTGAGTGGCCTATTTTGATTTTTAGACTTCAAGGATGATATTTATTGCTCCTTGACTTCTACAAGTGGATTTCCTAGGTGTCCATGCTCATTTATTACTATTTTGTTAAATTTCTTGGCGAATCCATGCCCTAATCATGATTTTCACAGGATAGCTCCATTCTTTCACATACAAACTTCATTGTTAACCCTGGTTAAGGTTAGGGTTTGATTTGTGGTTCTAAGTTATGCCTAATTTATAAAGGTAGGAAATGTATTCATTTCAAGGGTTCTTCCTTTGGCTCCACTGTGGTTTTTCTTTAGCAAACTTGCATTTTGCACTCTGCAATTATAAATATTGGCTTATTGCCTCTACATCAATGAAATCAATCAATCTTGCCTTTTTGAACTTGTTTATGTTTTGTGTAAGTTCATTACCTACATATCTAAGTGTTTTTTCTCTCTTTCCATGCATGCATGTTTGAGTTATTTTATTTATTTTAGAATTGTGAAAAACCACAAGCCACAAGATCAAACAACGAATAAATACACCTTCCATACAAGAGATCTGCAAACAATATGTGCAGTATTCCTCAACAAGAAAAAGCTACACAAGTAAGAGACTTAGCATAAGATATGAAAGCTCAAGAGATAATTACATGAGGGTTGAGTGCTATATAGGTGCAAAACCCTATATGCATAAAATTACTCCTAAGTTTAGCTTAAGTGCATGCAAATAAATTAGACTAATAACCAATTAAAGAGTAATTAATTATTAGCTAATGCATGATTACTATAACACCCCCCTTAAGATGAACTTAAGGAGTAGCTAAAAACCCTAAAAAGAGAATGCATGATGGGTCCCAACAAACAAGGCCTAGTGAGGTACCCATGTACAAATAAAAGATTTCTCAAAACTAGAGAAAAGGAGAAAACCACAGTGGGAGAAAAATCCTATCCAAAAGAGAGAAAGGCGGTTGAAGGACTGAAAAAACCTCCAAATCAAGGTGTGAAGGACTGAGAAGCCTCCAATTGAAATAATATCTTGAAAAAGAGAAATTTGTAGAACATCATAGAAGCATGAAGATGCTATAGACTGTTGTTGAATAAAGATTGATATGGTGCTAAAATGAAGAACCTCCTCTAAAACAAATAATGATCAAGATCAAGATAACAACAATCTACACGAGTGCCTTCAATGGAACTACTAGAATCAGATGGAAAATAAAGGCAAAACATATGGAAATCAAAGATACAAATGTCAAGATCAAGAATCTGCATGAGTGCCCCTAAAAACACTACTTGAATCAAATGACAAACAAAGGAAAACATCTAGAAGTCAAATATACAAGTGGTACATGAATCTGAATGAGTGACCCTAATGAAACTATTCAACATGCAAGATGCAAGACAAAAATACAAGTACCAATAGTTTGAAGAACACTGATCATGAGAGAGATAATAATTTGCATGAGTGTCCCCAACGAAACTACTCAAGTCAAATTAAAATGGAAGGTCGCCTCTAAAAAAAGGAATGTAAGAATGTCCATATGGTAAATGCTCCAACTCACTGAAATGCATGTAACCAACTGCTAATGTACATTGCATATGAAATTACATAGGAACAAGAACTGGATATGAAGATCACTCCAACGCGAAACCAAGAAAGCATTAGCACCAACAGTAGAAACCCCCCCATAATGCTGAAAAGAGAGAGCCAAGATAAGTACACTGAAACTATGTGAAACCAAGAAGTGCATGTAGGAGAAACAACCTGCAAATGGGGTGTGCAAACTAAGGCACACACGCATGAGGAAAGAATCACTAGGATTCACTACTGTCATGGAAGGAACACTCACTTGATAAAGGTGTGATGGCAAACCAAAGGCAAACATCGACCCCCCATGGCACTTTATATCATAGTACAAATACAAAAGGCACAATAGGATGTTCAAAATCCCCAAAAAGTATACACCAAAATGGCACTTTATCACAGTGTGTCTACAAAAGAGAATGTGCATGAAAAAGATGTCTATAATGCCCAAATAGGATAAAATACTGGAAACACATATAGAACAACCAAAAACGAATCATCTCATGCAAACAAAAAAATTTCAAGAGCTAAAGCATCCAAGTAGTTCACTAGAGTGCGAAAAACAAAAATATGAATAAAATGTACCTAAATAACAATATGGAAAAGTGCATGGATGGAAGTGATGAGCTTTGAAAGACGGTTTCAACGTCATTGGAATTGCGGAAAATGGAGAAACTGATCAAAACTTATGAGATCAGGACTGAAAACAACACCTCTAACTTCAATAGGCTATAGAATCCACTAACAACAAAATTAGGGGATGGGACCCACACCACTGCAAAGTTAGTGGAGCCAACTTTCTGATGATATCTCGTTTTCCAAAAAATGATATCGTACACCCAAGTTATGGCCAAAAGAAAACAATTACTCCCTTAGGCCAAAGAAGGGGACTTGGGGCCCTTTTTTAGTCATCCGTACATATGATGTCATGTGAATATTTTAGGGAATATTCCCTTGTCTTTGAAAAAATTCGGCCTCCTTTGAAAGAGCTAGCAATGGAATATTCCTTGCACATAATATTCTGCAAAATCCATTTGTCATCGGGAAAATGAGATCACTAAAAAATATTAGACAGTTGTCGGTTCAAGGATCGTCGACACTTTTGAAGCCACCGGTGGAATTTATGTGGGTATGTTCTAGGGTGTTGCTTGCATAGTACCCTGTGCATAAATGTACCCACTTTTCAAAAAAATAAAAAATTCAAACCGACACTTTTTAAAATAATATTTTTCATGAATTTTTTGTAAAAAAATTCCAAATAAAGAAATTTACAAAATAATCATGCCGACTTTGAGAATTTTTTTTTTATAGAGGTCGTACGACCATTGGGGCAAACAAACTTTCCCTCAAAAACACCAGATGGCGAAATTGGACAAATTTATAGTCAAAATTCATGGAATAAACCTCCTGAATCCAATGACAAGGTCCTTTTTGTGCCAAAATTCTTTGAAAATGTAGCTACCCTCTAGATCTAGAAAAAATACAATCGCTCCAAACTATTGTAGATCTGACCTCAGGAGTCCAAATCAGAACAAATAAAAGCCAAATTTGACTTTCTCGAAAGTTCTGAATCTAGCGATGAGGTCTTTTTTGCACCAAAATACACCTAAAAATCGCCCACCTCCAAAATTTGCAGAAAAAAGACAAGAAGGAGATTCAAATCTAAAGCTTGTAACCCTTGTCAAAGAAAAAAACCTCATAAATCGAGAAGGGGTTCACTGAATTGAGGCTTTGATACCATGTTAGAATTGTGAAAAACCATGGCCCACAGGATCAAACAATGAACAAAGACACCTTCAATGCAAGAGATCTGCAAACAGTATGTGCAATATTCCTTAACGAGAAAAAGCTACAAAAGTAAGAGACTTATCAAAGATATGAAAAATCGAGAGATAATTACAATGAGGGTTGAGTGCTATATAGGTGCAAAACCCTAAAAGAATAAAAGAACTCCTAAGTTTAGCTTAATTGATTAAGAATAAATTAGAATAATAATCAATTAAAGAGTAATTAATTATTAGCTAATGCATGATTACTCTAACAGTTTATAGATGTTGTTTTGAGAATATTTTTCCTTCTAGCACCTTGCCAAACCCTAACCTCCATGCTTGCCTTTGGGAATTGGCCAAATAGAGATCTGTGTGAGTCCCTTGGTCTTTCTTCAACATGTTGTTGTGCGATCTCAACCATGAAGAAACACCTTTCCATCTTGGTGTAACACCTCCATTTCCCTTTCATGCATTCCTTCTCCCCCTTTCTTGGTGAGCTATTAGAGTAGGATAGTGGTAGGTTTTCATGTGTTCGGTTGGACCAACACACTACACTTAGATTAAAAGAGGAAGCTAGACTTCTCTGAATATTCAACCTCATATGCACAAAGGTCCCACACCTTGAGGTTGTTTCCATTGTGTCATTGGAATGTTGAACCTCGTGTTGAGCAGGGTGCAATTTCATGTGACAATAATAATCATTTTATAAATGTTATCAAATTTATTCTTTAACAAATATACTTTTCTAATGCATTTCATTAAATATAAATTTATGTTAATGATATGAATTATAAGTATAATGCTCCATGGCTATTAAATTTTCAAGGATTGAAATTATATGAAGATCTAGACATTGGTGAAAATAAATTTGATCTTGCTAGAAACGATGACAAATTTAACCCACATAATCACTACATATTGCAACTATAAAGAGAAAATATAGATTAGAAACCTATTCTATCAAAACATGGTGTAACTAAATATATTGCTAAGTATTAGCCAAAGTAGAGAAAATCTCTAAAACATAGGTCAACAAATGTTAATATGTCTTGTTAATACGTCTTGCAAACATAAAAACAAATGTTAAAAGCTTATAGGAAGCTTCTAATTGAAACAATAATAGAAAGGGATAATGGAACTTAAGAAACAAGTCACATGTTATTGGAAATTTCATTGGTAGAAAGCAGTAGAAGATTTAACAATCTAAATGTATCAACTAAGGTTTTCAAATGTGTAGTGTTGCACATTGAAAATAACAATGAACAACAAACAATATCTTTCATTGATAAATATAGAAACATGCCTTCTAGTATGGAATTTATCTCACTAATTTATGTGGTAAAATCATGGATATATAATCCTAAAAAAAATAAAATACAAATGGAATGCAAGAAACACAACAATTGTTGTGATAGTTTTCCCCATATTCTATCTATTCCTACACATGACTTAGATAAATGGTTTAATTTTTGCTTCTCAAAATTGTTACTTTGTAAACCAATTTGTGAAATTCAAAGAGATATTGGTCATAACAATGATTCAATAATGTCAAACTGTAAAGTACGACAATCTTAAATTCCAAAACTTTGACAAATACTTTAAATAAGCTCAATTATATTCAAAATATAGTCATCATATCATTCATTTAGACATCAAGAAACTAGTCGATTTCAAACAATGACATAAATTCGATAAGGTAATTTCATATACAATTCCAGTATAAAACAAACCTGTGTCATAATACACAATTTCAGTTATAAATATAATAGATGATAATAATATCAGTTACAAATCAAGACTTAGGCATTCAGTTGCCTTAAGCTCTTCAATACATAGCAAAGAATATATAAAGCATAAAAGAAGATGCCATCCATTGATCTTCCATCCAAAATAAAATCTTCATAAAGAAGACGAGAACAAGGATCAGGCACTTTTTTTTCCCAACCTCGAAGCTTACGCTTCCCCGAAATTCCTTAGTCAATCAAGAAATACTCGACCTTGCATGAATCGCTTAGCAAGAAGCAGTTTACGAGCAAGATGGAATCTGGTGCATGCCTAGTATTACTAGTAAACCACAAGCATTTTCATTTTTCTAAATCATTTAAGAAATAAGCAAGTTCGATACTAGGATATGGTAGAGAGTTCAATAAATCCATCTATTTCAATGGTCCTTAAATTACTTGGCCAAGTAAAATGTCATGCACGACAATAAAAGCAGTTTTGGAAAAGCAAAACTATACTCTCTATTTACCCATATTCGACACCCATCCTGGAAGGTAACTTTCCCCAAAAACATAACATGCAGATTCATCTATCATTCATGCATGGTCTAAACAGTCAAAGACAATCTTTTAAAATAAACAGTAAACTGAAAACTTGCTTGATGCGAAAACAGTCTTAAAAAGTTGTTTCTTTTCATTGTTTAATCCATAAAAGACATAAATTAATATTTTTAATTGAGTAACTTTACTAATCAAAATGAATGAAGGTGTATCTCTAGTATGCAATTAAATACATATAAAACAGTCACACAAGAGCACACGTTCATTCGTTTTGTACTCATTTATTTAACACTGTTTCAAGTTCGTTCTTGTGGTTTTAAAATAAAACATATTTAAATTGATTGATTTAGTTTTTGTCTAACATACTTTCATAAAATAAATAAATAAATATTCAAACAAATTTAAATAAACTCATTTTTTATTTCTGTTTTGACTATTTTTTTATTTTTTTTGTTTGCAATTTTTGCTGAGTTCAATCTCTATCTTGAAATTTCATTCTAAAATTTGAAAGGTATTTCATCTAAAATATTTTGCCTGGAACATTTTTAAAGTGTTATTAAATCAGAATAAAAACATTTGTTTTTTGTTTAAGATGTTTTTGAATCTAAATTTGTAAGGTTGTTTTTTTGTTTATGATCATTTAAATTTAAAAGTAATTGAGGTTTTTTGGTTCGAAATCTTTCCTAAATCCATTCAGCTATTTTTCTATGCTTTCAAATTCAACTTCTTTCTAATACTTTTATGTTTTGATCTTGTTCAATGTGATTTTTTTTTTCTGGAAAAACATAATTTGATGTTCTAAAAGTTTAATCAAAATTCGATGAGATCAAATATTCTTTTGATATATTTAAAGAAATCATAATGAGAAATTTGTCTATTCTATTTAAATCCTCTATATTCATGATTCTGGTTTTATTTTTGAAGAACTTATCTGTAATCCTGAAAGTTGGGTTGAGAATTTTCTCTAGTTGTGTATGAAAATTCTTCTCCTAGTATTGTTTCTACTTCCTTATCATTTTATAGTTGCTCCCCAGGTCTTATTTTTATTTACCCGTCTTTCCCCTACTATCACCTCCCTGCTCCTTCTCTTTTCCTTCTATCTTCTCCCTGCTTCATCTCTTTTCCTTCTATCATCTCCCGCCATCTTGGGCGCACCCTGCCCTGTTCTCCTTGTGGCTTACCTCCTCGACGCACCTCTCTACTGAGGTTGGCCGCCCCTTCACCTGTTGGTTTCCTATGCTTTTCCTCCTGGCAAAGGTCGCGCCTTTTCCTCTCTAAGTGCGTGGGATAGGGGGACTTCCCTGGATGCATGGGTAAAGAGGACTGGGTGGTTGCGTACCCACTAGGGGTCCCTGCGCATGCTCCCTAAGAATATCTTTTGGCTGCATAGGAGGTATGTGGTGCCTTCCTTGGCCACCCCTTCCCCCTCTGGTTATGTGGAGACAGTTTGATGGGTGGCTGTGTGGGGAATTAGTTTCCTCTATTTGGCCATGTATTTTTACGTACTCCTCCTGCTGTATATGATACCTGGTGAATATTTTTGATGGTAAACAAGGAATATATTTATAAAACTATCTTCTTTTTTTCTGTTCATGCACAAAAACGGATTTCTTTTTGTGTCTTCTTTCCCCAATTCGAAATTCTTTCAGACTGCTCCTCTTTTTGCCATGCACTGTTTTAGTTATCAATACAAATGAGATCCACAATCTATTCCCTGATCTCCAGAGATCAATTCTCTGATCTCTTAGTTCCATATTGTTGAATGCATCTCCTCTTTTTGAATATATTTATTCAACTTGTTAACTAGACTTCAAAATTGAATGCAAATTTCAATGTGTACATAGTTGTTTTCTAATTGTTTTCAATTTCTCCATTTAGCCATTTTATTCAATTTTTGCATTTAAATATTTCATCTTTTCATAATTTCAATTTTAAAAGCATTTAATTTTATAAAACACTTTATTAATATAAAAGTTTATCTAAAAATCAATTCTATTTAAATTTCGAAATACAAACATATTATTTCCAAACAATAATTAAATATTTAAACAAGCAATTCAATTACTTAATTTAAATCAATTTCATCAAATTTAACCAAATCATCATTTAAATCACATGCATTTTTCACAATTTTGAGAAATTACATTAAAACTAGATTTAAAATTTGCAAACATGATAAACACAAAATGCATTAAAATATTATCTTCGTGAGTGTGTGAGATTTCATCTATTCATAAACGTCAATCAACTAAACAAATCTACTCGATCGTTGTTCTCGCCTTCAATCGTGTTCACCTGTTCCTGCGTTCACTTGCACTCGATTTATCATCAGTAATGACAAACCCCGAAATAAATATGAGTACAATTCAAATCATAATAATTGCATTTCGATTTCAATTTCATTTCAATTTGAATTTGAATTTAACTTTCGTTAAAAATACCATTTAACTTCAATTTAAATAGCGACATAAAGATTAATAACTGCATTTAATAAATCAAATGAAATCTATACGTAACACAAACTAGGAAAACTTCAATTATAATCAATGGCATGTGGAATGAAGAATAGTTACTAACATTTTGGAAGACATTACCGACTCTTAAAATGAAGACACATACATCGTTTGTGATACTACTACAGAGCATGAATGAGAAATTATATCTAGACTTCATCATGGTCAAGCTATGTAAATTTTAGAAATAAATATGTTGGGTAGGAGAGATTTTGACAAACATATCAATTGATCCAATGAATTTCAAAGTGAATAATATACAAATGAAGCTATCACTTTCACTACCACCGTGAAAAGTAATGGTTTTATAACTCAACATGATATACAAAACTCTATCAACTATATAAACCTCAACAAGAAACAAAAAATTAGTTAAAATTATCATTTAACACTACCAAAGAAATTAAAATGAATCTTTGGACAATGTTAATGATAATTCAAGGTACACTAGGAACAATAAAGTCATATGTGATAGGTTTCATAACCAAAGTACTTTAAAATGCTTCAATGTCAAACCGATCTCCCTAATTCTACTTGCACCAGTTGGAGTTGCAACTTTCAATATAGGTGCATCAACTATTCATTCCAAATTGAAAATTCCAATAAGAGACTTCAAAGTACTAGAAAGAACAAGATTAACAAGTTTTCAAGAGAACTTAGCACATATTAGATACATATTGATTGATGAAATGAGTTTTCTTGGTGAAATATTGATTGAAAACATAGATTTTTGACTTTGTCAAGCTTTTCCTCAAAATGAAATCAATTCTTTGTAGGTATGAGTCTCATTCAAATTTTAATCATCATATATGATTAGCAATTTTGATGGAAATGTAGTGCATTTCCTTATTTATAATAAATACATTTCAGTATAACATTTATATATTAATTTTAAGAATTTCAATGATCTTGGTTGGAGATCTCAAACAATTACCTCTTGTTAATGATAAACCACCATATGAAAGAAAAAATGAGCTAAATACTATAGGAAGAATTCAAAATTGTCATTACTTAAATCATATTTTTAGACAAGGTGGATTAAACAATTAGTAGCAAAGATTTCGTCAACTTCTAACAAATATTAAAGATGCAAACCCTATAATAGATGATTGGATATTGCTAATAACAATATCTAATCCAAGATTAGATGCAACAACCAATGAATAATTTGACAATAACTTTCATTTATTTTTAACAAATGATAATGTTCATAGCCACAATAGGAAAAAAATTTACTCATTGAATAATCCAATTTTATAGAGCATTGCAACAAAAAATAGAAGTGTTAGTGCAATAAAAGGATGTACAAATGATGAACTTGATATTAAATTATTATTAAGTAAAAATGCAAGGGTTATATTAACACCAAACCTATGGATAGAAGTAGGACTTGTATATGGAGCTCTAGGATATGTTCAACAAATTGAATATAGACCTATAACAACACCACCCCAACCACCAACCTATGTATTGGTACAATTCAATACATACTCAAGAATTTCATTCGATGATCAACATCCTTTCAATGTTCCAATCACAACAATTCAAAGGGCTAACTCAATACAAATACCATTACAATTAATTTGAGCTTTAACAATGCACAAATCACAAAATTTAACTCTTGGAAAAGTCACTATTGATATAAGACCAACTAAAAGAACATGATTAAAATTTGTGACAATTCTTGTGTCAAGTATATAAATGGACTACAAATTATGCAACCATTCACATACGATAAATATCAAAAAAATGAAGAAAGAAAAGAAAATTGCAAACAAAAAAATTGAAAGAAAATAGACTCAAAGTCTTAAAATAAAACTGATGTATGAAATATACTTATGGATTCAATACAATGCCCATATCTATGAATTAAATTCATTATGCTTTTTTTTACTTCTATTAAATTTTATATTTTGATTTTTTTAACACATCCAAAATTATTTAATAGAAAAACACCTTGAAAAAGATACAACTAATATAATTAGTCGATAGACTATTTTATAAATGGACTTCTTAGTCCACAAATATTTAGAAAACTTATCTCACACCACGATACCATTTGACAACTGTGGGTGTTAGTCGTAAACCTCTCACATTGAAAACAACTTATTA
The DNA here is from genome assembly GCA_007115665.2 of Sequoiadendron giganteum. Lineage (NCBI taxonomy): Eukaryota > Viridiplantae > Streptophyta > Pinopsida > Cupressales > Cupressaceae > Sequoiadendron > Sequoiadendron giganteum. The sequence goes on along the minus strand of CM021105.1, from coordinate 517,986,749 downwards.
TTAAATAAATTGCCTGAGGTTTTTTGTTGTATATTGCATTGGTGTCGTTATCGTTTCATTTTTCAAGCACAAAATACTTATTTAATCCATATATTATTGGAGTGAGTAAATGTAGATCAATCTATCTAATTTAGATCGATCTTGTACACCTATATGTTGTAATTAAGTAAATATAGATCATTCTCGAAGTAAATAAGTGATTTGGTTTGATCTCTGGAAGATCTCTTTTCAAATATTTTGTTTGCTTTTAATGCTTTACTTGCTAGCTACTATTGCTACCCGTAATGTCTTCACCGCCTACAATGTGTATAAATACATTACATACTGTAAACGAGGAAAGGAAACATGCTGCAATTCCAACTAAGAGATGTGAAGCAAAATAAGGAAAATGGGTGGAGAGCATTGGAAATCTGTGTTGTCGAGTGATGCAAAAATGAGTAAAGAAGATGAGGAGCTGCAGCTACGGAAGGCTATAAGTCTAGAGGTGAACTCATGTTACATGCTTCCCACCATTTCTGTTTGATTTTCTTGGTTATTGTAAGATGTTTTGCTATGGTGGAAATTATGGGTGTGGTGCTAACTATAGCTTGTGTAGGCAATGCCGAAGTATAATCAATGATTACGAATTCAACACTATGGAAGGAATTGCTATTGGAATGGAAAGGGTGTTGGCAGATGTGATGGGTTCATGCATTGCCAAGGTAGCACAAGAAACCCTTGCAGAGTCTTCTTTGATCCAAGTAAATCCTAATGGTCCTAATGATGATTAAATTGGCGAATTATGGATATTAGGTAGTGGAGGTTGTAGATGAATCTTTTGCATTATATGTGCAAACTTCTGCTTCTTTTGGGATGCTAAAATAGTTGGACCGGGTGTAGGACAATGAGTAGATATAAAATTCATTATAAGTCTTGGTTGGTTACCACCTGCTTGTCTCCATTCTTTGTTCACACTTTCAGTTAAATAACACATAAATGATTCATGAAAAGCAAAAAAATAACATAAAAATTGATATGAACTTCATACCATGGATGATGTTCCAAAGGCAGTAAAAAAAGGAAAAAAAATATGTAATCACATCCACTATGCAATTGAGGGAAACTTGAAAGCCTTATTTTATAATTATATCAGGAATTAAGTTCATTTGGAACAAGAAAATCTCAAACCTCATTTGTCTAAGCATGCCATTTCCATTAAATTTGCCTAAAAGTTCCCTAGGCTCCTCATCAGAAACTCTCAATTCCTTCCTTAATTGGAACAACAATGCTTTTTTCTCCTGAAGAAATGTATTATGCTGACCATTAATATCTACTAACAAAATTCAAAACTAATAACCTTTGAAGCCAAAAATTTAACGAGCTTAAGAAACCTAAGAAATATAATAGCCACAAGCTAGAAACTAGAGTTCCAACAACTTCGAAAGAGCACCATACTCTATAGAATAAATAAATAACATTTTACATCTATTCAACTTGCAATTTTTTGATCAAATAGGCACATTCTTGTTTGAAACAAAATTCAGGATATAAAAACTTAAATTAACCACAAACCATTATAACTTAAGATTGTCTTTTGGAAGAATTTTACACAACCAAGGAGTAAGTTAAATGGATACCCAGGTAATAGCATCAAATTGTGCCTTAAAAGCTTGTAAAACACCACAATTTGCCTCTTTCTCAAACCAACGAATTTGATTATTTTGGAATCTTTGATACTAGGATTTTTGTACAGTAACCCTGCCATTTCCAAAGCCTTGCCCTTCTCTTGGTATTTAACTTGCATGAGGAGGAAGATCATCATCTGTTCCTTGCTCCAATTTCAAAAGTCACCCAGTTCAACCTTTAAACCTTTAATTGTTGACTACTTGTCATATTCGCATATACATATGCAACAAACATAATCTAAATTTTCATTCACATGTCTCCCAAAATCAAAAGTAAATCTTTCTTAGATAGAACTTTACTCAATATCAAATTTCCACTGCTACAAAAGATCAAGCTTTGTATTGCATTGTTCTCTTCAGGTTAAACTCTAGGGGTTTCACCCTTTTGGGCCAAATTCTTCGAACTAATATTCACCTGAGGATTCTGCAACCAATTCTCCATTTTTAGAACTCATCTTCCATGCATAAATATTCCCCAATATCAGCTTGATGGTAAGCAATAATTCCATTTGGTCCAAGCTTCGTACATTCCTTGATAGATTTGATAGCTACTCTAAACCCTAATAGAATATCAATCATGTTAAAAATTCCAACACCCTCATTTTGAGTTGTACTTGAATCCACTCTTTGTAACATGATGACCATAGAGAAAATTCATTTCTACAATGGGATTGAAGAATCATTTTTTTGGTGAAATAGGTGGGATTCTATCAAAAGCTAGGAAACATCCTTGTGTGATAACAGGGAGCCACGTACACTGTTTTGCATGTAAAAAACCTACATTTGTCAACCAAGTAAGAGATTAAAGTTACCGCATGGATGCAATTTACCATGAAATCATTTCTTTGTCCTTTTTTGGTATCACTTCCATCTTTTAGTCACCATCTTTTATCACGTGGATGAATTATAATAGGGCATCGAAAATTAGGTTACCTGTGGAGATTAATTCTTTTCTTTTCAGTCAAATTTGTTTTTATTTGATTGTATAGTGTAAACCAATTTACTGTATAGTCAAATTTCTTTTTATTTGATTGTGTAGTGTAAATCAATTTTTTCTTGTTATATCTTTATTTCCACCTATTTTAATATTTCATTACTAGCAAAGGTGTTATTATGTCGCCTACCTAATTGCCTGAAATATTGCATTCCTTATGTTTCTAGTTTTCTCCTACCCATCTGAGTATCTTTTAACTCACCAAGGAGGTCTCAGGGGGCCCATATCCCTGACTTAACCAAGATCAAAGAAATATTTAAGATAAGAACCATTCTCACTAATCTATACTTATATCTATATAGTTGATTATTGATCATAAATATTATTGATTATAAATAGAATTACAAAATTAAATCCAATAAAATTTATTGGTTAAACAACCAATTAAATTTATAATTATTATCCAATGTATTTAATATAGAATATGAAATTTGAAATCTATATATTATTATCTATTAATAATAAATCAATTCAATAATACTGTAAGAAAAATATTTTTTTATAAACATTTCTTAATTATTTAATGATAGTAAATTTCTTATTTATATATTTATTTTAAATAGATATTTTGTTATATTTATTTTTTATGGTAATATTATCTTATATTAAGTGGGGTTTAAAATTATTCTATTTTTTGCAAAATATTTAATGCACATTGTGAGCTGTCATTTCATTCCAAATAAATTTGTCATTTAAAATTTAAAACTTGATTATTACTTATTTTAAACCAATTATATATTGTTACAATTCATTTATGTTTTTTCTTTAATTTCTCTTTGTCTCCCTTGAACCTCCTAACTAGCATTAAAGGGAGATGAGAAGAAAATAAAGAAAAAACATAAATGAATTGTAATAATACATAATTAATTTAAAATAAGTAATAATCAAGTTTTAAATTTTAAATGATAAATTTGTTTGAAATGGAATGACTCACAGTATGCATTAAATATTTTTAAAAAAATAGAATAATTTAAACCAATAATATTACCATAAAAAATAAATATAACAAAATATCTATTTAAAGTAATAATATTATATCAATACGAATTAGACATGTATTACTACACTAGTCAATCTAAAACCCTCTCTGTATAACTAATCTCTATAAAGTGTTTTAAGTGCATTAATTTTGCCTAACACAGCACATCCTATAGGCTCGAAACTTCTGTAAATATGAAAACTGGCACATTAAATTTAGAGGTTCCATTATTTTCTAAAATAATCGGCCGCCTTCCGCCTTCAATAGTAGTTTGGTTCCACATTTTTTCAGCTGTTGACTGGCTATTGATATTTCTGGTAGGCTCCCAGCAGCTCCGTCGCAGGCAGAAATCCTTCTTGTTTGGGAATATCGATTATCGATTATCAATTATTTTGGATTCCGCCTAGCCGCAGGTTGGTTGGTTTGATTTAAATTGTAATATTCTTCGAATTTTTACTATTTAAATTCATGACATCAACTAACTCACTGTAACTTCGATCCATATTTCCTTATTTTAGAAGATTTACAGACTGCGATATCTCTTTTAATCTTCAAAAGATGTTGAACTTTAGCTCTTCGAGAAGATTCTGCTTATTTATTAGGCGAATTGACGAGTTTTCAGTAATTTTAATTTTAATTTTATTTTCTAAAGCTCTACACAGAACGAGAAACTGTGGCCAATTAAAGCTTGAGTCGGTTAAGAATTAATGGCAAAGGAATTTGGGTCTCCACGTGTGCCACCTTTTGCGTGAATTGTTTGTGTTTTATATCTTGTCTTTGGTTGTTCAGATTTATTTTCAAATGACTACCCCGAATTGACCTCTTTTGGCAAGAAGTTATTCCATGTATATCAAATTAGGTCGAAGCGCTCATTGATGACTGTTTCAGGGAGTTCAACACCATGTTCGTTTTACTAATGGAATTGGCCAAATTTTTATGGTTATGTTTTCAATTGGCCAAATTTTTATCCCGTATTTTGTTTTTGTTTATTTGTTTGTATTTTTTTTTTGTTCTATGCTAGCTGCCTTTTAATTAAAATAACCCCAATTATCTTACCCATTCACTTAGTGGTGCCGGGGAGGGGCTTGCCTGAAATCTTTAACCTGTGCCGCTGATACAACTTTCGACTCTTATGCGGTAAATGGTCTCACTATTGTTACATTTTGGTGAACTGACTCCTGCTGTGGAGTAAATTTGACAATCTTTTGCTAGAAAATTCATTCGTACACAAGTCAGCAATAAACATCTAAACGGTTGCAGCAAACCCTCAGTCTTCCACTGATGTCCTTGAAAGTATTTTGTGTGGAAATCGTAGGGTAAAATAAAATCAACAGTAGCCCCTCAGTGGAGGCCCTGCTTCATCAATTCCTGTGTTTTTCTAAAATTTAGACTATAATTTCTTATTTTCGGAATGAAATATTCTCCTACTATACTGTACCATTGCAAATATTTGTTGGCACTTGAAGTTGTCGTCGAAAGCATAGAAGTTCAGGATTTTCTTTCTTGTAAAGCCTAGTTTGACACTTGACGCTAATGATAATCTGCAGAAGCAATACCCTTACACTGTTAATGAGAAACAGTTATAGGAGATATTTGGATTGGATCCCAACTCGTGGGGCTTTTTCACTGTGGCGATATTTACCTTTAAAATTAGCCTGAATATTTATACTGATCATAATATAAATACTACTGAATAGCAGTTCAGTCCAATTTTGTTAAGGTCTATTTAGAAGCTTTCAAGGAGGCAACTTATGCATTGAATTGGTTTGTGGAGCTAGTTTTTATAATTTTTGGATCTGTGTAATTCTCTAGAATACACCGAGATTTCCTTTTTCAACGATGCTTTTCTTTTTCTTGTTTCTGGTAGCAGGTAAAACTCACGCACCTGTCCGCTATAGTGCATGGGAGTGCACCATTGAGTCTAGATTATGATTCTGGTTGTAAGCCATGCTTGAGGGACTTTATTCCACCAAAATTTTCCTGGGATGTGCACCTAGCCTTACCCTTTGTGGTCTGCACTATTATGGCTACATTAACAAGGGGAGCATGCCCTGCATGGCTTGAACCCAGGTTGTAATCATGACAATTTCCCCGCCTTATCATTCGTCACAAGTTACCTAATCTATTTAGATATTTTTAAGAATATGTTGGTAAACTGGAGTATGCACTGAGTAGCATAACCCCTTTTATGAGAGGAAGGAGAGAATATTTACTATTTTTGAAGGGAACTGTTAGACATTTTAAATCAACTCTCGTTCCTTGTCTCATTTACTTCACAAATGCCTTACGTGAGACTTATCAGAGGATTCTTAACAGCTCTTGCTGGAGGCAAAATTAGTTATAAATGATTGAAAGTCTGATTGAAGTGACTAGATAAAATAGTTATGACTTTTATCATATTTGAGGCAACTAAAGAAAGGAATGAATTAATTTGTGAATCAAAATACTACAAAATGCACAACAGTCATACTTTGTTCTGTCAATGCTTTTACGCCTACAAATAGGAGATTATAAAGAATGTCATGTTTTCGTTGTGATTTATTTTCAAGCAAAATTTTGCTATGGACTGATGGCAGACGTTTTCAGTGTTCAGTTCTATAGAACTTTGTCCAAGTGATACTTTACTTTTTTTTTTCTGGATTGGTAAGGATCTCCCCATCAACATATTCAACTTAGAATCACTTAATCAATTTTATTCAACTAATAAGTCACAATGGACGTCGAAGAGCCACTACTTGGAATTCCAACTTAAGATGTCACTTTGGGATTCCAACATGGATCTTCATCTTAAGAACCTTATGGCCTTGCCATTTGAGCACAACCCCATTTTCTTGTCCAAGTGATACTTGTACGTGTGAGGGAGTAAATTTATTTTTCACGATAGAGCTTTGCTTTGAGGCATTAGTGTCATGTCCCTTACCCCCCGAGGCTGACCAGCAACACCCCAAAAGTGTTTCTAAACACTGAATAAATATATTATTAATAATAATATTAGTATTTTAATAAAATAATAAAAATGATATTTTTAATTATGCCGAAGGCGTTCCCTATATGAACCCAATCGACTAACTTCTGTGATCAACGGTTCATAACGTGTTAGAATGATGCAAGATGATTGGGAAAAAATCTGGCTGTTAGACAATTTTAGCAAATATAGAAAAGAGTTAATATCATTACTTAAAAAAAATAATGTTTTATAGAAATCACATCTCTACATGTTCTCCCATTCCTTTTTAAAATATATTTTTTCTAATAAATCAAATTGATAATATCACTAATTTAAATTTTTTTTTTTTTTTTATAAATCAAATCTCTATATACTCTCCCATTCTTTTTTAAGTTATAATTTTTTTGTAATGAAACAAAAGATAAACACATAGCTTACTTTCATTACAAAATCCATTGGATCCCTTGAACGAACATGCACATGATCAAGAACTAAAATCCCTACTTAAAAAGCTAAACTTTTTTGGAGATCAAATTTCTACATACTCTTAAATTCCTTTTTAAGTTATAATTATTGTTAAAGAAACAAAGGATACAAATCTAGCTTTTTGTATAAATCATAGTTTTACTTTCATTGCAAAGCATTTGAAATTTTTTATTTTATAGTATTGTTTCAATTGTTAAAAGTTTAAGAATTATTTTTCTAAAATTAATGTAAGTGTATATTTTTAATAACTAATAAATATATTATGAGTATTAAATATCTACTTTTTATTTATATTAATTATAAATGACTCAACTTAATAATATTATTAAATTTTATATTTTAATTTTTAATGCATAAGTCTTGGTATAGAGAAAAGAAAATCCATGGAATCCCATGCACGAACATGTAGATGATCAAGATACAAATGGTGACTTCACTAGGGTGATCAAGAGATAAAATCACTACTTAATGAAACTATAAACTGTTTTGAGATCAAATATCTACATGCTCTTACATTCCTTTTTTAATTATAATTATTTTTAATTTAAGAAACAAAAGATGGGCATCTAACTTATAGTATAAATCATAATTTTACTTTCATTACAAAACTTTTGAAAGTCTTTAGTTTGTAGTGTGGTGTTAATTATTTAATTTTTAAGTGTTTTTGAAAATTAATATAATTGTATATATTTTAAACTTTTAAGAATTTTTATTTTCTAAAATCAATATTTTACTAAATTAAAACAATTGATATACTTAATCAAGGGAAAAATAATAGTATATAGATAAATATAATTTATTTTATATATACGAAAAATATTTGGATTATGAATTTTTATTTTTATATGTTAGATTATATTATTATGAGGGAGTGTATATCTAAATTAGAAGTTATCATTTGGTTAAACTATCACAAGTAAATGATCCAATCCATCAAAATTATTCAAGGTCAAATAAAGATTTAATCGTTATTGCATGCGTGTTTCGTCTATACAATATACTGTCCCAGTTGCTTACCTTGTGTTTTGTTATCATACCAAAAAATTAAGCTTTGATAAATGATATAACAAAAAATAGATCATCATTCTTACTATTTAAATACAACTAATTTTCTAAAATTTGAATAATCCAAATATATTATAAACTAATTTAAATAAAAAATAATTAAGACAAGGCAAGCACAAGAAGAAAGATAGACCGAGCCCGCTTGAAAATATAACTCCAACTCCCAACCATATAAAAGTGGATTCGAGATACTTTTTCAAAGGGTCTCTTTATGATAAAATATAGAAAAACATTGTTACGTATAAATGGGGCTCATTTTCCTTTCAAAGATCATTGAGTGTCACTTCATTGTGCAATAAATTCCTATGCTCATCAATCTATTTTTGCTACTTAATGAGTTATGTGCTTCGAGAATAATTTTGCTTCTAACGAATAAATGTTCCTCTCCATTTCCATCTTTCTCCCCATATTTATCTCTATCTTCCTCTCCATCTCTATATCCACATCTCTCTCCCTCTATCTCTCCCTCTATCTCTCCCTCTTTCTATCACTACCTCTCCCTCTCTCTACCTCACTCCCTATTGCAAACATAATATGAACCTATTGGTAATGGAATCTGATTATCTTCCTAATTCAAAGGGTTTCTTTCAATCATGTTTTTATCCCTATAAGTGGAGGCATAGTTTATTTGAATCTATCACTTCTCCATTAATACTTTTGTTCAAGCATATTATGTTGCCCTCTGACAGCTACATTTATTAGACAGTGTGTATACAAAAGATGTGAAATATCTTCTCCATCTCCATCTCCATCTCTATCTCTATCTCTAATATGTCTCTCCCCTATCTCTATCTCCTTACCTCTCTCCACATCTCTCTCTTCCCCCTCTAACTTTTCCACTATATATTTCTCTCTATCTCTCCCTCTTTCTATCTCTATCTTTCCCTCTCTCTCCCTCTTTCTATATCTCTCTACTTTTCCTATATCCTCTCCCTCTATCTATTTATATCTCTCTCCCTCTCTATCTCTATCTCCATATCTCTCTCACTCGCACACAATTCCTGTTTCTCCCTCCCTATCTTTATCTCTATATCTCTCTCTCTCACACACACACTCCTTGTTTCTCCCTCCCTCTTTCTATCTCTCTATCTCTCCTCCCTCTCTCTCTTTCCCTCTCTATTACTTGTCTATATTTCTCTATATCTATCTCTCTCCCTTTCTCTTCCCATTTATCTCTATCTATCTCTCTTTCTCTTCCCATATATCTATCTCTCCCTCTTTCTTTCTCCCTCTATCTCCCCTATTTCCCTCTTCTTAGACCTCTATATCTATATATCTTTGCCTATCTCTATCTCTCCATATTTCTTCTTCCATATCTCCCTCTATCTCTATCTCATTGTATCTCCATCTGTCTCTACTCCTATATCTCTCCCTCTCTCTACCTTTATATATCACTTCGTATCTCTATCTTTAACTTGCTATCTCTCCCTTTCTCTCTCTCTCTCTCCTTCTCAATATATTTATCTCTTCCATCTCTGTTTATCCCTCTCTCTTCTCTCTCTTTATCTCTCACTCTCCTTCTCCATCTCCATCTCCATCTCCATCTCCATCTCTTTCTCTATCTCCTTACCCCTCTCTCTTGCTCCCCCCTCCCTCTATCTCTCCCTCTTTTTGTCCATCTCTCTCCCTCTTTCTATCCATATTTCTCCCTCTCTCCCTATAGCAAACATAACATGAGCCTGATTATCTTTCTAATTCAAAGGTTTTGTTTCAACTATGCTTGGATCCCTATAAGTGGATGCATAGTTGATTTGAATCTATCATTTCTCCATTGAGACCTTTGTTGCACAAATAATATTTTTTTGAATCACCTACCAATTGACCTCATGTACTACACAAATGTATGCAAAAAATAGACCAAAATTTTCTCTAATTCACCTTCCACACCTCTTCGGCATACCCATTGCACAACAAGGTGCGATTGCTAGTTATTTAATTAATAATAATAATCAATTATTTTTCCTGTTGGTGGCCGACTTGTGCAAGGGGATTATAATTTTAATCTATTTGGGGTCGACCTGCATATAAGACAACTAATTTGTGGCACCTTCAGTTGGTATAATGAGAAGTGTAATTGTGTATTTTTGGGCATGGAAAATCTGATTAAATAAATTGGGCGTGAACTTGATTGGGAGGCTGAGACAAAACTTCAACTTCTTCTTGAGGTCTGGAATGACAAATCCTTACCTCACTTAATCAAATCTTAATAGCACTTTCTACCATGAGTTTGCTTAATCACCCTCGATTGGTCATTGATCTCAAATGCCATCCAATTTTAGGAGCAGTAGACCCAGATACTTCCAGCACAACAATTTAAGGAATATCATCAAGGGCGTTGATCATGGGAGGTAACACACCCAAGGCTAATTGGCACATTTGACTAGGAGAGGAGAACAAGTAGCATCCTAATTTGAAGTTTGGACACTGAGCGCTACCAACCTGCAACACAAATAGGCAATAAGGGCCAACAGGCCAAGTGAATAAGAAGCTAAATTTGGAACCATTCAATAGACCTCACTCCAGATTGGGTGAAACAAATTCATCAACAACAATTTCAGATTGCATGATTTTAACTAGGTGCCCACTTCCATAGCGATTTCATCACTCAGGCGGCTAGGTTTAAGGGTTGTCACACCTCAAACCTTACCTAGGTCAGTGATTTGCCACATTCTTTTGACCGGGTGAACAAATACAAGAGTATTCTATTCATATCTGGGAGAATAACATACATTTTGGTCAGTTTTGAGTGTTATATCATCTTTCCAAAAGTTGTATAACTGTTGCCAACAGACCTGTTAATTACATATTGTCCTATGATAGACAAATGATCATTCATTTTATGCTGGTGATTGCTAATTAGTGATGGTTTGAATTGAATTGGATGTGTGTTAATCATAATCAAGGATCCTTTCTTAGATATGTAGTAGTCAACTACTTATGCTAGGGTTTTGGATCACATTTGTACAATTGTTAACTTGTTTATTTGGAAGTTCATTCTATAGTTAAATCCTAAGGTCCTGCCAGCCTATGTTTGTAATGTAGATTCATGAGCTTGAGTGACAGAGAATTAAGATATCAACAAAGGGAGAAGAAGAAAGAAGCAGCCATGGGCGACAGAGATGATGACAACTTTCAAGAATTCATCAAGGAAAGTAAGGAGTTTTAGACCAATATGAGGGATACTGTGGTGGATATGGTCCAATTTCTAAGAGGTTTGAATCAACAATTTAGTGCTGGTAGGCCTATTTAGAATGGTATCGAAGGGAGCAGTTTTGCGAGTGACAGGGTTTTAGCTAACTCGATCTCAAGGACTTTTAGAGCCATATTTCTAGAAAAAGAAGGAGCAACACCTAGGGAAGAAGAGCAACCCACACAAGGAGATGAAATTACAAGGCTTCATGATGAATACCATGCCCTAAGCGTTGCCATATGACGAGACATGTCTTTCATGAAGTAGTATGAGATGAAGACAAGGAATGGGCATAGGAGGAGAAGGTATGAGGAGCAGCCTTGAAAGGATATACAACACCATTTGAGGAAGATCACCAACCCCACCTTTGATGGGTCTAGAAGTTGCTCAACAAGAGCTTGGTTGCAAAAATTGGACACCTACTTCTGTTTGAATCCAATGTTTGAAGATGAGGCCATCAAGTTTGCTACCTTGCATCTAGAGGGAGTGGCCAACGAATGGTGGTATCACGATGTGGTGACCCTAGGACACGATTCAATCACCACCTTAGAAGAATTCAACAAAAGTTTGATGGAAAGGTTCGATAGGAAGGGCCTCGAGATTCATTTTAGAGAGCTAGCACAGCTGAAGCAAAAGGGCATTGTGAAACACTATGTAGCAAAAATCCAAAGGCTTTCGGTGATGGTTCTAGATGTGACAGAAAGGAGACTCATAGTCCGTTTTGTAGAGGGCCTATTTGAACCTCTCAAAGGGTTGGTAAGGGCATTTGATCCAAGTTCCTTGCAAGAATCTATTAGGAGAGCCCTAAAAATGGAGGATTCAGTGGCTAAGGACAAATTCTACTAAGAAGGCATCCCCATTTCTACAAAAAAAAGCCTCCTCAAAAGGGCATGCCTCCACCCAAGGCATTACCCCCCAAGCCAAACCAAATAGAGGTATCCAAGAACGAACTCTGTAGGAAAATGCTATGTTTCACATGCAGGAAGTCATGGCAACCTGGCCACTGGTGTTTGGGAAAGGGGCAAATACATTATATAGAGGTGGTTTCTGATGGGCAGTCTGAGGTAGAAAAGTGGAACTAGAAATTGTTGTGAATGAGGTTGAGCATAGGGACCAAGGAGGAGATCATCTAGGGGCACTCTTGAGCTCTTTCAGGTATCACTCTTTTTGCATAAGAGGAGTTTTGCAAGGACAAAGGGTGACAATTTTGATTGATAGTGGGGCCACCCCACCCACAATTTCATTGATGAGGGGACGGTGGCTAAGTTAGGCTTGAAGACAAAAGGTTTTGAAGGGTTTAATTGTCTCTCTTTTTAAGCTAGATAATTTATTTTGTTGTTTGGTGTTTTATAACCTATTTTTGTTATACCCTTAATACTTAAACATGCCATTAGCTTCATTGAGTTATGGAGTAGCTGATTTGTGGCATGTATAACCTGTGAGTAATCTTTTTGTAGGTTCTTAGATGTTTTTTCTCATTTCAAAGCTGTTTGATTATTGTTCTTCTACTCAATCTGGAATTATTGTGTGGAAATATATTGTTCCTTTTATTTGATCTCTGCTATTTCACTTGCATAGAATAAAAATGACTACAAGTGGTATTAGAGAAGTGGTTTGGGAAGATAATATGTAGAGCAAATTTAAAGATTTGAGAATATATAAAAATCTTTAACAGCAGCACTTTCCTGGGTAACATATTCATTGAAACCATTCAAATTGTTTCTGCTGTAGTCTGTTTTGGACATTTTGCTGTCTTTTCCCTAAGTATTTTAGTAATTTTCCCTTTGCTCCTTATTTGAACCTCCTGCCATATTAGTTTGTGTCCCTGACAAGCCAAATTATATGGTACACAATTTCTTATATTTCGAGATGAATGATATTTTCAATTTTTAGATGACTAGGGCATTCCATGTAGAAAGTATCTAGTGTTAGGTTTAGGGTTCTTGAAAGCACTTGCCATTGGTTTTGTATGAACAAGGCAGTAGCAACCATACAGTCATTGAAACTACCTTGGATCCTTGAGCTTGGGTTCCAAACAAGCTCTAGTAGGAAGCTTTTCTCATTTGAACTATCTTGTTCAACTGGGCACAATAATACATCTTTAGCAATCCTCTAAGATGAGCACAGTCTCACCTTTCCTTACAAAACTGTAGATTCCTGACAGATACAAGAAATAGACTAAATAAGGGATGAAGAAGACAACAAGGGGTAAAGGACCAAGGTACTCCAAGCAAAGCCAACTAAATGGATACAAGAAACACGAAAAGAATCGAGCATTGGGAGGAACATGAAATTGAAATCACCCAAGGGCCTTCCATAAGTGATTTGCACACACCATTGAATATTAGAGACGGGGCATAAATTTGTAATGGTCAAGCAACAACGTCAAGATTCAAAAGCTAACTAAGTTACCAGATTTGAGAATGAGTTCCAAGAAGAGATGTCAAACATCCAAATTCAGCTCTAGCATGGCAACAACATGATTACCCAAACTTCTACTAACAATACATATTTTACAGCAGGGTTTAAAGTTTAAACCATTCATAAAGTAACATTAGTACATCTATACGAGGGAAAAAATTCAGTTCAATCACAACAAATTTGTCCCTAGGCTTAATCTCTTAAAGATTTATCTCCAAAGAGGTGATGGCAATGATTTATGTCATTATTAGCCAAATGAGACAATGCATTGCATTTCAATTGATCCTTTGAAAATCCAAGCAACTCCCTCTCCATTCTATGTAAAACTAGAGAAATACCTGTTGTAACAATGGATGCTTAGCAAAAGATCAAGGAAGCCCTGTACACATGCAAATGTATGTAGTGATCTAGTGGTTCAATATGAGATACATGGGTTTTGAAGTACATCAATCGACTAACCAAGCTCTACCATACTTGACCAGAAACGACATACTCTATACAACACTAAAGGCTAGTAATTGTGTTAGCAATTTGGATGATGACAATCTATTCAAACAGTAAAATAGTCGGTTTCAAGATGCGATTTGAACATCATGGACTCAAGGCTGCAAGCCAAAAACAGCAGAAGACACAATCTAGACTGTCAAGAATGCTGAGGAAAATAATATGGCTAGCCTTAGGCTCTTCCAAGGATGATCATTAGGAGAAGAGACAAGTGCAACCAACACAACCACTCCTAGACAACTTGCTCTCACACAACAAATGGAGAAAGGTCTCACGAACTTGACAACAACCTGAATAAGAGCATCATAAGAGTTTGAACAACAGTTGATTGAAGAGGATATCCCCACCATCTTCACCCATGCCTTAGAAGCAATCGACACCCTTAAACTCTTAGTATTGAAGGATTCACTAAAAAGTAAAAGCCTAAAAGGTAGTTGTATCCATTCAGTTGGATAATACAAAAAACTGTTATTGACAAGACACTGGCAGCAAACATAAATTTCTTTTCTTATTTTGTTTCCAACTTCAACTTATGACCATGATTGATTGGAAATTCCATCAAATATGGAGGTAAGTGCAATAGCATTGAACTCTTAGAGGCGAATTTCTCTATACCTTATTCCTTTTGGGGACACATATGTTTGTCTTGGGGAGCAATTGCTGCAACAAATCTCCAAGAAATATGGAGGTAAGTGCAATAGCATTGAACTCTTAGAGGCGAATTTCTCTATACCTTATTCCTTTTGGGGACACATATGTTTGTCTTGGGGAGCAATTGCTGCAACAAATCTCCAAGAAATATGGAGGTAAGTGCAATAGCATTGAACTCTTAGAGGCGAATTTCTCTATACCTTATTCCTTTTGGGGACACATATGTTTGTCTTGGGGAGCAATTGCTGCAACAAATCTCCAAGAAATATTCATTTCTTTTAGCCTCAAAAGGGAAGACTTATCAAGTCAAGGACCTCAAGAGTCATCCATATCAAGTGATTAGCTTCCATCGACTGAAAATTGTCCTAAGGAAAGGGTCACCATCAGACTAAATAGTGGCACAACATTGCTCCTTGGAATTTATGATTGAGAGATTCAATCTGATATGTAGGAATTGTAGGATGCCCAATAACATAAGAAGCTATTGTAGGAAATCCCTCAGGGTTTGCCCTGAATTAGGGAGCAGGAACATGATATTCAGCTGGTTTTGACAGCCATCTTCCCAATGGGATCTTATCTCTCCCCATAATACTGAATAGGGAGCAGGAACATGATATTCAGCTGGTTTCAGCAGCCATCTTCCTAATGGGATCTTATCTCTCCCCATAATACTGAATACTGAAATTTCAGTGTTACCCCAAGTTTCCGGGAAGGGGACGGCAGGGGACGGCGGAACGAGTCCCCAAGTTTCCGATTTTTCAGGCCAAATTTAGGGACGGCAGAGGATGGCTATATAAAATATAGAAAAATTTAAAATATATAGGGAAACATTAAATATTCATATGAAAACATGGATAAAGTATGCATATATACATTATAGAAACTTAGCATATAACATTTTTGTTAAGAATTCATTGCCAATATAGTTTTTTTTTCAATTACAATATGAAAATCAAAATAAAAAGAACATGGTACACTGTTGCTGCCCCCCTGCCTGTTTCCGGGACGGGGACGAGGGGGTTTAGACCCGGGGACGTGTCCCCGGGTAACACACTGTGAATCATCAAGATTAAAAGAATGGATCCAGACATGTTGGATATTAGTAGTGTTTGACTCTGCCTTATTGCATTTTTTGTATCCATGATCATGTTCTGTGTATGGACAGCAGGAAAAGTGATCCAGATCACACTTAAATATAAGTTTCCTGTACTTGTTATTCATAAATTACACAGTGGAATTGTTACTTCAAATCTGGATTATTGCTTTGAATAAATTAGATCAGCATTAAAGAAGATAAGCACACAGTGACATTCATATTTCATGAAGGCTAGAATGAATTTTTGCTGACACAATCTGGTCTTATTGGTACTTCTACATATTGATTGTATAATTTTAGTTTCTGGCCTTTTATGTTAAATTTTTTATTAGTCTTCCTTGATGACATTTTTTTGATAAAAATACTATATATTAGAACCATTTGTTAAAACGTACAGTCATAATCCTAAAAAAACATGGGTGGCATGGAATCATGCCCCAAAGTCAAACCGGCAAAGCCAAGAAACAGCAGAAACAAGTGGCCTCAAAATGGAAACCACACAAAACGACAAGAACATGGTCCTATCAGGGAAACAACCATCAAGCCACAAGTTCATCAGAAATATGTATAAAAAAGGCCATTACAATTAAGCAGCAAGGGCAAGTCCAGTGTTGAGGGGGTGTGGGTGTGGGGGTGAGCGGGGGGGGTTGGGAGTCTTGCTCATCAAGGTTATCCCACCCTCCACATGCCAGATCCTTGCCATCATCCACAAGTTCCTAGCTAGTAAGAATAATGTTTTTTTTCCTTCCCCAGGACCATCCTACAGCTGGCTCTGTATAGTCCTCGGTGGAGATATAGCAACAAACAAATGAGGAATTTTCCCCTTATTTGAGGGGCCCATCCACGTTGTTGAGAGGATGTGGGAGAGTAATATGGAGGTGGTGATCATCCACCATAGTGGCCAAATGGTGAAGGTTGTGGCTAGATCTAACCAAAATGTTGCCTAGGTAGTGATTGTGGTAGAGTGCTCTTTGGTGGTTGTGAGGGCAATGTCGAGAGGGCATAGAGTTGTTGAATCATAGGTCTTGGTAGGGGGATTTGGCATGGGATGACAAAGAAGGTAGAACCCTAGCCATAGTGCAAGGGGCACTCCTTGCTGATCAAACATGTTTTGAAGACATTGGACCTCCAATGTTACTTCACTGACTTGGACTTGAATTTGCATGAGCACATTAGAAATCACTAGTGATTTGGAGTAAATAGCAAAGTGAGTATCCACGATAGAATGAGAAAAAATTGTATGTATATTTTTCTGAATACAGAAAAGAACTCCCAATCTGAAAACGTGTTATTGCTGGGAGAACTCTATGGAAAACTTCACCCCAATATCAAGGACATTGTGCCAAGTAAAGGGTTTAGGCTTCAAAGGTTGGAAAAAATCGTGGATCCATTGCCAAGCATTTTGTGCACAAACACAAAACCCAAAAAGATGTAGAAGGATTTCCTGTTCCCCATAAAATGGACATTTTGGATTGGATATGTCAAGATGTATCAAATGGGTGCCAATAGGAAGGCCTTGGTAAAGCAAAAACTAGGAAAAATGGGCAACTTTGGGCACCACAACTATTTTCACAATGTTTGAAAATGTTGAGCCTAGATAAAATTGGGAGAATGAAGAGACCACTTAATATTTAGCTTTTGAACCATGAGAAGATGAGGCAAAAGCCCTATATCCTTTCTTAGTTGTTTAATTGCATCAAAGTGTATCAATATATCATTTCCTTCCACAAGGCTTAATGGAGCCCATGTATATTTTGTGCTAATGTTGAGAAGGCACAAAATCATTGTTTGGAAGATTTTTTAGTCAACATGGCTTTAATTAGATTTATCTTTGGCTCGAGGCCAAGAGAGCCAAGTGGAATTGCCTTAGAGTATAGATCTCATAGATGCCTAATGGCTTCATGGAATGCATCCACAAAGTAACCACGAATGGCTTATCTTGAAACAAGATGATGGCAGACCACCATATGGTTGCTACTTGATGGATAATCCATCGTGAAATCTATCCCCACTCTATAGCTGCCAAGGTTTAATAGTTTCCCATGCCTTCCTAATACTTTTGGTCACATAAGTGCTGCTGATTTTAATTGGAACGAGAGAAATTGCAAGGGAATGGAAACCAAGGCCATTCCAAGCTAGTTCCCCATACAATGAACCCAAAGCAACGCAATTTTGTAACAAAATTTTCTAGCTTTCATTGCCAACACAAGCTTTGATAATTTACTTAGTGCATTAAGCCATACCTTGTCTGTTGACATCACTAAGACCTAGCTAATTGGACTCTTCTAGTAGGCAACAAAGGTTTCAAGAAAACGATGAAAACTTTTATTATGGTTTGAATTGGTTTGTAGAAAGTCCTACAAAAGCTTATCAAACTCGCGGTATAATGCTAAGGAAGGAACCCAACAAGAAGAGTAATACACATGCATAGCCACAAGAACTTTAGAGAAAAGTTGAAATTTACCTACCAACAAAATTGGTTTGTAATCCAATAGGTGAGCTTTTTCTTGATTCTATCAATCACTTATTGCCACAATTTGGATTGACAAGCTTCAAATGCAAGGGGAATGCCAAGAAATTTTAAAATTTCCCTGTGGTCTATGTGTTTCTAGCCAAAAGAATGAAGCCATCCAAGAGGTTGGGACAAATATTTTTTGTAGTATTGCATCTTATTCCATTGAATACTACAGCCTGAAGCTAAACATAAAGTGTCAAGATACTTCAAAGCTTGTTTTAACATTGTCTTCATCTTTAAGGAGAATGAGAAAGGAATTGTTTGCAAAATGCCCATTGACCAATTGCTAAGAAGCATTTTTAGGAAGGAATATTCCTTTAACTTGTTGCCATAGGATGGCATTAGTACAAAGATAATCAAACCCTTAAGCAATTAACATAGAAAGTGAGGGTGTAAGAGGGCAACCTTGCCTTATAGATTAGAAAAATGCTAAAGTGCTTGGATTGAATGTAATTGATGGAAAGCAAGCAAATGCATCTACAAAAAGAATTTGGACTGACTCAATGAAAGTGGGACCAAAGCCAAGAAGCTCGAGCATGGACCATTCAATTCTACCATAGGCCTTCTTGAAGTCAATTTTGATGAGGAGATCCTATTGATTTAATTTATGTCCCCATTCCATACCTTCTCAAACTACAATGATGTTGTCAAGAATATATTTTCTTTGAATATGTCTAGTTTGCTCAAGCCGATCCTCAAACATGAGTAGATGCTTGATTTGCATGGCTAAAGACTTGACAATGATTTTGTAGGAGACATTCAACAAAGTGATGGTTTTTAAATTTTTAATTGTAGATCAGCTCAAGATCCTCATCTTATGTATGAATTTGATATTTCCTTTGTTAATGATGGGGCTTAGATATTTGGTATGATAAGTTTCTAGATAGACCTTGCATAAAGCATGGGCAATATCATCCAAAAGGATTTTGTAGAATTCATAGGGAAAACTATTGCAATTAGGTGCTTTAGCATTAGTGATGCCAAATGCAGTTGAGTGGGGCTCCCTCATGATAGGAGTTTGTGTAATGTCCCCTTCTCACAAATAAGCAGATATTTGGCCATTAGCTTATTTTCCATATTTTCCCATAAGCTAAGTGGCACCAAAAAGGGAAAAGTAAATTAAATAACTAAGTTGTCAAAAGCTACTTTTTAATATTTATATATTGACAACTTATTTTAATTATTTAAAAAGTGACATTAAGTTGTGCTAAAAAGGAGGCATTAGGCTCAAGGCAGAAAATGGTGAACTTTTGCACACTAAAAAATGTTTAAAAAAAAAAAAATTAAAGCGAAAAATGAAGCAAAAGGAAAAAAAGATTTTTTTAGGAAAAAGCAACAAAAAGTATTTTTTAAGAAAAAGCAAAAAAAAAAACAACAACAAAATGAAAAAAATGAAAAAAAACCAAAAAACCAAAAATGTTTTTTCCTAAAATAGCTCTAAAAAGTTTATAAAAGGAGGTTGGGTCTTGAGAAGAAGGGTTACTTTGTTATTTTCATTTTCTTTTGTACTTTGAGCAAGAATGGAGTTCTTCATATTTATTGAGGACGAAACCCATAGTTCCACGGAGTTTCTTGATAGGGAAGTGGGGGGACGGGTTTTGGGGATGGGGGGACCGATTTTGGGGATGGGGGGACCAAGGGCCTAAGTTTGGGGATGATGGCGTAGGGGCAGCAAGGTGGTAGGGGGGTTGGTGCAAATACATATAGTACTTGAAAAATTATTTATGAAAATATATGTAAGGAATAAGTATAAGAATTGCAAATGAATTTTTGGCATACCAAGTAAAGTTTAAGCTAATAAACAGTAAAATCATGGCAATGAATATTAACAATAGTTGGTGGAGATTTGGGGTCAAGGAGCAATGCCCTTTGTGGGGGTTTGGGGGCAGAGCCCCCATCGGGGTCAAGGGGTAGCACCCCTTGCGGGGTTTGTAATGACCTAAGCTCTGGATCTATAGATTTTTGATTCATTTCTTATTGGATTGACAAAGGTTGTCATCCAATATTATTAAGGTGAGGTTGTCCCTTATAGATTTATCTTAGGTTTGCCTTCAATTTTATATGTAAAGAGGTCAAAATATACCAATAACCTTAAATAGATGATAAAGAAAGAGGAACTGATAAATAGTTTAATATATTTAGAATATGAATCCTAGTTTAAGAAGTCTGATTCAAAGGTTAGATCGATAATGTAATTTGGACCAAGAATATAGCGACTGTTCCTGATTTATTAATTTAGAATCATGCCTTTGATTTGCTAATGGCTGAGACCTCTATTGGTTTGCTTTGCTTGAAATTGTCTATATACTCAAGCGATTTACTGGTGTAAAAGACTGAGGCCTTGTTAGATCATTGCCTCTAATTGATATCTTCGATTCATGCGATGTGTAATGGATGCTGCTTCTGAATTTTCTGATTAATCATGCAACCCCTTGAATGGCTGAATATGGGCTCCTTAGGAGCACTCAAAACCTGAGTATTAATATATATCTGCATATTAATCGATGATCTCTTGCCTTGAAACACATTCCCTTCTTATATCCATGATGGGGCTGGAAAGTCATGACCTTCCAACATAGCCTTTCCTTACCAATGGACACGTCTCCTTTTAATTGACCTCAACTTACTACTACTAACTAACTACTAGTGCTTTAGCTGCAATCTTGAAGACTTCCGATCATAACTATCGTTGAATTGAATCCCGCCAGACCAATCATATCGCAGTAGACTTAATAAAGTTGATTTTTCAAATTAATTCGATATCAACACTTCTATCTTTTGTGGTAAGAATAGGCTTGTCTATAAATTCTCGTTGTTTATGCCATGGTGCGATTGATTTAATACTACTGGTTATGACTCTAACTCCTCTGACAGTGCATACATGGCTACAGGATATCAAAGGCGGCAATCAATGATGGTCATGTCCTTAAACAAAGTTATACTCTGTTTCCAGATCGTCATGCATAGCATGTGTTCTCGATAATAGCAGCTCAACTACAAGCATTGACTTGGTATGTGTGGCTTTCACTTACTGTAAATCCCATCGCCTCACAATATCCGGTCCGTGTCAATTAAACAAGGAGAATCGAATGGGAATAAAATTGATGTCAACAATTCTTCAGCAATAGTTGGGAAATAAGGTGACGGCCTTTATGATTTATAGGTTCAACAAGAATAGTACGCGATAGCACAATGTGATTGTTCCAACAAAACCACAACCTCTGAATCCCACAATCAATCCGTAGATAGGAGCAACTCAAAAAAGCAAGTGAATCACCTTACTGGCCGCTAGAGATGATGATCAAACATATTATTAATCGTCCAATCTTCAAAAATGGCACATTACAGGGGCCAGGGCACAAATTAAGGCCTTTAAAACTTCACAAACCTTCATGGCGAATGCCATTTTCACAATTTCATTGCTTATCTTTTTCAACCCCTAGAAGTCTTTGGGATGGTTGGGAGACTCCTCGAATTTGCCTGAACGTCTTGGGGATGTTCCAAAGTTCCCAAACCAGGTGGCATCTTAGAGATGTCCTTGAGACTTGGGTGGCAGTGGTAGGAGGATTGGGGGATGTTTCCGCCAAGTCCCCGCGTCTTGGAGATGTTCCCGTCCCGGAAATGCGGGGTTTTTAGGGGGCGATGCATTCCCGTGGAACATTGATGAAAACCCTCTAAGAATACTAGTTTTTGGGACGAAAACCCTCCTAGCTAGATTTGGTGATTTCATCTTGAAGTCACAATTGTGTTGCAAAGTTGACTTTGATTTCTAGCTGCTGTTTCAATGGAGATTTTTCATATGTTTTGACATGTTTAGGTGTACAAAGGTTAATGATGTTATTCGAGAAGTTTTTGGTGATTTTCATGAGATATTGATGATATTGTACTTGCTGCACTTGTTTTACCAGCAGCTTTGGACTCTGTTTCAGATCTGTACATGTCTGGAAATGTATACCTGTCTGATATGAAATGTATTTCAGTGTGTTTGGATGTGTTTAATAGCAGTTTGGTGTGCCTTATTAGAGTATTTTAAGGATTTAAAGCTTTTATAATGCACCCTTTAATAATAAACTTTGAAGACACAATAAATAAATTAAATTGAAGCTACTTTGATCACATATAGAAGTATACATTGATTACATGACTACGAAAGTGAATTTTATTTGAAAGAAACAACATTTTTAAATATATAAACATTGTCAAGTGTTTTAGGTGTACAAAACTTGTGGATTATGATATCCATTGCATCACAAATAAAAATTGCAATATGGAGTCATTAACTATGGCAAAGAGGAGCTTGTATTGCTTGGCCCAACATCACTATCTCTATGTGGAGTAATGTGCTTGTGTCTCAAACAAGTCAACAAATTCCACTAAACCATAGGAGCATTACATAGGATAGGGATTGAGTTAGTAAGGCAAAAGTATAAATGTAATTCAATTACTTGGGATTTAATTGGAAAAATGTCGAAAGAATAAACAAATGTTGCTTTTCCATTTGACATGGCCTAAAATGGTCAATGGGTAGTGCTCTTGGTGTGCTCCTTTTCAATAAATAGGGCAGGATTGAGGGGCAAAGCCCCCACTATCAATCCCGAATTAAAGTCTTTGAGACCACATAAACCTTCATGGTGAATACCATTTTACGTAATTTTATCGCTTTCAACCAAACTCCAAGAGTCCTCCAAACCCTTCAAAAAAGGCCTAACTTTCATGCTTTTATATTTGACTGTTAAAATTTTTATTCCCTTTTTTCTGATTTTCACATTTGACTTGGTAGTCCTAGCAATTGGGTTCACCGGATTCAGTGAGTCTTGTAGACTTGGAAAATATGACAAAACTCTTTGTGTACCTGGGTCGTGAGTCTTTGGGACTCATTTCTTCTTGCCTACCTTAGGACTGACTAAGTCTAGGCAAGTCTTGGTTTGTTCTGTATCTATGGTATGAATAATTGAATATATATAAATATTTATTGTTGTTCTATCTATATCTAGTATTGAGTATTTGATACTGTATTCGTTTTTGATATTGTATCCATATTTCATGCCATATCTATTTCCATGCAACTTTGGTGAATATAATTTGAAAGCAAATGTCAAGTGAAAATAAGCTCAAAATGAGTCAATGTTTTAAAGTGTTAGTTAATTTTTAGGGTAGACAAAGATATTTTTCCTAATGTCTTCTAACCCCCCAAGTCTTGTATGCTTAGTTAGTCTAGGCTTTGGACTTGCCAAGTTTGTAAGTTTGATCTAGACTTGACAAGGGTGCCTCGGATTTAGATTCAAGTCTAGCAGGTTCCTTGGCGAGTCTCAACAATATGATATAAATAGTGAGTAGAACATCGCTTGGAATTGTAATGTCCCATCCTGATTTCTTTTTGGTTTGTTGAAACGATCAAATGGGACAGCAGATAGTACATACCATAACACTCATATTTCAACTCAGAAATGATACCCACAATCTGATATTGCATTATAGAGATGGTAGAATGCTGAATACATTGAAATTAGATAATATCTCAGATACCTAGTTGAGCCAAACACTCAATGATCATGTTTTTGACATACCCATACGCTGTATTGAGTTTGCAGGTCTGATACAAAGCTTGTATAACAACATATAACAAGATTTACCAATATCCAATAGGGAGAACACCACTTATAACAATATTACAAGATAACCAAATGAGCAAATCACTTCAAAGGGCAAACAATGTTGATGTTAATACAGCGTCGGTCTTCACTAGACACATATTAAATACATGGGCCGACCTTATATTTGATTTATATCATGTACTTATTCTGGCCGACTTTAATTGTAATTAAATATTTATCAAAGGCCGACCCAAGTGAAGAGGCGCCTAGGAGATATAAATACAAGGTCACTTCTTGGTTATTCACACAATTCATATCATCTAGAAGTTCGCTATTATATTGAAGAGCAGATCAAATTCGCAGTCTTAGAAGAAGTTCATACTTGAACAGCAGATATCAAGTTCACATTCCTAGAAGAAGTTCATACTTGAACAGCAGATCATCATCTTTGTAGCAGCAGTCCGAATTCATGTAAGAAGTCAGTTCTCTGTATTAAGGAGGAAGGCGAATTGTTCAAACAAGCATTTGCCATTGTTGGGCCCGATTTGTAAGCAAAATTCTCTTATTGTATCACCATATATAAGAGAATCATTTGCTGGGTTTTTCTCCCTCAAGAGGAGGGTTTTCCCAGGGTATCCTGTTGTGTTCATTGTCTTATGTGTTGCATTTATATTGAATAATATATTATCTAATCTGATCTAAGAAACACTAACAAACAACACATACCCATTTGCTGATATCACACACAGGTATAAAAATTGATTACAACAGCAAATTGAAGCTCCGGAAATGTGCCAACAAACCCTCTGAACCCTAGTTGTTCCACTTCAAAGTATCAATCTTCAATAGTCCAATATGAAATGCCTCCAAATACACTCAAGGGAATCTAATACCCTAGGCGTTTGACCTCCAAATTGTCCATGTCCTGTTGTACTGGAATGTATGGCTTGCAAAGTAGCAAACCACTTCAAAACACTCCCAATTTTTGCACTTAACTCTTCAAAATATGCTTAGATATCTTTGTGGAATTGTCATTCAAATAAACTCGATATTTGCCTTGGAAAATCTCTTCGCAACAATCATGTAACTATGCCAATAAGCTCAAGTGCAATCCCTGCAATGAGACTACCAACAACATTCAACTCTGTGTAAATTCTGTACGATTCTACCAGTAATTCCTTTCCTACACAAATTGTAACTCTGAATGAGTCATT
Source organism: Sequoiadendron giganteum (assembly GCA_007115665.2). NCBI lineage: Eukaryota > Viridiplantae > Streptophyta > Pinopsida > Cupressales > Cupressaceae > Sequoiadendron > Sequoiadendron giganteum. Next base: position 517,961,429 of record CM021105.1, on the reverse strand, counting down.
GTAATAACCTAGATGGATCTTTCACCATCATAGCTATTCTTCTCCAAGAGGGTTTTTGTCCTCAAGAAGGTTGAGATGAATCAAGTTCAATCTCCTAGAACCATGAGGGTTTCATCCAAGGAAAATATAATAATCTCCATGATCCAAATGAGCCCCTCAAATGCTTTTTATACTTTTTCCACCGAACTGTCCAAAAGCTTATATTTTTAAAATTTGCTTTTTAATTAAAACTCCATTTTAGCTTCGAAAAGGACCTTTTAATTAAAATAATCATAATTTGATATGTAGGGTCCTTGTTTTATGCATCCATGATTTAAAACATTTCATCCTGGTTTTGATGAGCTATAACACTAAGGTGTTTTAAAAATATTTAGCGACCTTAGTAGAATAATTAAAATAAAACCATTAATACACCCATTTTGCGGAAATTGTCGGAATGCATCGAAAACGAAAATTGATTACATTGCAATGATCCTAATGAAGAATAATGATAAACGGAGCCAATTGGGCAACTTGCTATAAATAGACGCCCTCTCTTTGGAGAGCACACTATAAGCCGAAAATCACCCCGAAAAGTGGCATATGAGTCCTCCAAACCACCTAAGCTCATTGGAATCTTCAAATAGCTCCTCTGATAACGTTGACACACATCCACAAGGTCAATACCAATGTAATGTTCCCCTTTTGGCAATAATCCTGCCAGTGGCTCATCAGCCTATTCCGGAATCCTATAGGCTCGTTGAGGTGTTTCAAAGGGTTCCAGTTTTGGAGGTTTTGTGGTCTTTCTTCAATATTTACTATTTATAGTGAATACTATTTCTGGCAGCGAGTTGTTGTCAGTTTTCAGTTCATCACGTCATCTGGAGCAGTTTGCAGAATTAAGCCTTGGCTTTTTGAAAATATTATTTTAATGAAATTCTTCATTAAAAGGAAAATTGTTCTAATTTGTAGTTGACCCCTTGGCCTAAGGTATTAACTTTAAGTTGTGTTAAAAGGGGGACTTAAAGGGTGGCGCCTCATGAAGGAAATTAAAATGTTTTTATTAATTTTCCCTTGTCTCAAGTGGGACGCCTTTTTGAGAGAATTATATCTTTTTGAAAAAAGAAATGTGAGATGGCTTTTGGCATACCATCTCAAGGATTTGAACAGTCATCCCTCCTTTAAAAACATGGCTTTTCTCCAGCATTTGGATCCAATGTTTATGCTATTGTTATGCTGTTGGAATGACAATTTGTTTCTTACTTCGAGGAATGCTGACCTCCTAGTTACAATCCAATTTCGTGTTTGAAAGATAACACCTAGTTGGTTCTTATTACTGCTTCTCATCCAGACTAGCAGATTGAGCCTCACAATTGAAGTTTTTGGTTATAGTTTCAGTTCTGGAGTTGCTGATATTGATATGGCTGATTGATGATTTTGCTCGCAGCTCTCTTGTTGAATTAATTCCTGTTATGGGTATTTCGTCTATATGATTCAATGCCTTGGGCGACCCTCTCCAAGGAATTACAGAATTTAATAATGAGTTTCTGATTTTTAAAAGAAAATTCGCCCCTCTTGAAGGCCGTACATTTCCAGAATTGACCTTGGAATGCGTACAAAATAAATACGGAGTTTTTGGTGCAGTTTGTGAGTTGGAACATGGGTGCCTTTACTCCTAGCAGCTGCTGCATTTGATTTCACGTAATTCGGTGGAGATTTGTGGAAGTTATGAACAATTCGGTGAGCCACAGTTGTTGGTAATTCATTTCCAAAATTTGCAGTTTTATTTCAGACTTATTTCAGTTTGCTTTTTCTATCTTTCTTCATCAATTCTCGTTATGTTATGAATTGTAAACACTCTATTTTTGGTGCTCGAATTGATTGTGAAATCTTTGTAATTTGCAACTCTCTTTATTTGTAAAAGTTGTTAACAGTAGTACTGTTTCAGTTTAATTATTGCTGCATTATTTTAATAACTTCACATTAAGCACCCCTGGATAGTATACCGCCAGTGTGGATAATCTGATTTGTAATCTCTTTCAAGCCCACTCTCAAGTGGTGAATCCCCACTCTTCAATGGATGCCTGCCACAGCAGAAGAAGTAATCATTTGTAATCTTTTCCCCCCACTGTTTGGAGGTAGCGTGGAAAGTTCTTTGGCTGGTTATCCGCCTTGTTTCATTTGAATTCAGTAGTAGTACTCCACCATATGTTAGCACCTCGCTTGCCAAAGGATCTTGAGTGCACATGCTTGGTGTCGAGTTTAATATTTCTCTTCTAGTATAATTCTCGTACTCATTAATTCAGTAGATCCTAGGGATCCTTTGACCATATGCCCGCCCCTCCTCCTTAAGTGGTTTTAGGGCGCATTCTTGGTTAGAGTTCTTTCAAGTGCGTTTTGGGTTATGCTAACCTTAACGGGTGATTGATTCTTTTGTAAATGTTCATAAAAAACAAGAAAAAATTGAGAGAGAATATTTCAGCCAACTACACAAAGAAACCTAAAAATGTGGACATTACAGGAATCATCATTATGGAACTCTTGCCTTTGATCGTGGTAGTGGAAGTCACTCACTCAAAGTGGCTTAGGTATCATCTATTGACACTGGCATTTTGTCATTTTAGATATGCTAGTTATTATTCTTCTTCTCACTTTGCTTTTATTGTGTGGAATGATATTTCTGCTTTCATTGGATCTTTTGCTATTTCAATTGTATAATATACAAAATATCGCTAAATTGTTATTGATCGCCCTACCTACGAATGTATCCAGTGCAGTGTTACAAGACTTGGACTCACCTCGGACTCAACAAGCTGATTTTTGACTCAGACTCAAACTTGGATTCAGACTCGATGCCTAGACTTGACAAAGACTTGGGAAGTTGAAAAACCCAAGAAATTTAGAGATTTTTAAGGATTTAAAACTTGTTTCATGTACCCTTTAATAAACCTTAAAGACACAATAACATCATCAAATAGAAACTACCTTGATCACATACACAAACATACATTGATCACATACGTATAAACGAAAATTTTAGCTAAAGGAAATAACAGTAGTAACACAATTGGATATATAAATGTTGTCAAATGCATACAATACTCATGGATTATGAAATCCATACATCAAAAGTTCCAAACAAATATCAAAACAAAAGCTAGAAGTCTATGGATCAAAGGAGCCTGCATCACTTGGCCCTCCTGCGTGGGCATCTAAGATAGGTCTTGGATGATGGTGCAACCATGATCTGTGCTTGTGTCTCAATGACACCCACACCAACATCCAAGGTGTTTTCTTGTGCTCTATCCATCTCTGCCATGGCTATTGCCTCCACCTCTCTATCCACTTGGTCAACCCAATCAAGGTCCTCATCACTAAAGATAGGATCCTCAGCCTCAGCGATCCAATTTGATTGTGGATCAACCTCCTCTAGTGTGATGGGTGATAAGTTAGTGCCCAAAATCTGTCTATGGTGAAGGCGAATGTTGTAATGAAGATAAACTATATCATTCAACCTCTGCACTGACAATCTATTGCGCTTCTTGGAGTGTACGTGCTTAAACATACTCCAATTGTGCTCACAATCTGAAACACTGCATGGTTGGCTCAATACTCGAAATGCACTCCTTTGAAGATTTGGTACCTTAGCACCAAATCTTTCCCACCATGCATCTGAGATGAGAAAAAGAAAAAAATCAATCTCCTTGTCCAACTTTAAGTTTCAATGTTTAATAATAATTGAAAAAAAGGAATTTTTTTAATTTTTAATCTTATATTATGCCTTTAATAAATTTTTTACTTGGCTGCAATGTCAACCGAGTAGCCTTGCATATATCTCGTGCAAAGAGATCTTGTGCAAGTCCAAAAATCTCAATCTCGGTGACTATTTGTGCCCCAACACCAGAATCAGACATCATCCACTCTATGTTTGTGTAGAGCCCACTCAGAACCTCATCTGCCTTGAAATCAAGGCAGAATTGGAATGTTGGATTGAGGAAATATGCAGCTGTGTGTAGGGGCTTGTGAAGCTAGAGGTGCCATTGTTTGTCAATGATTTCCCAAATGGGGTGATACTTATCAACTCCCCCATAAATGGATTTAATGGCCTCTTTGGCCCTATCCATGCCCTTATATATGTAGCCCATTGCAGTCTTCTCCCCATCAACAACTCGTAGGAGAACCACTAAAGGCTTTGTGAATTGCAATTATTGAGAAACTTTAGCATAAGTAAGAGTCAACAAAATAAGCAAATAAATTAAAAATAGGAATGAAAATATAACTTAGAATTAGTAATGACATTTACCTTTATGATCTTCGCAGTACGTACCTGTTGGTGTGTGTTTTGAATACGCCACCATACACAGAATAAAATGCCCAAGGACACTTTATCCTCTCTTGAAAAGTAATTGCAAATACCTAGAAGATAATACAATGACTCCAATGTTTCTTTTGGCCAGGTTATGACATATGGACAAGGTTAGTGGGCATTGTGATTTGCTGGTAATCACAAGGGGACTTACAGAAAATTCATTTCGCGAGTCGAGGACTTAGACAGTTTTATCATTGAGGCTCTTTCGATGGGTGTTTCAGATTTTTCAAAAAAAAGGCAAAAGGGTAAGGGTTTAGAAATCTAAACTACGCCTAAGAACTCAAGAGACGGCAGTGACGAGATAAAATAGGGTAACCACACTTTGTTTCGCCTCCTTTGGACAACTACGCAAAGTGGGTGCAATCTTCAAAGGAAGTGATAATAATTTTCATGTTTGAATTGAAAACAAATAGAAGTTAAGCATCCACAAATCAACGGCTCAGACTAACTTTACACATCAAATGCAAATCATCCATTTGACAAAAGTATGAGCTAAATTTTATCTATCACTGCTATCAAATCTATCATCCACTTAACAAACATATGAACCAAATACTAATCTAATTCTACTCTAAGTGTTGAAGGAGAAATATTAAACCTTGCACACTATTTGAAAACAAAAGTGATTCTAAGCAAATCATGCACTAGAGCTTTTATTGACGGAAATAGTCTTGTCGCAACAATATTATACTACTCACTTCACAAATTACAAATGAGGGGGCGAGCTCAATTTATAGGCTCCCCGATTACAATTCAATGGCCAAGATTGATTTCGAATCAACGGTCGAGATTACAAAATAAAACCCTAATCAGGGCTTGTCACAATTAACTACCTCTCGACCAATAAGAAAATTACATTTTGGGACACTTGTCCTTTTTGCTAAAAAAAACAATTCCATGGATAAGTTAGGTTCATTGAACGTAAACATGTTGACTTGGAACAATTCGATTGGTTTCGAAGATGACGAGGTGCCACCTCAACGTGCTGGATGTCCTCCTTGGTCTCCTTGTTCTTTTCCCATAGATTTATCTTCCTTTGCCGATGACTTTGTCCTTTATGTTTGTTCCTTCCTAGCTGTGATCTTGGATTTCCTTCGGGATTTTGATTTCTTCTTCTCACTTGCATCAGAATCTGGAAGTCTTCCCTTGGAGCAGTTATTGAACTTTTCCTTCCTGATTGCTTTGAAATTCCTTCAAGTGCCTTGAATTTGGAGAAGAGCTCTCCTATGCTTTTGCCAAAATGGAGGAAATTGGAACTTTCTCTGTGAAGTAATTCCCATACTTAGCCAAATTTTGGCTATTCAATTTCGTCTTGTAACACCTTCATGTGGACCATTCAACACTTAGCCAAGATTTTGGCCATCTTTATGCTTGAATGAACTTTGCCTGTGGATTTGTCTTTAATTTCGAGTTTGGCTTGTGCTAAGTAGGGCAAATTCCATCCTTGGGCAAGAATTTTATTCATTTCCTCCTTATTCCTCTTCATTTTTCTTGTTTTCTTTCCAACACTTAGTCAAAATTTGATCCTTTTATTGTAGGAAAATTCCACACTTAGCCAATTTTATGAGTTTTCCTTGGCGGACTTCATAGTTGTTGCGTCACTTTGCTCATTTGTTAAGGCGGAGTTTGTCTTCCTTGTGCTATTCCCATCTTGCTCTCAGGCGGACTTCATCTTCTCTTGGACAAGGCGGACTTTGAAGCTGGCTGGACAAGATGCATTTTCCTCTAAGAGTACTTGATCTTGTGGCTGGACATCTTCATGGCGGACTTCACCAATGCTTGGACATGCTTCCCTGTTGGAAGGCGGACTTTGCCTTGTGCCTGCCATTGCTTTGGGTGAACTTTGCCAATGCTTAGACACTTCCTTTCTTGTGGCGTACTTTATACTTAACCAAACATCCGACTTAGTCAAAATTTTCAAATTTTCTCTCTCCTTCTGGGTTGGACGGACTTGGAGGTTTCTCTGCCATTTTGCATTTATGTCCATGCCTTAGAAATTTATTTCATGTTGAGTTGGGCGGACTTCGTGTTTGCCTTGCCATACACTCTTCCTTCCGTGCCAAAGAATTTTATTCCGTCATGCCGAGCAGTGAATTTCATGCTAGCTTGATCCCCTCTCTCTCTAGGCATATTTTTTATCCATGCCTTAGAAAAATTTCCTCTCCCAAAGTTGGGCGAACTTCAGCCTCTCCTTGACATTGGCGCACTTTAGCCTTGCCTTGTCCAAGGGCGGACTTGAACATCTTCAATTTAGCCTTGGCGAACTTCATGATTGGTTGGCCATGTTGGGCGGAGCTGCTCATTGCTTAGAGAATTTTCTTGACACTTAACCAAATTTTGAAAATTTATTCTCAACACTTAGCCAATTTTTGAAGTTTTTTTTTTCTCCCCAAGGTATCAACACTTAGCCAATTTTTGAGTTTTTCTTGGCGGACTTCCTGCTTGGCCAGACATACTTGGGCGGACTTCCTGCTTGGCCAGACATTTTTTTCTTTGTGCTGGGCGGACTTCATCATGTTCATGCCATTTTTTTTCCTTGCATGTTGCTGGGCGGACTTGCTAGCCTTCTTGCCATTGACATTTTTGGGCGGTCTTTGACCTCACCTTGCCAAGGGCGGACTTTAGCCTTCTTGTGCCATGGGCGGACTTCAACCTTGGCTCGCCATCCACTTCCTCCTTCCTTGGGCGGACTTTGACCTTTTCTTGCCAGGGCGGACTTCATGCTTCTCAGGCCATGGGCGGACTTGGCCTCTTCCTTGCCATTGGCGGACTTGGCTCTCCTTGTGCCATGGCGGACTTCAGGCTTGGCTTGCCAGTGCCTACCTTTGGCATGCCAAGGGTAGGGCGGACTTCATGTCTTGTTTGCCATTCTTTCCTCATGGGTGCCCTTCATCAAACTTAGCCATTTTCACCAAAATTTTGCTATTTTACCTTGATTTTCATGATTTCTGGAGGCGTGTTGACTTCATGCTCTGTGGGATCCCAAAATAGAAACTTTCCAAAAATAGAAACTTTCTAAAAATAGAAAAAGCAAAAAGCATCCCTAAAAAATAGGAACTCTAGAATGGCCTAAAAAATGCTTAAAATCAAAAAAGCAAAAAGCAAAAAAGCAAAATCCCTAAAAAATAGGAAGTGTCAGAATTGACTCAAAGCAATGGCGTTCCTCGTCTACCGGTTCTTCTAAGCACTTCCATGACATCTAGGCACTGATATGGGCTCGAATTCTCTACTTGGCTCAAATGATTTCTACAAAACTCTAACTCCTCATTGTAAATAAATGGTGATAAGCAGTTGTGCTGCCAAGGCAAAAACCCAAAAAGCAAAAAGAAGGGGGTCCCCATTTGCAATGGGGCGATGTGTGAAATAGGTCACAACAGTACCCAAAATCCTTGCTCATCAAAAATCCAATTTGCCACATTTTCCTTTGCATTGGTCTTAGCATATGATGAGAAAATCCACTCCTCACTAACTAACATGCACCTCAAAGCTCCTTTGATTGCAGCAAGGATTGCAATGTGATGAAATTGTAGCAAATTGGGTAATTCTAGGAGGAGCCAACTCCTTTCGCCTTGTGAATTGCTTCTTTAGGTTGAGAAGCGACGTGTGATTGTATATGAATTTACAAATATTTTTTGCTATCTTCGCACATGCTTTGATCCACGCAATCTCGCCAAGATCCTCTAATATGAGATCAAGGCAATGAGCAGCACAAAGAGTCCAAAAATAATGATGGGTGCCTATCCATCAGTAGCCTACCTATAGCAACATAATTTTCTGCATTATTTGTAACTAATTGCACCACATTCTCCTCACCCACATCAGCCAAGACTCCCTCCAAAGCCTCGCAAAGGAATTCAACTTTTTTGGTGTTCCCTGATGCATCAATAGATTTGATGAACATTGTGCCACCCGAGAAAGAAACAAAATCAGTGTTTCAATAAAGCATAAATTAAAGATCTTGATTATTGATCACTAAATTTGGATTTGAGTCTTGATTCCTACATGGGAAGGAGAAGAGATCTTCAACCATCCGAATTTGAAATTGCTTGAGGACAAGCAAATTTGGGATGGGAGGATTGTCATGTCCCCGCAAAATGCAAGCTTGAATACGGGTTGACAAGACTAGATCGCCATGTATAAACCAGTCAATCATGCATGAAGAACCACTAATCAATGTGATTGAGAGCTAAGGAAGGTAACGAGGCACTATGACAACGATTAAACATAGATCGGCCCTCACAAACAACAACAGGAAGAAATAATAAGAGGAGTCAAATTATTAAAGGATAATATTAATGTGAATTAATTATCCTTTAATTAGTTAGTTACGATTTGGTTAAGAAGACAAGCAAAGAGACATGCCTCAAATGAAGAGGCATAACAAACATGCCTTAATAAAGGGACATAACCATCCACCCATCATAGATATAAAAGATGAAAACATTTCAATGCAAAAGCATATGGGATTGTAGAGCAAATAGACTCAATTTGAAAATCAACATTTGAACATAAAGGCATCGGTTGAAGAAGAAGAAAATACAGACCGACGATCACAAGGGAAACCGGTCCATTTCATCAAAGAAGATTATTATTATCATATATATATATATATATATATTTGGGGGTATACTAGATGTTTTCTGCCAATCATTGTTTTACATATGTATACTAATTGCTTATGGATAATAAAGAATATTAAGTATATGTTCTTATGATAGAATATGAGATATGCTTGATTGATTGAAACCCACCTTGTAGGAAGGGCTTGGAGTGTAAGCAAAAGGGGTAAACAAGGCTAAATAAGTAGGCTGTTCTAGAGTTGACCATAATGGCTCCTAGGACTAGAGGGAAATTACATAGAGAGCCAAGTAACCCACTTATGACCCCTGCCCAATTCCACAAGATGGCAAGTGTCTTTAGGGGGTTGAGATATTGATAGGGAAAGCAGATAGAATCCGCCAAGTAAGAGGGCTGTCTTAGACATCCTCTTAGATTTGGTGTAGAAATGGCTTCAGGCGGACCCATCACGTCCCTTCTCCCAAATCCTAATATGCTTGCATTATTGTTAATCTATGGATGTGATTGCATCATTAAAGATATATTTATTTGGTAAGACGAACCTCCAACCCTCATTTGTTGCAATTTGTGATAAGTGGGCAAACTCTAGGGCGAATCATGAGAGCGACATTACATAAGGAGACAAATCTAAAACAAAAAAGTTTAAAAGATTGTCATTGTTTATGTTTTTTTTATGTTTCCACTTTATACCTGCTGTGATCAAGTCTAAGGCTTGGGACTCGCCCAAACCCAACGAGTCTTCCAAACTTTGGAAAGAGAAAGAAGGAAGCTTGCACCAAGCAACACCATGGGTGAACAAATGAAAAATGAGTTGAGAATCTTCATGGAACAAACCGCTCAAACTTTCATGTATCAAACCACTCAAGCCCTCATGGAACAAAACGAGAGGAATGAAAGAACCACCCAGCTTCTCCTTCAAGCCATTCAAAATATGAGCAGCAAGAATGGAAGGGAAATAAACTCTAATCACACCGAGAATAATAATATCTCCCCAAGGGTAGCCAACCCCAAGCCAACAAGACCTCCCTTCCTACCTAGGGAGGAACATGTGGAAGAGGGAGAAGCAAACCAACAGCCCAGGGATAATGTTGATGGGATCGTGGAATCAGACCATAGACTTGACCCCGAATTTAGGAGAAATGTCTCTTTTAAGGATTAGTGTGATGCCAAAATGAGAGCCGTCCCTAATAAGGAAAGAAAAAGGCAACACGACAAAGACCTAAAGGAAAGGGTGAGCAAAACGACCATTCTTAGTTTTGATGGAACGGAAAAATTCACGGCACGTTCATGGGTCCAAAAATTGGATACTTTTGTAATATAAGACCTCAATTTCTTTTTTAATTTTCTGATGTTCTGATTTGCTGTTCGAGGGTTTGCTGTGTATGTTTTGCTTGGTATTTCATATGCCATACATCATTTTGACATGCCAATAGAGAGATAATAATATGCAGATGATAACATATAAAAACTAGCTTAAAACCAAACACTTTTCAGACTTTATTGCTCATAATACAATATCAGAAAATTACAGTCATTTCCAATTCATTACAAACTCAGAATAATCATTTTCAGACCCATTTTTAAAGCTCCCAACTGCAGATATAAGACTTCTTCATGGCACGCCTTTCACCAATGAGAAGAGCTCTCAATACCGAAGCAAACTCGCCATAGTCTCCACTCCAACAGCTCCAGAAAACATCATTTGCACCACTCAGGAAGGCCGACCAGAATCAATGAAGACACCCAAAAATGGGCGCTAGATGCATAAGGACGACTTGGCCTAGTAAATCCATTTCAACTTCAAAAGATACAAATAAATGCTTGTTGTTGGCGCCATGATGAGAACAATCAAATGAATCAATACCCATGATGAAACCTTAACCCGTTTGGAAGATATGAGCAAATAACTAAGTTCAGGTCCAGATGCTAAAGTACCCAAAAATTGATAAAACCACTCCAAAACTCCTTGAAATCCATGCCAAAATGAGTATGGAATCACAAACTAAAACCGAACTGAAACTCATCAAAAATAATCGAAGATCTTCATTTTAAATGACTGTAAACTGCAACTTGAAGCTCATATTTTGACTCCTGGATGGAACCACTCCTTCACTGGCTAGGGCAGGTCTTGCACTACCGAAACCAATCCAAGATGTCAAGGGTTTTCGTCCTCAACACTCACTTTCATACCTCCTGGTGAAAAACCAACATCTCCTTATGCAATCAAAATCATCCATAAGAAATGAGGCTTCACAATGAACTTTTTAAAAGACTCAATGGCAAATTAGGGCGACTAGCCTTGTGGAAACCCTAAAACCCTTCTAAAACCCACACCATACTATTTGCTTTTGATTTTATTTAAATTTGACTTTAACTTTAGCTTGGGCGTCCATCTCTTATCCAACATTCTAAAACGTTTTTGATGCTTTAAAACAACTTGAAGTTATCACATTAGGCGCCCTTGGTACTTTTTATGCCCCCTTTACCCTCAACTTAAAAATATAAAGTCACTTTATATTTAATCCAATTTCAAAGGGAAAAGCATATATTAAAATATTTCAACCCTTGCAACCTGATGCCTCACTGAAAATATGCTGCTGAGGGAAGCTTGACCAAGACTAGCTTACTGCAAATAGACTTACTATATTTAGAAAGTACTAAAAATAGTAAGTAACACCAAAGGCTTAAGCCAAAGCGATATTGATATGCACAAAGGGCTCATTGAAGACTGTAAGCACAGTAGTGGTCCCCTGCTAAAAATAGCAAGTCCCCGAGAATATCAAAAACCCAACACCAAGAACCGGAACTCAGTTCTCTTACCAAAACCGTTTAGCCTATAGGAACTCAGGAATAGGCAAAAGGTCAAACGCATTGCTCAGAGGCTAGGAGGGGACATTACAGTCCGGCCTCTCCAAAGATTTGTTGCCCTCAAGCAATCGTAATGCTGGATGCTGTAAAATCTGCTGACTCTCCCACATAGCATCCTCAATTGGAAGGTCCCACCACTTCCTCAAATACTCTGTGATCACTCTCTTCTTGACGGTCCTCTCCCTAAAATCAATGACTGCCTCTAGAATAAGCTCTAATCTCTCCTCCTCATCAAATGGGGGTAAAATTGTTGAAGGTATCACATTGTGCCCAAGTGCCTTCTTAAGGCGTGACACGTGAAACACATTGTGCACTCTACTCTCCTCAGGTAACTCCAGCTCATAAGCAACCTCTCCAACCCTCTTGGTAACTCTGAATGGGCCATAAAAACGTGGTTTCAGCTTCTCTGCTCCACTCTTTTTGAGAGTGGACTGTCTGTATGGCTATAATATGACATAAACCATGTCACCCACCTCAAACTCCCTCTCTATTCGGTGCTGATCAGCATACATCTTTTGCAGATTCTGCGCATGCTGAATGTTTTCTCTCAAGGATCTCATTATGTCTTGACTCTCCTGCAAGAAATCCTTGGCCCTGGGCACTCTACAATCACCAAATAACAAGTCAATAAAGTTAGGAGCTTCATAACCCTACAATGCCATGAAGGGTGACATCTTAATGGACATATGAGAAGTGGAGTTGTAGTAGAACTCCCCCAAATGCAGCCATCTAACCCAAGCCTTCTGCTGTCCTGAAACATAGTTCTGTAGATAGCCGTCCACCCATTTGTTAACTATCTCAGTTTGCCCATCTGTTTGGAGGTGGTAACTAGTACTAGGAGTCAACTCAGTACCACAAAGCTTGAACAACTCTTGCCAAAAAAAACTCGCGAACTTGTTGTCCTTGTTACTTATGATATATCTAGGTGCTCCATGAAGCCTAAACACCTCTTTGAAGAACAAATCTACCACCTGCAATGTTGTATATCCTGTTGATATGGCAAAAAAGTGGGTAAATTTTGTCAAACGGTCTACTACCACATAGATACAATCCTTCCCTTGCACCTTGGGAAGCCCTGTAATGAAATCCATTGCGATACTCTCCCACTTTTGAGTAGGAATGGACAATGGTTGTAGCAGATCAACAGGGTATGTGTGCTCATTTTTGTTTTGTTGGCACACTTGACATTCACACACATACTTAGTGATGTCATCTTTCATGCCTTTCCATGAGAATCTCTCACAGACTTGCCTTTATGTCTTATAGAACCCTGGATGACCAGCCATAGGGGTGTCATGAAGTGTTTTTAAAATCTACTCTTTCATCTTAGTTTCAGGCACCAAAAATATTCTCTTCTTGTAGAAGATCAACCCATCCTTCACATTATATTTTTCATCAACCAAAGTCATATCAAGAATGCTGTTTGTAAAAGTGTTCTTAGCATTATCTGCTTGGATTTTCTTTTTCCAATCCGCTGCAATCTCAGAAAAAATGCATAAATGTGGTCTCCTAGAGAGTGCATTAGCCACTACATTACGTTTTCCTTTGACATATTCAGTGTCAAAATCAAAGGCTTGAAGTTTGCTTACCCATTTTTGCTGCCTCTTACTTAAGTCCTTAAGATTTAGAAAGTATTTAAGGCTGTTATGATTAGTTTTAACTACAAATTTTCCCCCAATAAGATATTGCCTGTACTTGGTCAAAGCATGCATGATGGCCAACATCTTATCATATATAGAATAATTTTTCTCACCTCCCCTTAATTTTCTGCTCTCAAAAGCGATGGGATGCTTGTTCTGCATGAAGACAACCCCTATACCTTCTTTTGATGCATCACACTCAAACTCAAAAGGTTTAGTAAAATTTGGAATAGCTAACACTGAAACTAAACTCATCAAAACTTTAAATTAATCAAATGCTTTCTATGCTGATTCAGACCAAGAGAATGCCCCTTTCTTGGTCAAATTTGTAAGTGGGGCTACAACCTGTGAAAACACCTTAACGAACCTCCTTAAAACCCACATAGCCCAAAAAACCCCTTAAGCTGTGTCAAGTTTGTGGGTGGTGGCCTTTCAAGTATTGCCTTAATCTTCTTAGGATCTACACACACAACATTAACGCTAATGATAGGACCCAAATATAGCAGCTTTGTCATCCTAAATTCACACTTAGATTCTTTAGCAAAGAAGGATTCACTCTCAAGAATACCAAACACCTCATCCAAGTGTCTTAAATGCTCCTCCCATGATCTACTATAGATGGGAATGTCATCAAAGAAGATAAGAACATACTTACAAAGTTGCTTGCTAAAGACCCTATTCATGCATGACTGAAAGGTGGCTGGTGCATTTGTCAAGCCAAAAGGCATGACAAAAAACTCAAAGTGCTTGAAGTGACATCTGAAAGCAGCCTTCTGCACATCCTTCTCTCTCACTCTAATCTGATGATAACCCGATCTCAAATCAATCTTGGAGAAGTAGACCACCCCATGCAACTCATCTATGGGCTCATCAATGCGTGGAATGGGATACTTGTTTTTGATGGTCTTTTTGTTCAAAGCCCTGTAGTCCACACACATGCGCATAGTCCCATCCTTCTTCTTCACCAAGACAACTGAAGAAGCAAATGGGCTCTTACAAGGCTAAATGTGTCCCATCTCAATAGGCTCCTGTATGGCCTTCTCTATCTCATCCTTGTGCCTCTGAGGATGATGATAGGGACTGGTGATAACTCGCTTGGCTCCCTCCTCAAGCTTTATAACATGCTCAATACCTCTATCAGGAGGCCTCCCTGGAGGAATACTACAAAACACCTTGCTTCTTTCAGTAAGAAGCTCCTGTACATTAGGTGGATATGTCCTCTTAACCTCTTCAGTGACTGTAGGCATAGTGATGCACTCTGCTTCCCACTCAATTTGGTCATGCCTAAAAAGTATTTCCATGCGTTTGAAAGACACCACACGTGGCCCTCCATTAGACATACCTCTCAAAACCACATTCTTACCCTCAGATTGAAATTTTAGCTCCATGGCCTGAAAATCTAGTGTAATCTCTCCCAAAGAGCATAGCCACTAAATACCCATCACTACATCCGTGTCTCCTACGTTCACCACATAAAAATCCTGCTTGACCTCATGATTTCCGAACAATATGCTCAACTGAGGAACCATCTTAGTGCACTGAATAGTAAACCCATCAGTTACCATAACTTGGAATCCACTCACCTCGTGTTTGAAGGCCTCAATGTGCAACTAAGCCCTCATCTATGAAATTATGAGTAGCCCTTGTATCAATCAAAGCCACCATACGCTGCGCTTGGATCACTCCCCTAATGTGAAGAGATTCATTTTTCTGGAAATTATGAAGCTAGGCTAGCTTCCCACCATTGACCTCCACCTTCTCACCCTCTTCTGAAGCTTTTTCATCATCACTTTCATTCGTATTAGTTTGCTGGTCTGATTTTTCTGATACAACTTCTTCATTAGATTGGTACTCAATAAGTAGTGCTGTAGCCTTGGCTAAGCATTTGTGACCTTGTGTATATGGTTCCCTACATGTAAAGCACAACCCCTTCCTTCTAAGCTCATTCAGGGTCTCACTATCTATCTTGGTATATTGTTTTTTAGGCTGCTCATGCTCCTTTGTACTGATTTTCTTGCCCTTTTCCTTTTTTTGCAGCGAACCCTTTGACTGAAATTTACTCTTAAAGACTGATGTCTCCATGTCTCTAGCCTTTTTGATGGCTTCTTGAAGGGTAGGCAGGTTAAAGGCTTTGATCCAACCCCTTAGAGGATCAGATAGACCATCTATAAACAACACTATGAGTCTTCTCTCTGAGATATCTGTCACAAGCACTGATAACTTTTTGAAAATCTGCAATGAAAAAATCAATTGTACCCCATTGTTTTAACCGAGCTAGCTCCTTGAAGTGCAATTCGGGGTCCTTATCAAACTTTTCAATCAATCTTTCAGTGAACTCATGAAAAGAATTTATTTGAGCATGTCCCATTGTCACCATTCCATTGTACCACCATTTGTGAGCAATACCATCTAGGTGTATGGAAGCATATTGAATAGACTCCAACTCTGGCATGGGGCTTAATGTGAAGTAAGTGTCAAGTTTTTGAACCCATGCTCTTGATGCCATCTTTTTGGAACCATCATAGTATGGGAGTGTTAGCTCTCCAACCTTCCTACACAAGTCATTGTGCTGGACCTTGTTACCCCTTGTGTTTGTATGCCTCATTCCCAAGTCAATGTACTCTCTAAGAGAGATATCCTACTGAAACCCAGGCCCCGCATCATGCCGATCCTATCTAAACTGTTCTTGTTGTTCAACTAAAGTGAGCTTAGGATTTGCTGGTGCTTCTACTCTTGGTGGGAAAACGGGCATAAGGGCCCTTGCCATTGCTCCACCATTCTGTTGATCACCAACTCTTTGCTGCCCTACTTCGTTACCCTGTCCCATTTGATCCATTCTTTGTATTAACTGTGCTATTTGCTGATTGGTTTCAAGTGATTGCTGCTCTGCTCTAACTTGTCCCCTAACCAAAGCATCTAACAATAGCATCATTCTATCTGGTGTTGCCTCATTTATCTCTTCTTCTCCTATCCTATCTCCCATGTTTTCAGAGCTAGATGACCTAGATGACCCTATTGAATGATTTTCTGATCTAGATGACTCAGTTGAATAAGTTTCAGACCTAGATAAATCACTTGTTGATGACCAATGCTCCCAACAACTCTCTTGATATCTCTTTTCCCTATCACTGATACTCATGAATCAAATATACCCACTGGATGGCAAGATCTTATGTGCTCTAATACCACTGTAATATAAGACCCCAATTTTTTGTCTTAATTTTCTGATGTTTTGATTTGCTGTTTGCGGGTTTGCTATGTATGTTTTGCTTGGTATGTCATATGCCATTCATCATTTTGACAAGCCAATAGAGAGATAATAATATGCAGATGAAAACATATAAAAACTAGCTTGAAACCAAACACTTTTCAGACTTTATTGCTCAGAATACAATATCATAAAATTACAGTCATTTCCAATTCATTACAAACTCAAAATAATCATTTTCAGACCTGTTTTTAAAGCTCCCAACAGCAGATATAAGACTTCTTCATGGCACGCCTTTCACCAATGAGAAGAGCTCTCAATACCAAAGCAAACTCACCATAGTCTCCACTCCAACAGCTCCAGAAAATGTCATTTGCACCACTCAGGAAGGCCGACCAGAATCAATGAAGACACCCAAAAATGGGCGCTAGATGCATAAGGACGACTTGGCCTAGTAAATCCATTTCAACTTCAAAAAATGCAAATAAATGCTTGTTGTTGGCGCCATGATGAGAACAATCAAATGAACCAATACCCATGATGAAACCTTAATTCGTTTGGAAGATATGAGCAAATAACTAGGTTCAGGTCGAGATGCTAAAGTGCCCAGAAATTTATAAAACCACTTCAAAACTCCTTGAAATCCATGCCAAAATGAGAGTATGCAACCAAAAACCAAAACCAAACCGAAACTCATAAAAAATACTCGAAGATCTTCATTTTAAATGACTGTAAATTGCAACTTGAAGCTCAAATTGTGACTCCTGGATGGAACCACTCCTTCATCGGCTAGGGCAGGTCTTGCAGTACCGAAACTAGTCCAAAATGTCAAGGGTTTTCATCTTCAACACTCACTTTCAGACCTCTTGGCGAAAAACCTGTAGCATCTCCTTATGCAACCAAAATCATCCATAAGAAATGACGCTTCACAATGAACTTTTAAAAGACTCAATGGAAAATTGGGGCGACCGGCCTTGTGGAAACCCTTAAACCTTTCTAAAACCCACACCATACTATTTGCTTTTGATTTTATTTAAATTTTTGACTTTAACTTTAGCTTGGGCGCCCATCTCTTATCCAACATTCTAAAACGTTTTTGATGCTTTAAAACAATTTGAAGTTATCACATTAGGTGCCCTTGCTACTTTTTATGTCCGCTTTACCCTCAACTTAAAAATATAAAGTCACTTTATATTTAATCCAATTTCAAAGGGAAAAACAAATATTAAAATCTTTCAACCTTAGCAACCTGATGCCTCACTGAAAAATATGATGCTGAGAGAAGCCTGACCAAGACCAGCTTACCGCAAATAGACTTACTATTTTTAGAAAGTACTAAAAATAGTAACACCAAAGGCTCAAGCTGGAGAGATATTGATATGCACAAAGGGCTCACTGAAGACTGTAAGCACAGTACTGGTTCCTTGCTAAAAATAGCAAGTCCCCCAGAATACCGAAAACCCAACACCAAGAATCGGAATTGAGTTCCCTTACCAAAATTGTTTAGCCACAGGAACTCAGGAATAGGCTAAAGGTCAAACACACTGCTCAGAGGTAAGGAGGGGACATTACAACTTATCTTTCACTAAGCTCCATGACGAAGGAAAATGCAATAAAGTTTGTAGTGCTCCATTTGATGGGAATAGCCTACGAGTGGTGGCACCATGGCCTTATTACCCAAGGTCATCAACATGTAACCACGTATGATGAGTTTGCATCTAAACTCATCAAAAGGTTCAATCAAAAGCATCCGGAATGGTATTTCAAAGAATTAACTCAACTTAAGCAGCAAGGGATAGTGGAAGAGTTCTCCATCGAATTCCAAAAATTGGCCATCATGGTACTTGAGATCTCTCAAAGAAGACTCACCTACTTATATGTGGAGGGATTGAAAGAATCAATCGGGAACATAGTAAGTGCCCTAGACCCAACCAACGTAGACGAGGCAATTCAAAAGGCAATGAAATTTGAGAATAACTCATCAAAACACAAGCCTAAGAGTTTTAAAACACACTCCAAGTACCCTCACAAAGATGAAAGGCATAAGAAGGAAATTTGAGAAATGGCAATGTGGTCATGTATGTCAAGAATGAGATGACCTAAAAAGGAGGAATTTGTGCTTCAAGTGCAAAGAATTGTGGGAACGTGGACACATATGTGGAAAGGGGGTCCGCGCCCATAAGATTGAAGCAACCGCCGAAGAGGAAGTCAAAGAGAATCCTAATAAGAAAGCAAGGTACAAAGATGAAGATTATGCAACTTTAGCCACCATCTCTCAAACTTCCAAGCAGGATCCATTCCAAATTAAAAGCACCCTCAAAGGACAAAAGGGTATCACTCTCGTGGATAGTGGGGCATCCCACAATTTTATTGGTGAGAGACTAGTTGCAAAAATGAAGTTGGGAACCATGAACTTTAAGGGATTTACAACAACCACTGCTACGGGAGCTATGGTTCAATGTACTAAAATAACTCCCCAACTAGAAATGACCTTAGGGAAACATCCCATTAAAGAAGATTTCTATGTAGTACCATTAGATGCTGATGTAATGTTAGGCACTCCTTGGATGTACTCCATAGGATGCTTCATGTTTGACCGCCCAAACTTGACAATTTGCTTCCAACATGAGGGACAAGAAGTCACCTTGAAAGGGTTACCCAATGGATCACCAAAAGTAATCTCCTGCAAAAGAATGGAAAGGATTTTTAGACATGGGCAAGGAGAATGGGCTGCACAATGTATGATCCTCGACAAGACCTCACATGGCAAAACAATTCACATTGACATCCAACCAATCTTGAGAAAATATATGTATTTGATATTTCCCGAAGGCTACCCCCAAAAAGAGGATTTGAGCACACAATAGAATTGGAAGAGGGGGAAAAACCTGTAACCACCATACCCTACCGACACCCCCCACAAATTCAAGGAAGAGATTGAAAAAACTATTAACTGGTAGAAATGGGTCATATTTAACCTAGTTCCAATCCCTTCTCGTCATTTGTAGTACTAGTCAAGAAATTGGATGGTACCATGAGAATGCATATAGACTATAGGGCTTTAAATAAGAAAACAATCAAGAACCATTACCCTATACCAAGAATTGATGAGTTAATCGACAAACTCCAAGGAGCTAGATAGTTCTCCAAAATTGATTTGCGATCAGGGTATCATCAAATAAGGATGAGAACAGAAGACATTCCTAAAACTGTCTTTTGGTGTCATTATAGGCACTTTGAGTTCTTAGTCCTACCTTTTGGACTAACAAATGCCCCAACAACATTTTAGTCGTGTATGAAACAACTAAGGAAGTTCCTACTCATATTTTTTGATGACATTCTTATCTACAACAGGACATGGGAAGAACATCTCAAACACATTAAGGAAATCCTAAACATTTTGGAACAAGAATCCTTGTATGCTAAAGCTTCAAAATGCGAGTTTGGCCTAGAAGAGATCCTTTACCTGGGTCACAAGATCAGTGCGCCAAGGGTAAGTGTAGATGAAAAAAATACAGCCATTAAGGAATGGTCAAAACCCAAAATCTTAACACAACTAAGGGGCTTCGTGGGACTATTTAGTTACTATAGACGCTTTGTAAAAGGATTCTCCAAAATGGCCACCCCACTCACAGAATTGACCAAAAAGGGAGCCTTTGTATGTAGCGAAACGAATCAATAGGCTTTCAAAAGACTAAAGGAAGCAATGAGCTTGTGCCTTGTTTTAGCTATCCTTGATTTCACACTACCCTTCGAACTGCTGTGTTGTTTGTGTTTCAATTCACACCTTTGGAATGCGGATTAGAAACAGACAACTATGCACAGATAAATTGCTCTTCAAATTAGGAGGGGGAGCTCCCTCTTCATTGATGATGCTTAAAGAAAGTAAACTAAACTATTTGCCAATCCTTTTTTGTTCTCAGCTAAGAGCACAAGGTTATAAAACTTTAGTGTCGTAGCTGAGGTTTTCTCTTTTAGAATTTCAATTACAACTAGGTCTACTCTAATGACGCTTCTAACTGTAAATGTAAATCAAATCTTATCAAATTTGGATCCTAAAAGACCTATGGAAATTCTAAGTCTGAAATTCTGTTCAAGAATCCTAAGTCGGATTTTATTTCTTGTATATCAAATGTGCTGATTGCAGAACATTTATCAATTTCGATGTTTGCAAATAAGGGAATGAAGTTCCATTTATATGAGAGAGATGCGCCTCAAGAAGAGACGCATCTCATGAGAGAACGTGTCTCCACAAAGTGGAGACATGTTCGCTCATGGGACGTGTCCCTTGAGCACGCGGGCTCTCTTAACAACCGAATCCATTTGGTGTTACTCATAAACTAAGGTGCGTGTGTTCAACAAACAACAATCATATAATATGAGTTCTGATTTTATCATTTGCAAATTTCAATCATCAACATATGAAATTTGAATAACTTATTTGAAGGTTTTATATTTTAAGAGTAGGTCGATTAAATATAAATGATGATGATGCATAAATGCAATCATCATTTATATCTGACCGATGCTATCTTAAATCAACACTCCCTCTTAGCTAGGGAAGATATTCCAAAACAAATAAGTGGAGATATCACCTTCACACGTGATATCGAAGATATGATATGTTTTCTCAATATTGTCAAGTCACATAACATTCTTCATAACACATCTTCATTATGGTATGTGCACTGACATCAAGTCACATGATGTCTACCATAATAATTCATGGCATATCCACGGATATATAATTATCCACCATGATTATCTCGTAAGGATCACAATGATCTTCAAATGACATCAAGTCCCATGGTATGTGCACTGACATCAAGTCACATGATGTCTACCATAATAATTCATGGCATATCCACGGATATATAATTATCCACCATGATTATCTCGTAAGGATCACAATGATGTTCAAATGACATCAAGTCCCATGATATCCATCAAAGTGTCCAAGAGATACTATCATGAAATGTCCACAGATATCAAGTAACATGATATCTATCATGATAGATCAACTCATCATTGTAGAGTCGTCACTTTACAATGTCACATACAAGTGTTCATTAGTAGAAAGATCGTCACCTTTCAATAATGTACACAGGGGGAGCGGGCCCATAAGGTCATGGAGTCACACACATGACAAAAGAGTTTACACATTAAACATCTTTAAATATATCAGTACAACTTCTAAACAATTTGGATTTCAAACATAATATCAAATTACATTTCAACCATACCAATTTTCTTCCTGAAGTGTTCAACCTTGACTCTGGAGAGAGGTTTCGTGAGAATGTCTATTGTTTGATCATTTGTACTAATATACTCCAGTTGGATTACATTCCTTTCTACCATGTCTCTTACATAATGGTAGGGGATCTCAATATGCTTAGATCTATCATGGAATACTGGATTTATAGAGAGCTTAATGCAACTCTGATTATCACAATGAATGATAGTAGGATTCAAGGGTTCACCAAAGAGTCCCACAAGCAATTTTCGGAGCCAAACTGCTTCTCTTACCCCCATAGAGGCTGCAATGTATTCAACTTCTGTCGAGCTTTGTGCTACTGAAGATTGTTTACTGCAGATCTAAGAGATCATAGCCGATCCTAAACTGAAGCAACATCCTGATGTGCTTTTCCGATCGGTTACACTTCCATCCCAATCTGAATAAGAGTATCCATGTAGATCTAGTTGGTCATTTCTGTAAAGAAGACCATATTCAATAGTGCCTTGAAGATATCTCGATATATGTTTCACAGCCATAAGGTGAATTTCCTTTGGCTCACACATGAACTGGCTTAGAGCATTCACTGCATAACAAATATCAGGTCTGGTGTTAACCAGGTACATCAATGATCCAATCATTTGTCTATATAGAATCGAATCTGCACACTTAGATTCTGCTGCTGCTTCTTTTAGTTTGTGAAGGTTGGTTTCCATAGGTGTAGACATGGGTCTACAATCCAACATTCCAAATCTCTTCAGAATATCAATAGTATACTTTCCTTGATTTAGTATGATGCTATCTGATTTCTGCCAGACTTCCAAACCTAGGAAGTAGTGTAAAATGCCCAAGTCTTTCATGTCAAATTCTGAAGTTAGATCCTTCTTTCCTTGAGCAATGAGGTGATCCTCTCCTGTTATCAATAGGTCATCAACATATAAAATAATTATTAACATCTCACCTTTAATTACCTTAAAGTAAAGATTTGGGTCTGCATCATTCTTGGAAAATCCTAGTCCCAAGAGGTAGCTGTCAATTCTTTCATATCAAGCCCTAGGAGCCTATTTAAGTCCATACAGTGCTTTCTTTAGTCTGCATACATGTGAGTCAGGTTTATGTATCACAAAACCTTAGGCTGTTCTAGATAGACTTCCTCTTCAATGGTCCCATTTAGGAAGACAGTTTTCACATTCATCTGATGAATCTTCCAGCCTTTAGCTATTGCAATGGCTATCACTACTCTCACAGACGTGTAACGAGCAATAGATGCAAATGTTTCTTCATGATCAATGCCTCCCTTTTGTGAAAAACCTCTGGCCACAAAACGTGCCTTATGTTTTTCTATACAGCCATTAGCAGCAGGTTTGATTTTGAAGAGCCATTTAGAAGAGACAACAAATTTCTCTTTTGGTCTAGGCACTATATCCCATACATCATTTTTTAGAATGGATTGATACTCTTCCGTCATAGCATCCTTCCATACTTGATGTCTGTAGGCTTTTGAAACACTGGTGGATTCTGAATTTATGATGTCATTCATTAGAGCAACATAGCTTGAGAACCGTTTGGGTCTTTTACTCTCCCTAAACGTTCCTTTGGGTGTTGCATGATTCTCAGCTTCTTTGATCATCTTTTTAGCCCAAAGTGGCCTCTTCTTATCGTTGCCATTTGTATTCTCA
Source organism: Sequoiadendron giganteum (assembly GCA_007115665.2). Taxonomy (NCBI): domain Eukaryota; kingdom Viridiplantae; phylum Streptophyta; class Pinopsida; order Cupressales; family Cupressaceae; genus Sequoiadendron; species Sequoiadendron giganteum. The sequence goes on along the minus strand of CM021105.1, from coordinate 517,937,875 downwards.
TCTGAAGTAGATAGAAGTTCATTTTGGTATTTCCTCAGGATACTCCCTCTGAATCTCAGGGGTAGGATCCTCTTCTAAGACTCTAGGTGAATAAGTTTCTATCTCATTTGAACTTCTTGCCCTTTTGAATGCAATGTCTTCTTCAAAGATGACATCTTTGGTCAATTCGATTTGTTTATGCTCGGGTATGAATATCCTGTAGGCTTTGGAGGTTTCACTATATCCCACAAATACCCCTTTCTTTCCGAAAGGTTCTAGTTTGAATCTCTTCTCTTTGGGCACATGAATATAGACAGGGCAACCCAAAAATCCTAAAGTGACTAATATCAGGTTTTATGCCAGTAAATGCTTCTTCAGGAGTTTTGTTATCTAGATGAGAATGTGGACATCTATTTTGGATGTAGTCAACTGTTCTAGAGGCTTCTGCCCAGAATGAGGTTTCTATGTTCTGGTCAAGTAACATTGCTTTTGCAGCTTCTACAATGGTTCTATTTTTCCTTGCAACAACGCCATTTTGTTGAAGGTTGTAGGCTACTGTAAACTCCCTCTTAATCCCAACATTCATGCAAAATTCCTTTAAGATATCAGAGGTGTATTCTTTCCCATTGTCTGTCCTTAAGATTTTGATTTTCTTCCCAGAGAAGTTTTCAGTAAGAGTTTTGAACTCCTTGAACCTTTTAAGGATTTCTATTGACTCTTTACACTTAAGAAAATAAATCTAGGTCTTCCTAGAGAAGTCATCTATAAATATGACATAGTATAGGAAGCTTGCCTTGGAGGGTACAAACATGGGTCCACATAAATCAGAGTGAACCAGTTCTAACACATTTTGGGTTTTACTCAGGCTATTGTGAAAAGATCCCATTGTATTATTTACTAGGGCACAACTTTTACAAGCTCCTTCATGAGTTGGTTTTAATTTAGGTAATCCTGTTACAAGGTTTTCCACAGAGGGTAGGGCACGAAAATGAAGGTGTCCTAATCTTCTATGCCAAATTTCATTTGAATTAGAAGTATCGAGGGTAAGGGCTTGCTTTACTTCAGTGCATAGTTTATAAAGATAACCTTGTCTTATACGTATGGTTTGAGCTTTCTTTATAGTTGAGTTCTTAGGCCATGCCAAAACTTTCCCATCCATGAAGGTAACCCTATATCCATTGTCTTCAAGAGCAGAGATGGATATTAGATTCCTCTTTATTCCAAGTACAAATAAAACTCTAGTGAGTTGAAGGGAGAGACCAGATTTCAATTTGATGGAGCAAGTTCCAACCCCCTTTACAGGGTGTGCAAAATCATCCCCAATGGTTACTTCTTCATCAGTCTCTTCAGTCATAGTGTCTAAGTGTTCTCTGAACCCTGTGATGTGCCTTGAAGAACCATTATCAATTACCTAGTTGTTGGTATTGTTAGATACTTGACTTGATAGGGCTGAATACAATACAAATTTCTCAGATTCATGGTCTGAATTTGACTTTCCTACTTTGGCAAAGGATGCTTGTTGTTTTGATCTGTCAGGGCACTTCATTGCATAGTGCCCATATTGATCACATCTAAAACATTGTACTCGAGAGATGTATTTCCTCTTCTTGGATGATCCTTTTCCGTAGGAATTTCTCTTTCTCTTAAATGATCCTTTCCCATAAGAGTTTTTCTTACCTCTTCTATTAAATGTTGCGTTGAGCACATGAATGTCTTCATCTATGTTCTTTTGTTTGTTTTCTTTTGTTGAGAGTCTTGTTTCCTCTTGTAGGCAGTCTGTTCTTAGCCTATCAAACTTGGGGAGTTTATATCTCGCACTTATTCCTTGAACAAATGACTCCCATGAGTTTGGTAGGCCTCCTAGTGCAATTAGTGTTAACTCTTTGCTATCAATTTGATATCCAATTGTAGATAATTGATCCCTTAGTTCAATGATCCTCATGAAGTATGCATTAATAGTTTCTCCTTTGTTTATTTGGACATTGTTGATTTGCCTCTTTAATGCAAGAGTCCTACTGGTGTTGTTTATCTCATAGGTGCTCTCAAGGGATTTGAACATTATATATGTAGTTTCATGTTTTTCTTGAATGGGTACTATATGGTCCCTAACTGCATCTACTAAGATTTTCATGGCCTTTTCATTGTTCTCAATCCAATGAGTTTTCTCTGGATCATCCTCTGGTTCCCTCTTGTTTTCTCTCACAAATGAGTCTAACTTATTTTCTTTAAGAATCATCATGATTCTGAATTTCCATTATGTGAAGTTGTTTGCTCCTTCAAGGCGATCTTCAAATCTGATCACACTTGACATTATGAAGAATGTGATGTGAATTCAATTTCTCAAAAATTCAAAATTTTCAAATTAATCTGATATCTAGATTTGATTTTGATTCACTCAACTTGGCTCTGATACCATGTAAATGTAAATCAAATTTTATCAAATTTGGATCCTAAAAGACCTATGGAAATTCTAAATCTGAAATTTTGTTCAAGAATTCTAAGTCAGATTTTATTTCTTGTATATCAAATGTGCTGATTGCAGAACATTTATCAATTTCGATGTTTGCAAATAAGGGAATGAAGTTCCATTTATATGAGAGAGATGCGTTTCAAGAAGAGACACGTCTCATGAGAAGACGTGTCTCCACAAAGTGGAGACATGTCCGTTCATGGGACGTGTCCCTTGAGGGCGCGGGCTCTCTTAACAACCGAATCCATTCGGTGTTACTCATAAACTAAGGTGCGTGTGTTTAACAAACAACAATCATATAATATGAGTTCTGATTTTATCATTTGCAAATTTCGATCATCAACATATGAAATTTGAATAACTTATTTGAAGGTTTTATATTTTAAGAGTAGGTCGATTAAATATAAATGATGATGATGCATAAATGCAATCATCATTTATATCTGACCGATGCTATCTTAAATCAACACTAACAACTTAAGTAAACTCAAGGCTTAAGTATTAGAAGTAAACAAGGAATGATTTGATAACATAAATGCTTAAACAAACTCTCTTCCAACACACACTTGAAGATTCATTGTACTTTTCGATGCAAGCTGAAATAAAGATTATGTAAGCAAAACACATAAAACAATACTCGAGAGAGTAGATCAAAGCAAATGAGGCATAAGATTTCCTTTCTCAAATTTCTAAAAACGATTACACTTCTGGGACAACAGGATTGTAGCAATAAAATGCTTATAGTTTTGCGATCAAACCAGAATACACTTGACACAAATTACACATGAATTGAACAATATCTTGCAGCAATAGACAGACATGCAAGCTTGCTCTTACACTAAGTGAACATACACTGAATAACAATTTGCAGGCAAAGTAGGCTCAGCAATTTGCTATTACAATAATGGTTAAAGAAAAATGGGCAATGCTGCCCTTATTTATACACAAGTGAGGAGTAGGGAACCTTAAAATCTCTTTGCTTTTACAACCAAGATTTGCCAACTCGCAAGCTTTGTTTCTAAAACTAAAACAAGATAACTATCTAACAACTTGCTGAAAGCAAAAAACAGGGAAAATGCCAACTATTACAACTTGATTCTTTTCTCTCTCACAAAGAATAGATAAGCATGAGACAAGAATAGCAAGAAAACTTGAAAAAGGCATTGAGTTAACTGCTGCTTTAAATCTATCTTTGGAGATCTTTGCTGTCCTGATAAGATAACTTATCCATTGGTATTTTGGAAAACTAAATTTGCCAAAAAGCTGGAAACTACCTCTTTGTTAGGAGCATAGTTTACATACTCAGAATCAGAGAGTACTCGGCAAGCCCAAAAAATTTGACTTGGGAAATACTTGGCAACTTAAAAAGTAGCAAAATTTCTTATAAAAACACATTATTTTTGCAAAATTCAATTACAGAATGCATCAAATGAGTCTAAAAACCATGAGGGAGTGTTTTCTATAAAATTTCATTGTTCAATACATATGGATTATAAAATGGCATCATTATACGAAGCCACATAGTAAAAATACTAATAACTATAATGAATTTATGATGATTGTATTTGAAAATCATCATCATAAATTTCATATCTAGGCAAATACAATTTCCTCTTCCCCAACCTAGAGAAAAATTGGGCGGTAGAGGGTAGTGGTACGGTCCTTGCACTCGATTCTGGCTCCCTGCTTGCCGTAGAAGATTGTGGTAGTGTTGGTGTGTGTTTTGAGTACGCCACCGAACACAGAATAAAAATGCTCAAAGGACACTCTTATCGTCTCTTGAAAAGTGCTTGCAAAAATCCAGTAGGCAATACAATAACTCCAAGGTTTCTTTGGTCAGGTCTTGACATGTGGATAAGGCCAGTGGGCGTTGTGATTGCTGGTAATCACAAGGGGATTTACATGAACTTCTCTTTTTGCGGGTTGAAAACTTAGATGGTTTTATCCTTGAAGGTTCTTTCGGTGGGTATCTTCAGATTTTCCAAAAAAATAAAAAAAGGATAAGGGTTTAGAGATCTAAACCACGCCTAAGAATTCAAGAGACAGCAGTGAGTAGACAAAATGGGTAACCACACTTCGTTTCGCCACCTTTGGACAACTACGCGAAGCAGGTGCAATCTTCAACGGAAGTGATAAGAATTTTCATATTTGAATCGGTAATTGAAACAAACAGAAGTTAAGCATCCACGATTTAATGGCTCAGACTAACTTTACACGTCAAATGCAAATCATCCACTCGACAAAAGTATGAGCAAAATTTTATCCGCCACTGCGATCAAATCTATCACTCATCTAACCAACATGTAATGAAATGCTATTCTAATTCTACTCTAAGTGTTGAAGGAGAAATATTCAACCTTGCATACTACTTGAAAATAAAAGTTGTTCTTAGCAAATCATGCACAAGAGCTTTTATAAACGGAAATAGTTTCGTCGCAACAATCTTTTATTACTCACTTCACAAATTACAAATGAGGGTCAATGAGTTTATATAGAGTTTCATAAATGGAATAAATGGCTCAGATTAAAAATGAGCCGACGGTCAAGATTTAACAAACGAAACCCTAATTAGGGTTTCCCAAAATAACTTCAGTTAACTGGCAATGAACAACAATGAGTTGGCAATAGGAGCTATTTTCAAGGGACTGTATCCCGATCCTCTCGAGCTGCCGTGTATTCGCCGAATCTGGACACGATCGAGGCAACCTCGTCCATGGTAACCTGCGGAAGCATGCCGATTCTGAATTCAAGCCCATCCATGCTCTCGGCGCATCTGGCGAAGGTCTCCTCCCACTCTGGTTCAGTCTTCTCAAAGGACTCTCTGATGCTCAAGAAGTTCGCCAATTTGGCCCAGTCCTGCCTCAAGATGGGCCCAGTGATGTAGAAGATATTTTCCTGGACACTTTTCTTCAAAACTTCCAACTGCAGGTCATTCTCTCGCAGCGCCTCTTTATCCAGGACATCGGCAATTATGTTGAGGATTTTGGCCTGAACTTCCTTGACCTGTTCCTCCAGTCTGATGCCGTCAATCTTAACCCTCTCCAAGACTTCACCTCGTGCCGTCAAGGCCCAATACCAAGTGTGGAAGTCATAGGCTGCTCCCGCTGCGATGACGCCTCCCTCTATCAATTCTTGCTTAGGAACTCCTTTCAGAATCCTAAGGCAAGGGATTATTCTGTCCTGCACGTCTGGAAGGCTGTCCCATACTTCTGTCAAAGAAGCGAACCTAGAAAGCAAGGCAGTGGCCTGGCCATAAACCAAAGTTAGCCGCTCCACAAATATCTCAGCTTCAGCCCCCTTTACGACTATCCATTCTTTGGCCTCGTGAACCGTGAGCCTGTTTTCTTCCATCTCTTTAATGGCCTCCTGCGAAGAGTTCGGAAGTAGAGGAGCTGCCGTAGTGTCCTGATCAGGTGGCTTGATCAAGTGCTGAATATATTCCCTTAAGCGCTCAATCTCTAATTGGCACTCCTTCCTTCTGGCTACCTCCTTCGCCAACCTTGATTTGATGGCGGACACAGAATTGTCCAAATCTTCCATTTCTTGGCCCTTAGTGGTTGGACCCAAGTCAATGGTCGTGATGGCGTAATCCTGTGGAGCCATATCCTCCCGTGGCTTGTCCACTGTAGGCACGGCGATTTGCACTGTCCTGTTGCCGGCCTCGTCTCTATGTATGCTGGAGAATTTCTTTGCCGACTTTTTGGGCACGGTTTGAGACAGTCTGGCCAAAAAGTCTGCCGTATCATCCTCTTCTGGTTCATCTGCCGGCACTTGTACCTTTAGCCTCTCCTTCAGCCAATCCGGTATCGTAAGCTGCTCAACACCGTCTTCTTCCGGCACGCCTTCTCTATCAGGAACGTCTACAATTCCCCTAAGGGCTGAAATCATCCCTTCCTGAAAATCCTCATCCTGGGTGCCCACATTGTTGTCATCCGACTCCAATATTTCGATGCCCGTGGGAGAAGGTGGCGCATCCTCATCTGGCTGAAGCTCCGCGTGGTTTTCAGGAATCGGAGAAGGATCCCTCATATCTGCCAGTGAAGCATCGGCGGTAGCCAGTATCTCCTCAATATTTCTGGAGGCGGCCGATTGAGAAGGTTTCATTTTTACCTGTTTCTGGACCGGCTCTTTGCCTGCAGCTATTTCTTTTCTTTTCCTAGATGTGGTGGCCTCTATCACTGGGAGGTCCTGTGATGTTCCCGCATTGTAAGAATAAGACTCCGCCACGCTTAGCATATCATAGGTCAGGGTTATCTTCTGGCGCCTTAATTCTTGAACTCGTTGATCAACCCACCACTGAGTAAACTTGATAACAGGCCTCATCAAGACGTTCAAGTCAGCATGCTCTGCTTCTGACCACTGGACAGCGGGCAAAGCTGAATTCTCATCGAAGCGCGGTTGCGTCTGATTCTCGTCCTCCTCCAACTGATCTGGCACGTGACAAAATTCTGTTGCCCTGATTAAGCTGAGAGGTAATCTGGACCACATCCTCCGTCTGACCTCAAATTCATCCGCAGCATTTGCCCAATAGTCCTCCAGTTCGACCCTATGCTTGTACCTCCTTCCATCCACCATTTTGATGTGGTGATGGGGGTCGTAGTGATTTCTGGCCCGATATGGAGAGAAAGGGTAATGCTGTATCTCGATTCTGGCACTGTCAGCTGCCTGTGATGACGGACACGACTCCAGCATGTTCCCTATAAAGAAGGGAAAAGTAACTGCCGCCTTTTGCTTTGCTCTTTGAAGACCTTGAAAATCTTCTAACTGCCTCAACACTTCGAGCAGGACCATCTTGTTCGTGGGGAAGATGGGCAGACGGTACGGGCTTCCAGTGAATCCTTGAATTCTGATATACGTAAATCTTGGATACTGGATAAACCAAGACCCGTATTTACCGATTAGGCTTTTGGCTTCATGTGTCAGCCGCTGATGCGTCCCTCCCTGGAGTATCCTGGTGATGTACATCAGAAACGCGTCGTGGGCTCGTCTAAAATGCGCCTTCTCCCTCAGCTGGAGTTGTGGGTAACAGTCATAAGGTTTTAGCTCGTTCTCCTTACTGCCAACCGTGCCTTTGCAGATCAAGCCTGCATATCTGTAAGTTCTGGCCAACATATAGACGACGTAAGAACCCATATAAAATGTTTTGGTCTTCTCTAGATTGATAAGCTGGTGGTGAAGATTATTGCTTATCATCCTAGCCCAGTTGAACATTTTGACACCTTCTGTGAGGTCCTCAATGAAGTAATACATCCACGGCTCAAAGGGTGCTCCCGAGGGACTGCCTGCCACTCTGTTCAGCAAGATAATAATATCTCCATAGTCCTCCTTGAAGTCCGTGCGCATCAACTTCTTGGGCATCTTCTTAAAGGACGGTCTAGGCTTGTCCAGCCAAAATTTGTTAAGGTTGGCGGCACAAAGATCGGGATTTTTGTCATATAGCTTCTGAGCATCTTCCTTGGTCTTGTAGACAGTTTTAGGATATGCCGGAATGCCGAAGGCTTCCTGAATGGCCACCTCTGTCAGATGTGCCAACACTCTCCCATCAGGCGCCACAATCCGCCTTGACTCAGCATCATAGTGAAGTGCACACTCCACCATCAGTTCAGCACAGCAAAGTGCAGGCTGGAATCCGACAGCTTGAAATATGCCGTTTCTCACTATCCTTCTAGCTGCAGGCGTTGGTAAGGGTCCGTTGTGTCCATATATCCTCTTTTTAAATTCCACGAGATCGATGTGGCCAAGATCAGTGTCTGAGACATTTTTCCACTTAGACTTTATTCTGGTCTCTGGCTGCGATCCTTTACTTGCAAACTTCATCTGTGCCTGCCTGGATATTTCGCTTTGATCGATCGGCAGCCTGCAAGCACAAGATACTTAACATTAATACAATATCATTTAAGAATTAATGAGTTTCGGGGTATAGCCTAGACAAAATCGCACTTTCAGCCTTATTAAATTAAAATTTCTGTCAAAAAGCAAGCTGAAAGTAATTAAATTCGCCTATCATGAATGAAATTTGTGCCGGAAACGAAGTAGAAGATAGAAACACAGCGCAAATGCGTTGTCGATTAACTTCCAAACCTCAAAGATCACGTTGTGGCTGCAAATGAATTTAAAAATTCAAAGAAATCTGCCAGAAGAAATGCGCCACTATGCTGGAAGTACGATTTCAGCAAAGAAATAAATTATTTCTCTCAAAAATCACGTCTTTCAATAAGAGAATGCTATCTCGATTCTCACAAACTTCTCCTTCGAGAATGTTTTCCTGAAGATTCGAGAGAGATAGTTGCTTCTCAGCCGGAATTTGTGAAGAAATGAGTTGCTGAAACTCATTTTATGGCTGAGAAGTGCGATTTTCCTCAAGGCATTGCTTTCTTTCTTTTGATTTTCTTCCAATTTTTTTTTTTTTTTTCTCCTCGGATTAGCAAACTTCTAATTTCACTTTCAGTTATCGAGGCAAGTTTCTAACTTTCGTCTTTGTGCCGTCTCTGCTGAGATTTTCGAATTTTCTCAAGGAAAATTGACTAAGTGTTGGAAAATATATTAAATTAATTGTCCAAAATTATTTTTCCAACGCGTTTTAAATCCTCCGAACGTGGCAAAGTTTAAACTTATCTAAGGCAGACTAGTTTAATCTTCCAAATAATCTCCGGATTTTGAATTTTTAATTAAAATTTCCTAAGTGTCAGGGAAATAATTAAAAATATTAAAATATTAAATTCCAACCCGTTCAATCTTGATACATGGCTAATTTCGTTCGTCAGAGGCAAAATATCTCTTTTTTTAAATTGTCTGCCTAGCCAAAATGTGCTCAATAGCTCATCTGCCAAATTTTAATTCTCTAGGCGGAGTTCTGACCTCTCTGGACATTTTTATTTTAGCCGAATGATTCATCTTCTGGGTTGGGCGAACCTGGAGACCTCTGCCACTTTGCCATTTTTTTACTAGCGCTTTAGGAATTTTCCAAGCTGAGAGGGGCGGACTTCATGTTTGCTCTGCCAAGCACTCTTCATTTTGTGCCAAAAAATTTCACTCCGTTGTGCTGGGGCGTGATTTTTATGCCGGCCAAAACCTCTTCTTCTTCTAGACATTTCTCCGTTTTTCATGCCTTAGGATAATTTTCTCTTCAAGAATTGGGCGAATGTCTTATAATTCCTTGCCTATGGCGTATTTTATCATCCATTGGTCTTAGATTTTCCTTGCCATGGCGAATTTTATTTGTGCCTTGTCCAACGGAAAATTTCACTTGTTTCCATCATTTAATTCAATTTTCAATGAATTATCTTGCAATTTTACCCCTTTCCAAACACCTTGGAGCACACCCCTTCATGTTTTACCCTTCTCCACACTTCTTGGGGGCGGACTTTGTGTTTTTCATGCCATTTCCTCTAAGGCTGGGCGGACTTCATGAATTTTATGCCATTTTCCTCTAAGGGCGGACTTTGAACCTTTTGTGCCATTTTTCTTAGGCTGGGCGGACTTCATGAATTTTATGCCAATTTCACTAGGGGCGGACTTCATGAGTTTTATGCCGTTTTTTTCTAGGGGCGGACTTTGACTTCTCTATATGGCGCACTTCCTACCTTGCTGGGCGGACTTTGAGTTCCTTGTGCCAAGGGCGGACTTTGCAACCTTCATGCTTATGGCGGACTTGGCACACTTCATGCTTATGGCGGACTTGGCAAACTTCATGCTTATGGCGGACTTCAGCTTCTTTGTGACATGCGCCTCTCCCTATCATCTTGGGCGGACTTTGGCTTCCTCATGCCATGGCGGACTTGATGAATTCCTCGCCAGTGCCTACCTTTGCCAAAGGTAGGGCGGACCTTGACTTTTCCATGCCATTCCTCTCTTGATGGCGCCATTCTCAGACTTAGACATTTTTCAAAAATTCCTTGCCAATTTTCAAACTTTTTACATTTTGCCTTGATTTTCTTGTTTTCCGAAGCCACATTGATTTTCTGCTCTGTGGGTTCCAAGAATAGAAACTTTTTCCCAAAATAGAAACTTTTTCCCAAAATAGAAACTTTGCAAAAATAGAAAAAGCAAAAAGCATCCCTAAAAAATAGGGACTCCAGAATGGCCTAAAAATGCCAAAAATCAAAAAAGCAAAAAGCAAAAAAGCAGATTCCCTAAAAAATAGGAAGTGTCAGAAACGATCGAAAGCAATGGCGATCTTCGTCCACCGGGTCTTCTAAGCACTTCCATGACGTTAAGGCCCAAAAACAAGTTCAAAATCTCAACTTAGCCAGACTGACTTTCAAAATTTTATCCAAATTCAAGACTCTCAAAGACGTTGCGCAGAGGGCGGAACCAAACTTGGGGGTCCCCATTTGCGATGGGGCGATGTGTGAAATAGGTCACAACATTTGGCGACTCCACGTTGGGAATGTTCCTGAACATTCCAAAGACAATACCCACTTTCAACCCAACATCTTAAATTAGTTCCAACAGACTCATCTTTTGGTTAAGGAAGGTACTAAAACGAACGGGGAATCCTAAATTATATCAAAATCTTTTATCTGTTCGTTACAAGTGTGTGCAATGGTATTCATTTCCTTCTCGTAAGGACACTAAGTCTCTTTGGTTCCATCATGGCTTTTATTATAACTAGTCTTAACTCCAAAAGCATCCTTGGATAGAGCCTCGCTGCTAGCGAGCGTCCATAGCCCCGGCGAGGTTATCTGCTACAATCTCATGGAGATTGCTCTACGTCCGGCGATTTGTTCTACCGTGTTGCTTGATTGTACGCCTGTAGAGATGTCCGCACACCCGTAACCAAGTGCTTTGATCTTTCCTTTTCTTTTTTCTTATTTTGATATTCTTGTTCTTTCTTAATTTCTGTGCACTGTGGCTTGTAAGCAATGAAGCCTACGTGGGTTTGAGTATCATAGTGGCGCTGAAGTAAGACTTTGATTATTTCCTTTTGTTCAAACCATGATTTCTTCTCAGAAACTGTCGTGACTTAGAGAATTTATTGTATGTGTAAGGTGTAGTAACTATCAAATTCAAAATCAAGTTATAATAGATGATTCCCCGTTCAGCTAAGTACTAACCTTAACCAACGGATACTTCTGAGACAACTGATCTTGGGACTTGAGGGTTTCCTGCGAACATTGGTCTAAGGAATATTCATAACACAACCGGGTGAAACCAATCCAATGTGTACGTGTAAGCGACATCACCCTTCTCACAAACTGGGAATCCCTCTTATTCAAGCTAAACTAAACACACACAAAACCCAAAGCAAACCAAGCAACGAAAAACAAAGCAAAGAAAGCCAAGAAAGCAAAGCACCTAAACTAACCAAAACCGAAGCAGGGAAACAAAACCAAAACAAACTAAGCTAACTATATACAAGCAAACCCCACTTAAGGATTCAAGGTCGGAAATAGTGTTTCAAGAATTGCCCGTTGACTGGCAACGGGATATCCTCTCCTGTCAAGGTCTTCAACCTGAAAGCATTTTCTCCCAAAATTTCGGAGACTTGATATGGTCCTTTCCACAAATTGTCAAATTTTTCATGATCACCTCTCCTCTCATGTGCCTTGTCCCAATATAGGACTAGGTCAGAGATTTTGAATGATTTTATTGTAGCCCGTCTATCGAACCATCGTTTGACAACCCCTTGATGTTTCGCAAACTTTTCCAGGGCAGTGTCCCTTTGTTCTTCCAGTAATAATAATTGCGACAAACGTATCTGGACTCTGTCATCTGGGTCCAAGTATTCTTGCATAAACCTCAGCGTCGGAATCCTCAGCTGAATTGGAAATACAGGATCTTGCCCGTAGACTAGGTGGTATGGGGAAGTCCCCAATGATCTCTTAGCTCGTGTCCTGTCTGCCCATAGGGAAAACCTCAGTTGAGAATGCCAATCTCTTGGATTTTGGTCCAACAATTTCTTGATAACAGTGAGCAAATTCTTGTTAGTTGACTCTGCTAATCCATTACCCTGAGGGTAATAGTTCGAAGAGAATTTCAATGTAATCCCATGGTCGAATGCCCAATTGGAGAATTTCAGAGAAGCGAATGCAGAACCATTGTCGCACACCAAGACTTTAGGACAACTGAATCTAGTGATGATATGTTCTTCCAAAAACTTGATCACTGCATCCGTTGTACAATTCTTTAATGCTTGCGCTTTTGACCATCGAGTGCAGTAATCAGTTGCCGTCAGGATGTATTTATGTTGCGCTGACGATGGTGGATTTATCGTGCCAATAAAGTCAAGACCCCACATCGCGAATGGTTTTACTTCTGTGATGGGTTGTAATGGCATGGCCGGATTTTTCTCTCGGATTGCAGTGATTTGGCATGTGTGGCATGTCCTGACATGCTGATAGGCGTCTTTAAACACAGAGGGCCAATAATATCCTACTCGAAGTATTTGACAAGCGGTTGCTTGACTTCCGCCATGGCCTGTCCCGAATTTAGAATGGAAATGTTCCATTATCATCCTTGCTTCATCGTTCCCCACACATCTCAAGTAGATTCCTTCGTGGTTTCTTCTGTAAAGTATTGACCCTTGCAACATGAAACGCTGACATTTCAGGCGGAACGCTTGTTTCTGTGTGGAATTCATGTGAGCAGGATATCTGTGATTAATTAGATATGCAGTGATATCAAAATACCACTCCTCTGGAGGAGTGTCAGTTAGCACGTATGTTTGTTGTACTAAACCCGGTCCTTCTATTGCCATCGTTTGAGTTAAGGCTTGGCCTCTAACCAACTTCATTGGTTGTATTTCTACGTCATACTCTTGGATAGTGGCGACCCACTTTCCTCTTCTCTCTCCAAGCTCATTTTGCATCAAGAGTGTCTTAACGGCTGCATCCGGTACAATGGCAAAAACCTTACTCCTTAAAATATAATGCCTAAATTTTTTAATGGCTTTCACTAGTGCATAGGCTTGTTTCTCAACACTCGGGTACCTAAGTTCGGCATCCCGGAGGGGCGTGCTCATGAATGCAATGGGATGTTCATCTCTATCTTCTGTTCTTTGAGTAAGTATTGCGGCACAAGAATGCTCTGATGCAAAGGAATACAGATAGAAGGGCCTGGTATAGTCCGGACTAACCAAGATAGGAGCTTCAACTATTGCTTGTTTGATTTCTTCAAAAGCTCCTTTTGTCAGTGTCGTCCATTCTATCTTGGCATTTTTCTTTAGCATTTCATTTAAGGGTTTCACTATTTCGGCGAAACCAGTGATAAATTTCCTGACGAAATTAATCTTTCCAAAGAAAGATCTTAATTCTTTCTGACTAGTAGGCAGGTTGATTCTGGAAATTGCTTCAATGCGCTCAGGATCGATCAGAATTCCTCTTTCCGTGATCAAGTGACCCAATAGCTTGCCTTCGGTAACCCCGAATATACACTTCTTGGGATTTAGAGAAATCCCGTATCTTTGGCACCTCTTGAACACCTTTCTTAGGTCCTCTATGTGGTCTTCCCTTCTTTTCGAAAATACTGTCAAATCGTCCATATATATAATGATGCATTTCCCAATCAACTCTCTGAAGGCGATGTCCATGGCCCTCTGAAATGTGGCTCCCGCGTTAATTAGCCCGAAGGGCATTCTTTTATAGGCGAAAGTTCCCCATTTCGTGGTGAAAGCTGTCTTTAATCTGTCCTCATGCTCTACCAATACGTGATTGTATCCCGAATACCCGTCCAAGAAGGACATCATTCGAGATCCATTGACAATTTGTAGGACTTCATCCAGTGATGGCAGCGGGTAGTTATCCTTCTCTGAGGCCCGATTCAAGTTCCTGAAGTCGACACACAGCCTTATTTCTCCGTTCTTCTTTCGAACGGGCACCAGGTTGGCGACCCATGTTGAGTGGCGTATTGGGAATATGATTCCAGCTGAAAGTAGTTTCCTGACTTCCTGGTGGATGAGAGGTTCGAGCAGCGGATTGACCGGCCTTTGGCGTTGCCTAAACGGTCTGCTCTCGGGTTTCAGAGGAATGGTGTGCGTGATGATGGATGTATCATAGGTTCTGAGATCTTCATAGCTCCAAGCTATGATGTCCATAAATTCCCTCATGTTCCGGATTATTCCGGCCTTTTCGGTGGGGGTGCAAGCTTTCCCTATGCACACGTTCTTGACTTCTCCTCTTGTTCCCAAGTTTATCTTTTCGTATTGATCACCCTCAATCCTTGGGCTCCTTGCCTCTTGGATCTGATCTTGGTCGAAGATTCGTTCCAGTTGTATCATTCCTCTTGGGATGATATTGGTCTTCAAGTTCAGGATGCCATCGTCGTCTAATTCAGCTTCTGGTGTTTCCTCCTCATCAATGACTTGGGTGGCAAAAACATCGGAACTAGTCAAGAATTCGCGAATGTGGTCATCATTTTCAAAGACTTGAAAATTTGTAACATTGTCCGGAATGGACGGTATTGATGATAGTTCTACCGTGAATTGGCTTATAGATTCCATGGCTAGGGGTTCCAGTGAATTGGCCGCCTGCGCTAAAGAGTTTGCTACTTGATTGCTGGACCGGCTTATGGATCGGATGTTGAAGGCGTCGAAGCTTTCTATGAGGTCCCATACCCT